>OX375865.1:106334374-106617237 GCA_947359475.1 Heligmosomoides polygyrus bakeri
GAATTTGGGAGCGACGTACCACTGTGCTTGTCCACTGGGCTTTGACGGAACGCACTGCGAACACAATAAGGATGAATGCGTACAAGGACGATGTGACAAGAGGGGAACTGAGGTAGATTCCGTTGAACGTTGGTGCTATAAAAAGAAGAGGACGTGGTGGCGGTTCTCCCTCCATCTGTTGAGCATCATCGCTCTTGCAAAAGACTAGCTGTGAAATCTTCAGAACTTTGGCCTTTGTTTATTTAGCATCTTATTGGTAGAGAGAAGGTTCTGCTCTACATAGCATAGAAAAACTATTGTCAAACATCTCCTTTGGAATAAATGAACAACAAAATTCTGAGGTGAGGTGCTAAACGCGACCTTCAAAGGACGCGATCTGAGGGCTCTTATTAATCAACGGGTAGCCCCTTACGTATAATACTGATCCTTCATAATCTACAAGCCGTGAGCGAACAATGCTCCAAATTGTATCAAATTAGGTAAATCTCTAGTCCTTTTATACGTTCGACTACGTTTTTGTTGCAGGACTTATGATTCCCCCGGTTTAGAATGGCTCTATTGACCGCTTTCGGGCAGGATTCCGGCAGAAATTTTTTCGTTTCTCATTAATTCATATGGAATCCAGTTTTTCTACACTTTTTGCTTTTACTTTAAGATATGTATGAGTAGGCGAGGGTCAAAATGAATTCTTGGAGTGTGGAGCAGCCTGACAAACAGTGTAGGTCTCCACTTCGCTCCGAAACAGGGGTGCACACGAAATTCTGGACGTTAAATTTTCTTAACGAAATTTTTTAACGGAAAATTTTCGTTAAATTTCCGGTAAATCGTTAAATTTCGTTAAAAAATACATTTAGCTGTAAACCATTATTTCAACTGAAAAAAAGGAAAACCTTATACGTTTCAACTTCAAGAGGTCAACAGCGAACGTTCAAGGAATAGAGTGTAACGCTGCCATGTAAAATAAACAAATCATCATCAACAAACACAGAAAAATAAACAAGCCTTCAGCAACAATTTGTCTACAGGGTAAAGGCCGCCACAGACTTCTGCGGCGCCGCTCGGCGGCGCCGCTGCCCTATGCTTAACCATAGGGCAGAGACGCAGAGCTCGCCTCCAGCGGCGCCGCTGAGCGGCGTCGCTGGCCGGCCGGCGGCACCGGCGGCATCGGCGGCGTCGCTGGCGGAAATGACTTGAATCATTCCACCCGGCGGCGCCGCTCCAGCGTCTGTCTGTCTGCGCTCTGCGCTCTGCCCTTTCGCGGCGGGATCCAGAGCGGAGACGGTCGATGCGGGCGCGCGATCGTCATCGGGGCGCGTTATTGTTAAGCACCAGTCGGTCCCCACTAGAAACAGTACAGTACCTCGCCGTCACCGCTCCCACTGATGATGAGTCAAGCCGCTGAGCGGCGCCGCTCGGCGGCACCGGCGGCGTCGCCCAGCGGCACCGCTGAGCGGCGCCTCCGAGCGGCGCCGCAGAAGTCTGTGGCGACCTTAAGGCATCCTGAAATGTGCGATCAGGCAGGTACTCGGAGTTCCACCCTTTCCTAGTTCTTTTGTTAGACTGTTCTACGAACATGTGCAATCTCCGTGCAGGCACCAGCCCATTAAGTACAGAAAGAATTAATAAAAATACACTAAAAACCCCTTCAGTGGAATGTTAACACGTTAACGAACGCACAATTTTCGAGTGCTTGATGCGTGGGACCAATCATATTTTTGCAACGTCGGGACAATGATACGACATCGTGTCACACGGTCCCACACTGCCGAGAAGGTGTGACACGCCGTCTTCGTGTTAACGTTCAGGAAAGATAGCTTTCCAAGTTTTTATTATTAGCGTTTTTGTAAAATAGCTTAAAATACCTCGAATACGTCCAGCGACCGAAAACATTCGCTCCGTCTCGACTGCTCCAGGAGGGCAAAAGTATTTTGAGATGAGCAGCGCCAGGTGAGAATAGGTATATCTTACGAGGTTAGACCAGTATCTTTGTGAATTCGTTGACCTGCTTGGGGACTCGGCGAAGAAATTTCTCGCTCCAAAGTGCATTAAAGGATAAGGATAAAGGATGGCGATGCTCAATCCCTTGCGGTGGCCAGCCGATGAAGAAATCAGCGCTCTGTCCTTCCCAGGCAAGTTCGGTACCAATTCACCGACCCCAGAGGGATCGAAGGCTTGGTTGGCCTGAGCGGGAAATCTTGAAGAAGGACCTGCAACCTGGTCTAGGGTGCACGCGACAGCCAGCACGTCCTCCGACTGCGCTACACGTGCCCCCAAAATGTATTATTTCTAAAAATCCAAGACGAATTGAATTGATAAAAACATCGAAATATTCTTGCTGATTTCAATAGTTTTCCAGGAACAGTCCTAATCTGGAGGATAAGACCTGCAACATTAGAGAATACTGAGTGAGGGTAAATGTGTTAAACTCACTGAGAAAAAAGTCCGTTAAAAATTCCGTTAAATTCCCAAAAAAAAAAATCCGTTAAGTCGTTAAGCCAGATTTTACCGAAAAATGTCGTTAATTCGTTAAATCGTTAACCGTGAAATGTGCACCCCTGCTCCGAAAACGTGAATATTTTCCAGTCTTGTGAGGATGGCATCAACTCGTTCAGCTGCGTGTGCAAGCCGGGCTATAGTGGAGAGTACTGTGAGACCAGAATCGACCAGGTTCGTCCGGCACCTTCATCCTACTACTCGATTCAGATCGATTCGCGACCGATTATTGATTTGTTCCAGTGTGCATTGTCCCCATGTATGAACAACGGAACGTGCTACGACGAGGGCGGTTCGTTCAGATGCGAGTGCGCCAATGGATGGACTGGAGAGAAGTGAGTTATATTTGCTTATTCATTTATTTATTCATGACGTGGATCGAAGTCACACGTGAAAACACAAGCTTACTAAATATAATTCGCTTAATCCGTCGGTTACCTTGTCAGTCACGGGGGGGGGGGGGACCGAAGTCAAGAGATGCCTACTACAGTGCGGCGTATGCCAGCCGAGTTTTCTTTGCGCTTAAACATCGGAGATTGCTGACGAACTATATCCTTGGGTCGTCCAAGTTTACGATATTTTGAGCGGCAACGCGTCAGTGTATGGATGAGGATCATGCAAAGCGCCGGGAATCAGGAGACGTGCCGGAGACGTCGTCTAACGTGCATTGGGATTCAGAAGACGTCCTGAAGACGTCGTTCAACATGCGTAGGAATTCTGAGTAAATGAAACCAGCAGGAGGGGACCAGTGAAGAGGGGAGGGCGACCACTAGAGGGGGGGGGGGGGGACAAGGGGATCAATGTTTTCCCTCAATATCAGCCAATGTGCGTCCGGTTTCTGAAGATGGGTCACAGAAGTCGTGGCACGTGTATCGGGGTGCAGAAGGAGTGTCGTTACGTCGTGGCAATGTGGTGACACGTAAGCCGCAACTCAGTGTCACATGTACGTGCTTAACTCTCACTCCGTTTCTTTTCCAGCACATAGGTAAGGAAGGGGTAAGGGGTTTTAGGGTGAGGAAGTATAAGCGGGAGGGGGTGGGGGGGGGGGGGGGAAGAGGTATGGAGAGTGACTATGGGATTCGGAGGAGTATTATTGTTTTACACTAACCGGTGTCGACTTGTCGTCCAGTACCGATGGTTATTAAGTTTCTGCAGATTAAGCGCTTTGGATTGGAACTCTCATGATCTGCATCTCGCCGCGTAACAGGCACTTCGGTGAATAAATCGCGTACGTACGATAGTGGGTGGATGGGCTTCATAGGAGCAGTGAAGATTCTGCCCTATCCCGCTGCATTAATCTGTTATATAGTAAAACCACTTTTTACTTGATAAAAGCAAGAAGGTCTAAGGAAGATTGAGGTTGTTCTGTTCTCGGGGTTTGGGGCTTCGTCCACAAAATCAACCAAACCAATAAATACAACTGAATGCAATCATTATACACGTAAATATAGTTTCTTGAAACAATGCAACAATAGGCCTAAGAGTTGATTTTTTGTTCTTTTCGCTCCTTTTTGTTCTGCAGAGGAAGAAAAATGGCTGAGCTACTGGATTAAGTGTTCGTTCCGTTCAGATGCGAACAGGAGACCGGCAGCTGTGATGCGAAGCCTTGCAGGAATGATGGCCGCTGTGTGAATTTGGTGGCTGATTACTTCTGTGTATGCCCTGAAGGTACGTATTTTTCTAGAATCCAATTTTTCTCAGCGGTTTCTTAGCCTTCGAGGAGTTAAAGAAGTTAGTCTGCTCTTCCATTTAGGTGTAAGCGGAAAGAACTGTGAGATTGCACCAAACCGCTGTCTGGGGGAGCCGTGTCTCAACGGAGGAGTATGCGGTGACTTTGGCTCGCGCCAAGAATGCATCTGCCCGAAGAAGTTCACCGGAGCAGGTAAGTCTCTCCCTCTCTGGACGCCTGTAATCAACCTGGTGGCCATAGCTATGATGGAATTTTGTTCAGGATGTCAGTACCTCCAAGATGCTTGCACGGAGTCTGTTTGCCAGAATGATGGCCAGTGTAATAGGACGTCAGATGGAGGATTCAAGTGTGTCTGCAAGCCAGGTGAGCTTGAGTTCATGTCAGCGGTCTGTCTGTAATCGGTCACGAATGAGAGTTCAAACTGCCGATCGAAGCCCTGCTCACTCAGTGCGTTCCTACTCAGTACATTAGCGTCCTTCAAGAGCTGTACGGTGGATTTACGACCAAGATCTCTCCATTTTACAACGACGTCGTCGTCCACGTGAAGAGAGGAGTTCGGCAAGGGGATACCATATCCCCGAAACTCTTCAGCGCCACCATCGAAGACGTCATGCGCGAACTATAATGGGAAGACATGGGAGTGAAGGTCGACGGCCGGCAACTGCACCATCTTCGCTTCGCTGACGACATCGTGCTCAGCCAGGCGGAGTGAATGCTGGCCGACTTCGATCGTGTATGTGAGAACGTTGGACTGTAGCTGAATCTTACGAAGACAATGTTCATGAGGAGCGAACGAGTATTTGGTGCCCCATTCTCGCTCAACGGAACGAACATTTCCGTATCTGGGTCGCGAAGTAGGCTTGGCCAAAGACCTAGCGCCGGAGCTGGGCCAGACGAAACCGGCTTGGAGAGCTTTCAAGAGCGCCGAAGATGTCGCGAAGAAAACGAAGAACGTCCGGCTCCGTGCCCACCTATTCGGCTCCACTGTTCTTCCTGCACCTCGGAAATCATCCGAGTGAGAGAAGTCCTCCAGAGCTCCAGCTTCGCCGACGTTCATGAACGAAAGACCCTGTCGCTTGTCCAAAACCAAGCGGACCAGTCACGTAATGCGTTTCGCTGACAGCAGCTGAACTAAAGCCGTAAAAATGGACTCCGTGAGACTTCAGATCACCTGGAGACTCGCCGCCAACCTATGGGTTGGACTTCTCCGTCGTCGATCAATGCTATTTCGTCTCTTACAAGGCTATCCAATGGACATCATTTTCGCGGCCAGTGACAGTAATCGATTGATCCGTGGCATCTTCTGTAGAGTCCTGAGCCCACTAATTTTGCGCGGACGCGCGACGGAGCAAATAAACCTCAGACAAATCTGCGTTTGAAACCGTGAACCAACCGGTTTGAAACCCGTTGGTTAGTAACCGATCATGAAAAGGTTTGAAACCGAGCACGAACGGGCGGCCACGCCCCTCGCTGCGCAATAGTAACACGTGCTGCGGGGGGCGTGGCTTCCTTTCGTGCTCGGTTTCAAACCCTTTCATGGTAGGTTGCTAACCAACGGGTTTCAAACCGGTTGGTTCACGGTTTCAAACGTAAATTTGTCTGAGAAGGTTTATTTGCTCCGTCGCGCGTCCGCGCAAAATTAGTGGGCTCAGGACTCTACAGAAGATGCCACGGATCAATCGATTACTGTCACTGGCCGCGAAAATGATGTCCATTGGATAGCCTTGTAAGAGACGAAATAGTATTGATCGATGACGGAGAAGTCCAATTCATAGGTTGGCGGCGGGCCTCCAGGTGATCTGAAGTCCCACGGAGTCCATTTTTACGGCTTTCGTTCAGCGGGTGTCAGCAAAACGCATTACATGACTGGTCCGCCTGATTTTGGACTAGTGACAGGGTCTTTCCTTCTTGAGCGTCGGCTTGGTTCACGGTTTCAAACGCAAATTGTCCTGAGTGGGGTGTTGGAAGTTGACAGTTATTCCAGTTTACGATTCAATCCATTTTTTAAGCCTCAAGTGGCTGGTGTCAAGGTTGTCAGCTCTCATAATGATGTTTTGTTGCGATCAAAACTTTAGCGCCAGGCGGGACTTGAACTCGCATCTCCTTCTGATCTGGGGGAATGCTCTACGTCATTACACTACCGGCGCTGTTTAATCGAACACGACATCTTCACCTCGTGGGCCCCGTCAGTACTGACCCGTATGTGGGGATTAACCGTCTGATAATGACAGCATGAGCTAGTTAGGTTGAAGGTCCTGATAGGAAGCTTAACTGGTTCTATGCTCGGCGGCCGGCTCATCCCGACATACGAGCGAGCGCTGACGGAGCCCACGAGGTGAGGATGTTGTGTTCGATCAAACAGCGCTGGTGGTGTAATGGCGTAGAACATTCCCGCCTAGTCAGCAGTAGGTGCGGGTTTGAGTCCCGCCTGGTGCCAGAGCTTTGATCGCAACAAAACATCGTTATTAGGGGTTTCAGTCTATAGTTTCGTTTTTGTATTGAAGGCTTCGAACAAGTTAGTACCGTAACCTTTTCAGGGTTTACCGGAGCTCACTGCGAGACCAACATCGACGACTGCGCCAGGTCCCCATGCCCTCTAGGGGCCACGTGTATCGACCAGATCAACGCGGCCTACTGTAGATGCCCCTTCAACATGACTGGAGCGAACTGCGACAAGGTAGGCCACGGCCCAAATGTCTTCTGTAGATTCTGGCTCTATTGAGATGTTTAGGTCATCGATGAGGACTACGATCTGCATTTCTTCGACGCGCTTCGACCGGCAAGCGCATCGCTGGCGCTGCCTTTCAGGATCTCAACGAAGACGCTCACGTTGTCGTTATGGGTGAAGTTCGATCAGGCACAGAGCAAGGGAAGGGTGCTGACCATGTACAATAGCAGGTGAGTCGTAGTCGCTGTTGCGAAAATAGTGGCCGATGCGACTTTGAAACGAGGTCTGACAGCGGCAGATAATACCGTGGTGGCTTCAGGGAAGCGAACTACAGCGCCGATGTGAAGGAGGTGCTGCGTTTGGATTCTGAAGGCATGCACATCGCTCTGTTCGCCAACGAGAGCAACCTGCAGCTGCACTTCCCAGCGAATCAGAGGATCAACGATGGGGCGTGGAATCATCTCGTGAGTGAAGACCTGGCCCCTTTCTTGATTCCGAATCCGCAACCCAGAGTTGGAGGGAGCGAAGGTTGTAGATTCGGCAGGATAACTCCGCCTTTCTTCCTTGTCCGAAAGAGGTCCTTTTTCCTCATCATCTAGGAGCCGTCAGAAGTGCTTTGTCAATAAAATCGAGAGACGAATGCATGGCGCATCGTGAGTGGAGATTCTGATACTAGTCGTTAATGTGGCCTACATGAGAAGGGAGACGCGCCGAAGCAATCAGACCGCATTGAACGAGCGGGCGTTCATGCGCCCATTGGGATGGAGCGCTCGTCCAATGCGGTCTGATTGTTTCGGCGCGTCTCCTCTTCCCATGTAGGCCACACTAACAACTAGTATGAGAATCTCCACTCGCGATACGTCATGCGTTCGTCTCTCGATTCTATCGACAATGCACTTCTGATGGCTCTTAGACGATGAGGAAAAAAGGACCTATTCCGGACATCGTCTGCAGCTATTCATCGCCGTGATTGTCTCACGCGTTTTCGCTCAGTACTATGATTCGTCGTGATTGGCTAGCGCGTCTCCGCCTCCCCCCTTCCCCCATGTAGGCCACATTACGGACCAGTTCCCATAAAACGCTAGTACTCTAGTTTCGGTCCAATATCTTGTCGTCGGAAATCCAATCTTAGCTAAACGGCATCGAATGAGCCCCTATTGTAAAGTGCGTGTTCGCTTGGTACTCTGATTGGCTGACGCGTTCCCGCCTCCCTACGTAGGCCACATTAACGACCAGTACCCTTCTAAACACCCCTTGTCTGGCTCTGGTTCAATGTCTTACCAGATACTCACTGTTAGTCTCAGCTAACCAGAATCGAACGAAGCGTTATTGGCTGGCGCATAATCGCCTGGTATTCTGACTCGCTCACGCGTTTCCGCCTCTCCATGTAGGCCACATTAAAGACTAGCACCCCTGAACGCTAAATTTTGCTCCATTAGATTGATTGTCTTATTGGAATCTAGCTTAGCTAAGAAAAATCTATTGTATTGCGCGTGTTCGCTTGGAACTCTGATTGGCAGACGCGTTTTCTCCTCCCCATGTAGGCCACATTAACGACCAGTACCCCTTCTAGACACCCGTTTTCTAGCTCTTCTTCAATATATTATCAGAAATGTACTGTTAGTCTCAGCTAACCAGAATCGAACGAAGCGTTATTGGCTGGCGCATAATCGCCTGGTATTCTGACTCGCTCACGCGTTTCCGCCTCTCCATGTAGGCCACATTAAAGACTAGCACCCCTGAACGCTAAATTTTGCTCCATTAGATTGATTGTCTTATTGGAATCTAGCTTAGCTAAGAAAAATCTATTGTATTGCGCGTGTTCGCTTGGAACTCTGATTGGCAGACGCGTTTTCTCCTCCCCATGTAGGCCACATTAACGACCAGTACCCCTTCTAGACACCCGTTTTCTAGCTCTTCTTCAATATATTATCAGAAATGTTCTGTTAGTCTCAGCTAACCAGAAGAGAACGAAGCGTTATTGGCTGGCGCGTGTTCGCTAGGTGCTCTAATTGGCTGACGCATTCCCGCTACACCATGCAGGCCACATTAAAGACTAGCACCCCTGAACGCTAAATTTTGCTCCATTAGATTGATTGTCTTATTGGAATCTAGCTTAGCTAAGAAAAATCTATTGTATTGCGCGTGTTCGCTTGGAACTCTGATTGGCAGACGCGTTTTCTCCTCCCCATGTAGGCCACATTAACGACCAGTACCCCTTCTAGACACCCGTTTTCTAGCTCTTCTTCAATATATTATCAGAAATGTACTGTTAGTCTCAGCTAACCAGAAGAGAACGAAGCGTTATTGGCTGGCGCGTGTTCGCTAGGTGCTCTAATTGGCTGACGCATTCCTGCTACACCATGCAGGCCACATTGAAGACTAGCACCCCTGAAACGCTAGATTTTGCTCTATTAGATTGATTGTCTTATTAGAATCTAGCTTAGCCAAGAAAAATCTATTGTATTGCGCGTGTTCGCTTGGAACTCTGATTGGCAGACGCGTTTTCTCCTCCCCATGTAGGCCACATTAACGACCAGTACCCCTTCTAGACACCCGTTTTCTAGCTCTTCTTCAATATATTATCAGAAATGTACTGTTAGTCTCAGCTAACCAGAAGAGAACGAAGCGTTATTGGCTGGCGCGTGTTCGCTAGGTGCTCTAATTGGCTGACGCATTCCTGCTACACCATGCAGGCCACATTGAAGACTAGCACCCCTGAAACGCTAAATTTTGCTCCATTAGATTGATTGTCTTATTGGAATCTAGCTTAGCTAAGAAAAATCTATTGTATTGCGCGTGTTCGCTTGGAACTCTGATTGGCAGACGCGTTTTCTCCTCCCCATGTAGGCCACATTAACGACCAGTACCCCTTCTAGACACCCGTTTTCTAGCTCTTCTTCAATATATTATCAGAAATGTACTGTTAGTCTCAGCTAACCAGAAGAGAACGAAGCGTTATTGGCTGGCGCGTGTTCGCTAGGTGCTCTAATTGGCTGACGCATTCCTGCTACACCATGCAGGCCACATTAAAGACTAGCACCCCTGAACGCTAAATTTTGCTCCATTAGATTGATTGTCTTATTGGAATCTAGCTTAGCTAAGAAAAATCTATTGTATTGCGCGTGTTCGCTTGGAACTCTGATTGGCAGACGCGTTTTCTCCTCCCCATGTAGGCCACATTAACGACCAGTACCCCTTCTAGACACCCGTTTTCTAGCTCTTCCTCAATATATTATCAGAAATGTACTGTTAGTCTCAGCTAACCAGAATCGAACGAAGCGTTATTGGCTGGCGCATAATCGCCTGGTATTCTGACTCGCTCACGCGTTTCCGCCTCTCCATGTAGGCCACATTAAAGACTAGCACCCCTGAACGCTAAATTTTGCTCCATTAGATTGATTGTCTTATTGGAATCTAGCTTAGCTAAGAAAAATCTATTGTATTGCGCGTGTTCGCTTGGAACTCTGATTGGCAGACGCGTTTTCTCCTCCCCATGTAGGCCACATTAACGACCAGTACCCCTTCTAGACACCCGTTTTCTAGCTCTTCTTCAATATATTATCAGAAATGTACTGTTAGTCTCAGCTAACCAGAAGAGAACGAAGCGTTATTGGCTGGCGCGTGTTCGCTAGGTGCTCTAATTGGCTGACGCATTCCCGCTACACCATGCAGGCCACATTAAAGACTAGCACCCCTGAACGCTAAATTTTGCTCCATTAGATTGATTGTCTTATTGGAATCTAGCTTAGCTAAGAAAAATCTATTGTATTGCGCGTGTTCGCTTGGAACTCTGATTGGCAGACGCGTTTTCTCCTCCCCATGTAGGCCACATTAACGACCAGTACCCCTTCTAGACACCCGTTTTCTAGCTCTTCTTCAATATATTATCAGAAATGTACTGTTAGTCTCAGCTAACCAGAATCGAACGAAGCGTTATTGGCTGGCGCATAATCGCCTGGTATTCTGACTCGCTCACGCGTTTCCGCCTCTCCATGTAGGCCACATTAAAGACTAGCACCCCTGAACGCTAAATTTTGCTCCATTAGATTGATTGTCTTATTGGAATCTAGCTTAGCTAAGAAAAATCTATTGTATTGCGCGTGTTCGCTTGGAACTCTGATTGGCAGACGCGTTTTCTCCTCCCCATGTAGGCCACATTAACGACCAGTACCCCTTCTAGACACCCGTTTTCTAGCTCTTCTTCAATATATTATCAGAAATGTACTGTTAGTCTCAGCTAACCAGAAGAGAACGAAGCGTTATTGGCTGGCGCGTGTTCGCTAGGTGCTCTAATTGGCTGACGCATTCCCGCTACACCATGCAGGCCACATTGAAGACTAGCACCCCTGAAACGCTAGATTTTGCTCTATTAGATTGATTGTCTTATTAGAATCTAGCTTAGCCAAGAAAAATCTATTGTATGACGCGTGTTTCACTTGGTACTCTGATTGGCTGACGGGTTCCCGCCTGTCCATGTAGGCCACATTAATGACCAGTACCCCTTCTAGACACCCGTTTTCTAGCTCTTCTTCAATATATTATCAGAAATGTACTGTTAGTCTCAGCTAACCAGAAGAGAACGAAGCGTTATTGGCTGGCGCGTGTTCGCTAGGTGCTCTAATTGGCTGACGCATTCCCGCTACACCATGCAGGCCACATTGAAGACTAGCACCCCTGAAACGCTAGATTTTGCTCTATTAGATTGATTGTCTTATTAGAATCTAGCTTAGCTAAGAAAAATCTATTGTATTGCGCGTGTTCGCTTGGAACTCTGATTGGCAGACGCGTTTTCTCCTCCCCATGTAGGCCACATTAACGACCAGTACCCCTTCTAGACACCCGTTTTCTAGCTCTTCTTCAATATATTATCAGAAATGTACTGTTAGTCTCAGCTAACCAGAAGAGAACGAAGCGTTATTGGCTGGCGCGTGTTCGCTAGGTGCTCTAATTGGCTGACGCATTCCTGCTACACCATGCAGGCCACATTGAAGACTAGCACCCCTGAAACGCTAGATTTTGCTCTATTAGATTGATTGTCTTATTAGAATCTAGCTTAGCTAAGAAAAATCTATTGTATTGCGCGTGTTCGCTTGGAACTCTGATTGGCAGACGCGTTTTCTCCTCCCCATGTAGGCCACATTAACGACCAGTACCCCTTCTAGACACCCGTTTTCTAGCTCTTCTTCAATATATTATCAGAAATGTACTGTTAGTCTCAGCTAACCAGAAGAGAACGAAGCGTTATTGGCTGGCGCGTGTTCGCTAGGTGCTCTAATTGGCTGACGCATTCCCGCTACACCATGCAGGCCACATTGAAGACTAGCACCCCTGAAACGCTAGATTTTGCTCTATTAGATTGATTGTCTTATTAGAATCTAGCTTAGCCAAGAAAAATCTATTGTATGACGCGTGTTTCACTTGGTACTCTGATTGGCTGACGGGTTCCCGCCTGTCCATGTAGGCCACATTAATGACCAGTACCCCTTCTAGACACCCGTTTTCTAGCTCTTCTTCAATATATTATCAGAAATGTACTGTTAGTCTCAGCTAACCAGAAGAGAACGAAGCGTTATTGGCTGGAGCGTGTTCGCTAGGTGCTCTAATTGGCTGACGCATTCCCGCTACACCATGCAGGCCACATTGAAGACTAGCACCCCTGAAACGCTAGATTTTGCTCTATTAGATTGATTGTCTTATTAGAATCTAGCTTAGCTAAGAAAAATCTATTGTATTGCGCGTGTTCGCTTGGAACTCTGATTGGCAGACGCGTTTTCTCCTCCCCATGTAGGCCACATTAACGACCAGTACCCCTTCTAGACACCCGTTTTCTAGCTCTTCTTCAATATATTATCAGAAATGTACTGTTAGTCTCAGCTAACCAGAAGAGAACGAAGCGTTATTGGCTGGCGCGTGTTCGCTAGGTGCTCTAATTGGCTGACGCATTCCCGCTACACCATGCAGGCCACATTGAAGACTAGCACCCCTGAAACGCTAGATTTTGCTCTATTAGATTGATTGTCTTATTAGAATCTAGCTTAGCCAAGAAAAATCTATTGTATGACGCGTGTTTCACTTGGTACTCTGATTGGCTGACGGGTTCCCGCCTGTCCATGTAGGCCACATTAATGACCAGTACCCCTTCTAGACACCCGTTTTCTAGCTCTTCTTCAATATATTATCAGAAATGTACTGTTAGTCTCAGCTAACCAGAAGAGAACGAAGCGTTATTGGCTGGCGCGTGTTCGCTAGGTGCTCTAATTGGCTGACGCATTCCCGCTACACCATGCAGGCCACATTGAAGACTAGCACCCCTGAAACGCTAGATTTTGCTCTATTAGATTGATTGTCTTATTAGAATCTAGCTTAGCTAAGAAAAATCTATTGTATTGCGCGTGTTCGCTTGGAACTCTGATTGGCAGACGCGTTTTCTCCTCCCCATGTAGGCCACATTAACGACCAGTACCCCTTCTAGACACCCGTTTTCTAGCTCTTCTTCAATATATTATCAGAAATGTACTGTTAGTCTCAGCTAACCAGAAGAGAACGAAGCGTTATTGGCTGGCGCGTGTTCGCTAGGTGCTCTAATTGGCTGACGCATTCCCGCTACACCATGCAGGCCACATTGAAGACTAGCACCCCTGAAACGCTAGATTTTGCTCTATTAGATTGATTGTCTTATTAGAATCTAGCTTAGCCAAGAAAAATCTATTGTATGACGCGTGTTTCACTTGGTACTCTGATTGGCTGACGCGTTTTCGCCTCCCCATGTAGGCCACATTAACGACCAGTACCCCTTCTAGACACCCGTTTTCTAGCTCTTCTTCAATATATTATCAGAAATGTACTGTTAGTCTCAGCTAACCAGAAGAGAACGAAGCGTTATTGGCTGGCGCGTGTTCGCTAGGTGCTCTAATTGGCTGACGCATTCCCGCTACACCATGCAGGCCACATTGAAGACTAGCACCCCTGAAACGCTAGATTTTGCTCTATTAGATTGATTGTCTTATTAGAATCTAGCTTAGCTAAGAAAAATCTATTGTATTGCGCGTGTTCGCTTGGAACTCTGATTGGCAGACGCGTTTTCTCCTCCCCATGTAGGCCACATTAATGACCAGTACCCCTTCTAGACACCCGTTTTCTAGCTCTTCTTCAATATATTATCAGAAATGTACTGTTAGTCTCGGCTAACCAGAAGAGAACGAAGCGTTATTGGCTGGCGCGTGTTCGCTAGGTGCTCTAATTGGCTGACGCGTTCCCGCCTCTCCATGTAGGCCACATTAAAGACTAGCACCCCTGAACGCTAGATTTTGCTCCATCAAGTTGAGCATCCTATTAGAAATCTAGCTTAGCTAAGGAAAATCTAAGAATTTGATCAAAAAGGTCTTTCTCATCAAAGATAAGCATTGATTGAACGAAATATACTCTAAATTTTTTTACAACAGAGATTTGTGACTTATGGCGGTGGCTCAATAACAATGAATCCTGCTCTCAATTCTGCAACTATCTTTTGTCATGATTAATTGGCAAAGTAATTTGGCATAGGTCGTTATTGTGGCCTACATGGGGAACGGGGTCGCACCGGACCAATCAGCTCACATAGAACGGACGTGCCATCCTTGGTCAATGCCCTGGTTGACTGACTTCTGTTCACTCGATGTTCTGATTGGTTGTGATTTGCCTGGGCGTTATCGCCTTCCCATATAGGTCAAACTGTCGACTAGTACCCGGATTCTGAACACTGTTGTTCCTGTTATAATTTTGAATCAGAATTGATGTCACTGCTACTTCAGGTTTTCACCTGGTCGTCGGATCAAGGCTCCTATTCGCTGATCTGGAATTCGGTGAGAATTTTCGGCGGAACTGGATACGGAAGTGGCAGCGAAGTGAATATGAAGTGAGTTCGTTGTCGAACAATGTGCCAAAGCATTCACTGCCTTTGGAATTAACCTTGGATTTGTAATTCCCTGTAATTTAGCGCACTGATAACACTGGGCAACGACGATCGTGAAGAGGTGTCGTTCGCTGGGTCACTGACTCGTGTCCATGTATGGAGCAGGGTGCTGGACTTTGACAGTGAAATTCCAATGATGGTTGTGAGCTGCCATGGAACGGAGGTAAGGATGCATCCCAAGCGGTTCTCACCTGCAACAGTATTAAACCATCGGGGCTCCGTTAGGAAGGAATAACATCCATAAATTCTGTAGTGTAATTACTGCCGTCAGTAATCGCTATTAGATTCTTAGATTCTAGGGGTCCGTTCATATTCGCGATGGGAGCGACGTGGTCGATTGGTCAGCCGACCAAATCATACGTATCGATTTTTTTGCTGGGCGTCGCTTGGCAAAATCGATACCCATGGTTTGCCTTTCCTACCAATTGTCGCTCCGGTCGCGAAGTATGAACAGACCCTATGACTATAATCTGTGGCGTTTTACGATCAAATAGAAACATCTCCAATAAAATTTGAAGTTTTTTTGAAATAATAACGTCCTTTAATTTAGACTGGTTGAGAAGGTCGAAACAAATTTTCGACTTAGAATTTTTTTCTTCACCCTTCTTGGAAGTTCGCCTACAAGATGTGTAGAAAAAGATTTAAAAAATTTCGAATGCTGGAAATTCATCCATTTCAGTTGGAAAGGTTGCAGTGTTTCAATTATACCTTTGTCCTTTTCGAATTTCGAATAGTCGAATTTCGAATAAATTCGAATTTCGAATATTCGAATATCCGACTATTCGAAAAAAGTCCAATATTCGAATTATTCGATTATTCGAATATTCGAGAAAGTCCAATATTCGAATTATTCGATTATTCGAATATTCGAGAAAGTCCAATATTCGAATTATTCGATTATTCGAATATACGAGAAAGTCCAATATTCGAATTATTCGTTTATTCGAATATTCGAAAGTGGCTAATATTCGAATATTCGTTTATTCGAATATTCGAAGGCTTCGAATATCGAATATTCGAATATTCTTTATCAATCTCTTAACAAGTTAGTGGCACTCTTCTTCGAAAACCAGGGGAGTGTGACCTTATGATAAAAAACGACGTTTGAGTTTCGCGCGTCGCTCAAAGTGCGCCGAATTGTGTGTACTGACAAGGGAAGTCAATGAACTTCCCGTGGAGATTTCCAAAATGACCTATTGCTTGTTATAAGGGTGTGCCTAAGAAGCACCATAGTGGTCTTCAAATGTCCTGCGGGCATCTGGGTAGGTCAAAAATTACAAAAAACTGTAGCACTTCAGTGCTGGCTGATAGGCGAAAGTGCCGCCTTGAATGGCCTTGAAATACTCAGAAATTAACATGCAGATGCTATAGAGCTTTAATTATAGTCAGATGTTAGAAATCTGACAATTTATTAGGTTTCCCGAAAGGGACTGCAGGGTACATTCAAGTGCGACAAACTGGGGGTGTGGATAGCGGGGAGAGGTCCAGGTTCGAATCTAGGAGAGTTGTTTACGGATTGCTGTGCGTTTTGGTAAATGTAGAACACATTCAAATTTTAACCTCATTTACGAACATGATCGAAATGTTTTGCTTCAGTCCATCTCAGGGATGTGCTGATCGGGCTTCGGGTTTCTATAGAGAACGTTTCTCTTGTAAATTTTACTAATTTTACCATCTCTTATAAAATGTATCATTTTTACCCACTCCGTAGTATTGGTCTTCTTGCAGCCTACTCCCACGCTAACAGGGGGGGGGGGGGGCTTTCCAAACGTAGGTACTTGTAGTAATTCTCAAGACTTCGTAAGTAGAGAATAAAATTTCGTCCAAACGTTGTCCTGAGGGTTAACTGAGGTTCTGATCACGAAGCTGGCAAACGCTTTCGGTCTTACGGTCGACCACAATAGGCGATGGTGAGTATGTGCAAGAAAAGGTGCAGAATAACCGGCCGTGTTGTACTATCGTGACTCCAAAAATTGAGTGGAGGTCGGAATTTTTTTCGCCCAAACATCGCCTGTACTGCTACTTTGGATGCTGAGCACGAATATGGTATCCAATTTCGACAATTTGGCTGCTTACGATATTTCATAGTGTGTGTTCGTGAGTAAGGATGGGGTTGTCATGACCACTGATTTCGTCCTTTCCTCGCCTTAGGAAATTATTTAGGCTGCTGCCACGAATCTGTCATTTCTTTTTCTAAATTATTCGTGCACTACTTTCCATCTCAAAGTCGAAGACTGGAAAGCAAGTCTGATCACATATGTAGGTGAAGAAAGCGATTCTATGTACTCAAACTGATAAACTTGATCACTCATGAAAATGTGGAATCACGCGATCACGCGAGAACGTTTACTAGATTTGCGATCAGCACCTCAATTAGCCCTCTAGACGACGTTTGGGCGGAACCTGCTTTCGATCTCCGGAGTTGTGGGAGTACAAGTCCCTAAACCTTCGATTAGCAGAGAGTGGTGGGGAGGCGATGGGCAGCAGGGGTGTGCGTTAAATTTTTTCGGTAAATTTTTAACGACCACTTTTTAACGAAAAATTTTCGCGTTAAAAAGGCAAATTCGGTAAATTCGTTAAATAAAATGTCCCTTAGCTGCATTCAGTTTTAAACCACTGGGGTGCCTCTCGGACAATCCCCCACAGCGCTCAATAGGTCACTTATAAGATTCCCACGGGAAGTTCATTGACCTCCCTTGTGAGTTGACGCGAAGTAAGCGCTGCAAGCGCGGCCCTCCGCTGCGCACCTGCTTCCTTGTAAACGGCCGTCGAGCGTGCTGTGGCCATTCACGTGAATCGCAAGTGATTAGGGTTATGCCTGTACACAGATATTTTTACCTTCAGTTTACTACGGGAGAATCTTCGTTTTGTATTTCTACCCCAGTTACAACAAGGGAACGATTAGAGCCGAAGGGGCTGCGGTAGGGAGGTAGAACTTTCAGGGCCTAGAAAGCTCCTGCTTTCTGCCAGTAGAGACGTTGAAAAAGAGAGGAAGAGCAATGGCTATGGACTACAAGAGCCAGTCATACTGTGTTTCCTATGAAAGTGAGCCATCCCCTTTTCGCTCTAACACTGTCCAAGTCGTAGTGTCTTGTCAGATTAGATTCCAACGCGGGTCCGTTTCTCTTCAACGGAGCTAGAACACAGACTGAATGCCATTCATGAGACTCCAGTGCGCCTTTTCTGCACCAGATCGCCTTTGTGTCATTTCTCCGCCCATGATAATCATTCTTTTACCACTGGAAGCTTCGCTATAACATAAGGAACGATAGCAACCTATAGAGAAAGACCTATAACAATCTAGCTCTGCCTACCCAAGGTGTTTCTCTCTTCTCCGTGCACGGATTCTTAGGGAAGCAAAGCGTGCTTCATTGCCATTATACCGCTGTTATTGTCCTTTACGAGACCAAAGGACAATAACAGCGGTATAATGGCAATGAAGCAGTGGGTAATAAAAAATAATTAAATGTCAACCACTGGGTGACGACAGTAAATAATAGTGTTCATTTGATTATTCTAGTATTCGACTATTCGAAATTCGATTATTCGAAATTCGAAATTTTGAAAATCGAATATTATTCGATCATTCGAAATTCGAAATTTTGAAAATCGAATATTATTCGATCATTCGAAATTCGAAATTTTGAAAATCGAATATTATTCGATCATTCGAAATTCGAAATTTTTTCCCAAGGACAAAGGTATAGTTTCAATGTGCAGAGAAGTCTTTTGATGTCCCATTCGGCTATGTAGTCGCAAATCGAGTCACTTTTTAAAATCTAATTGATAGGGTAGTTACCGTTAACATGGAGCTGAGCAGTGCAAAGTTTCGCTTTTGTGCTTATTTCTTCTGTACTCTTATGCAGACCATTGCATAAACAGCACTTTTTTATCAGTCTTCTGAAGATCGCGACGTACTAAGCAGCTCTCGAGCAATCTGTTCTACATCGAAAAATTTTTGACTTCGTTTATAGTAGGTTTGAAAACATTCCTGTGGCCAAAATAATAAGAATTTCATGAAAATTCATCCACAGTAGTCTTTCTTTGAAGGCCATGTGTAATTGAGTAGTAAAATTTTGAATAAAGCTAAAATGATTTGTTGATCAAAAATTTATTGTGAACTTTTCCACGTTCATGGTAATATTTATTTATTTGAACGTGTAAATGCTCACAATTCTTGCAGTTGAATCAAAAACTATAAAAGCTCGACTATTAACATATAACCTGAACGATTTCCAAGCTGATTTGATGGTGTTCAGTCTAATTTGAAAAGTGTGCAGTTCTGTGTGATAGTGGTATATATAAAAGTTTTGAGGTTTTTCTAAACATCATACTCTATAATAACGCGCTAAGTGATGAGTCATTCTATCGATCGGCAGCGCCGCAGAAATTAGCCATTAAATAGGAAGAAAATTTGGGGGAAAAATAGGGGAAATTCACCTGCATCACCTGTATCACCTGTCGTCCCGTTGATCATCGAATTTCTCGAGCGGGTGCCAGCAGCGTCTCCATTCGTCCCTGTCGTGTGCCAGAGTGGTCCAATGGATCCTCCTCGCTCGAGGAACACGAAGAGCGTCATATCGTTCGTTAAGGGCTTTCACGATAAAGTCCGACCAACGCGTTGGTGGGCGTCCTGCTGTTCTCCTGACATCCCCCGGAATCCAGTCGGTGACGGAGCTCGTCCAGCGTGTGTCTGCGAGGCTCACTGCGTGGCCGCCCCACCTAATTTTCGACGACTTGGCCCATACAACAGAGTCTCTGATCTTCGAACGTCGGCGAAGCTCGGAACTCCGGAGGCCTTCTCTCACTTGCGTGAGTCGTGTCACTCCGAGCATCGTCTTCTCGATTTCACGCTGCGCGACGCTGGAATGGAAGGGGGAAATTACGGCGCGAAGATAGCGAAGAATACCAAGACGTCTTCTCCCTGCCTGGTAGCTTCGGCTGTGGGGCAATCGAGATCGCTGAACACGAATCTGAAGTTTATTTTTGAAGTATTGATCGCCATCAATCAATATTGACCAAATTACGGGTTGCGAAAATAGCGGAAAATACCCAGACGTCTTCTACCTGCCTGAAAACTTTAGTCCTGGGACAATTCAGGTCGCAGAACACAAATTTGTTGTTCGTTTTTGAAGTATCGATCGCCATCAATCGATATTGACCAAACTATCATTTTTTGTGAAAGTTGTTGTCGTTTCGATTGGCGAAAATTTGACTAAGGTTGACCGTTTGAGGGTGAGGGATGAAGGTGCCTGTAGTCAACGTACGCTAGAGTGAAGTGGGGGTCCGTGTTTGGAACATCAGAAGGGTTGTCGTCGAAGAATTTGGGGGACGAAGGCGCTGATTAGCACAAGCATCGACATCACTCAACCGTCTGGAGATGATGCCGATGTTGAGCGTAGTGGAGGGGAAGGGGTCTGAATGGCTTCACACCGCAAAACTACTCTACTGGAGTCAGGTTCATCAATCGCTTGCTGGCCGGTAACGGTGAAAGGTACCGCCAAACCTGATGCTAATGAATCTCGGTATCTGGGTTTTGGCGGTACTTTTCACCGTTACCGACCCGTAAGCGGTTGATAAATCTGGCCCCTGATCTTAAGGTAGGGCAAGGTTGGAACATAATAAGCTGCATAAGCAGAGCAGCTTGTTTGATGTGATTGTCCTCAGCATAGATACTGAAACATCGCGCGAAGCGCGCAAGTGCGAGGCACGCCGATAGGCGTGACGGAGCACTTGTTTTGTAATAAATTCCACGGATGCCGTGAATGCCATAGATTGCGGTCTTCTTAAATCTCACATTTTCCTGATCTTGTGGTGATCACGTTTTCTCTTTCATCTTTTACCCATGTTGCTCTCAAGATTTTGTATTATTTTTATTGTAGCTGTTTTAAAAGAACAATTTACTGGCGTATTTGTTAAGTTTTTTTTTCAATTCTCTTTGCCTAAAAGGTTCGATATAAGTTTTTTTATTGCGTATGACGTTTCGACAAACTCGTCTTTCTCAAGGCCTGAAAAAAAGCTCAAAATGCTTTTGACTGTGTGAGATTCACTGTATCAAAAAACTCGGATAAAATAACTGGCGTGTTTATATGTATATAATTAAGTTTTTCAAGAAGGAGAAGAATTCATGGCGCGTGCCACAAGCTCTGTGGACAAAGATTCACTAGATCAAAAAACTCGGATAAAATTACTGGCGTGTTTATGTGTATATAATCAAGTTTTTCAAGAAGGAGAAGAATTCATGGCGCATGCCACAAGCTCTGTGGACAACTGTACAGGATAGACGTGTACTATTAACGCTGCAATTTCAGCTGGCCTACGACGGATTGCTGTTACGATTCAGTGGATACACGAAGATGAACGGCAAGGTGGAGCGTATTCCACGTAGCACTTGTGGTCGTGAGAAGCGCAGAAGACGTGAGGAGGTGGCGGTTCGAGTGGAGGTACATTCGATTTCTTGTAGATTTTGCGGCTCTTCAGAACATTAAGAACAAAAAGAATATAGCACGGCGCTAATAAACTTCTTTTCGGATGCGCGTTGGCAGAGGTGACGGCTGTCGCGTGCAACCGACACTAGGTTCCCGATTCGGATTTCCCGAGCAGGCCAATCAAGCCTTCCATCCCTGCTCCGTCGGTGAATTGGCACCAGACTTGTCTGCGAAGGATAAAGTGGAGTTGCCCATCGGGTGTCAGAGTACAGGCCAAATACGCATTCAAATCTCCTTCACGACATAACATCCCGTAGAAGTAGAATGCATAAGCAGGGATTGATTAACGCCTTTCTTCAATGTCTAGTTCTATCAACTGGCCGATAGTGCGAAGTCTGATCGTCATCGTTTCTTTGCTCTCGCAGAGCTCGTTCTTTTCAGACTTGTCCATCCGATCAGTTTATACTAACATCGCAACGTGAGGTCAACGTGACATGGCCTGAGCCAGAGTTCCAAGCCGGCAACGAATTGGAAAGGATCGAGAGGAATTTCAAGCAGGGACAGGTTTGTTTAATCGACTAATCAGTGCAGACAATCGATATTGGTAGCTCTTGTAACGCCTAGCCGCCCGTCGACTGAAGTATAAACTCCGTATTAAGGATGGTGTTAGACCTTTCCCAACTTTTCCGATGGGTTGTTGGTTTATTAGAAGTGTAGCTCGAGCAGATGTGGCGGTGAATTGGAGGTTATGTGATATTTATGCGCTAATGTTCTATTTCCAGGTCTTCACGTGGGGGGAGTACGATGTAGTTTACGTCGCCCACGATAATGCGTCCAACACGGCCGAGTGCAACTTTAAGGTTGGTTATTAGGGAAGAGACATTAGAACGTTTATTTCTTATTGTTCATGACTAAGACTAACCATATTGTATCAATCTTTGCTTCTAATGTTCTCACATACTCCTCTTTCAAGATCCATGTCTCACGAGAACACTGTCCACCGCTGGAAGACCCCGTGAACGGCGTGCAGGCATGTGAATCCTGGGGACCACAGCTCCGCTACAAGGTTAGTCAGTCCTTCTACGCTTTGCCAGTGAAGTTGAGTAACTTCTGATGTTCTAGGCATGCTCTATCGAATGTCGTGACGGCTACGAGTTCTCACGATCGCCAGCTGTTTTCTACACATGTGCTGCGGATGGAATGTGGAGACCGCGATACCATAACCAGCTCGTCTTCCGTTATCCACAATGCACGAAGTGAGTCAAGTTGGAGCGTAGAGGTTTAGTCAACGGATTGGAATGCATTTTGCCTCTCCCACGGTTCAAAACGAGTTACGCTCCGGTTCTAGACCAGGGTCAAGTCCGGGGTCCGAGAACCGAACGGGTATCGTGCTGTGGGATCGTTTTGAGGGAGGGAAGCGTACTGTACATGGGTTTTAGGAGAGGATCGTTTCGTGATATTCTTTAGATTTTTTGCAGATTTTTGTAACTTGTAATAGATTTTTCGGATCTATCCTAGTCTAGGGGTCACATAACTAAAAAGTAGGTAACAAAATGAATTGAGGCTTACCGAGCGGCTCCTAGAGAACGAGTTGGAACCTAAATGAAACCAAAAACGAACAAAAAATAATAAAAAATCGCCGCGTTCTCAACCGTCTCGGCGGGCAAAGAGCGAGGGAATGGAGACATGCCGCGTGGTGACTGCGGGCTGACATGTTATAACCAGGATCTAACATGGTGAATAGGGCGCATGAAGCCGCATGCCGCGTGCTGACCGATGCCTGACATGTTTAACCAGGATCCAACATGGTGAGGAGGGCAGACAACTTTGCCGGCTTACAACCGTAACAAATGTAATTTTTCGTTTTTTTTGTGACTTTTTTGTTTGGGGTCTTATGTTGTTGTTGTTGTAGGTAAGTCTTAAGAGGATTTGTTACATATAATACTTTTTAGTTATGTGGCTCCCCGGACTAGGATAGATCCGATTTTTCTTTCCCAGTGTGATTTCGACCTTATGGAGATTTGCGACGCAGTTCTGTTTGCTGAGCGAAACTTATTACAAATACGGAATTGAGTCCTATAACTTTTTGAATGCTGGTTGCTCTACAGTTAGAATGAAGATTTTTTCTGGGAGCAGGTCTTCGAAAGACGGGTTCTATTTTCTCGACGATTTTTGTAAAATTTCATGGTACGACATATTTTTTTGTCTGATAGAGCGCATCCTGCTCTGAAACTGTGCTCTATACAGTTTTATACAGTTTTATGTCGATTGCTACTGGTATTTTAAGCGTTTTAAAAAGATTTTTTCAAGATACACGTAAAATGTAGAGCCCTAATTGTTAATCCGCAAAAAATCGAGTTTTTTGCAGCGATCTTCGATATGATTAGGATAAGTGGTATTCAAGTTACATAGGGCTCGCTGTTTTATGGGGTGCAATTTTGCTTCCAAAATTGTCTTCTTTAGGTGTTAAAAATTTGCTTTGTGACAAATCAAGCCTTTGGTACGATTTGGCGATCGACTCGAGGAGCGCTCCAAAGAATCTTGGCAACTCATAAAAAAGCACCTGAGTTACTTTATTACACGTATATATGTTTATATTATATACAGGTGCCTGGTCTACCCATTGAAACGTTCAACCCAATGTGATGCCCATCCGCCGGCAAACATCTCCCACCCTAATCGGTTAAATTTGTGATAAAACCGAAATCACCGGTGAGGAGATCGATAAAATCGATCGATATTTGCCTCCCCATTGACATTTCCCACCTGCTGTGAAGGCCTTCCGTCGACGATCATAATCATAATCACCTAACTCCCACACGGATCGATTAAATATGAAGGAAAATCGATAATATCGATCGATATAGATGGCCTCCCCTGCTATGAAGGCCTTATGTCGGTGATCATCTAGGTACGTTGGACGACATCTTCGGCACGTCTTCTGAATCCCAAGGCACATAGAGGACGTCTGGGTATTTTTCGCGATTTTTCGCTGTTTCATGACTGATTTCCCCCTATTTATGGCTAATTTCTGCGCGGCGCCGATCGATAGCTCTTAGTGCTCTATTATACAGGGTGCCTCAAAGAAATGTATACACTGTTTGAAAGGTGATAACTTTGTTCATAGCAAATATACTGAAGAAGTTGAGGCCCGTATGAAAGCCTAAGAAAATAGAAATTTTCTGACTTATGAGAGGCATGGAATGCGCCATGCACTCGTCTGAATTTTTTACACTCGATTGTGTTTCGCTTGAATACTTGTCAGTATTTCTTCACAAAATGTACTTATCAATTGGTTTGTGTTTCTTTTAGAGTTTAAAACTTAACTACACATTACACCTTGCGAAAAATGGAGGATATTCTAAAAAAGGTATATGTCGCGTAGGTGAGCAGCATTGGTAGGTGGGAACGTCTAAACCAATCAGACCGCATTGAATGGGCATGCCAGTCAGAGAGAGCATGTACAGTTGGTACCTGATGGGCTGACATGTGTTCGATCTGTGCTCTGTTTGGTGATCATTGGCTGGCGCGCTCCCACCTACCAATGCTGCCCACCTACGCGACATGTACCCTAAAAAATAATGGTACTATGTGAAGGGTTGTAACATTGCTGCTAGTAAAGCATTTGGAGATATTTGAGACGTACATGAAAGCGCAAGGAGACGGGATTACTGTGGCGTGCAAATAGTCAAGATTGCGCCATGCTCTTGCCTGAAATCTTGCATTCCAGACTCGATTGATTGTGCATGGGCTGAATGCTTGTCACAACCTCTTGCTACCTGGTCACATTAACCTGTGCTGTGCTTTTCTAACGTTTTGAACTTGACAACCTCGTGAAAGACACGTTACATGCGAGTTTATTGATTGCGCGATTTAAATGTGAGCAGGAGCTGCATTTTGCAAGACGCTTTCTCTGGACGAATGAAGCAACACCTAAGCTAAATGGAGAGGTTAAATGGCATAAATGGAGCTACTGGGCGAAGGAAGACGTTAAAAGAAGAACAGAACAGATTAATCTGGCCAAGTAGTAACAAGATTGCAACAAGCATTCATTCCACGTCCGACTCTCGATGAATCTTGGCATTTTTGACGTTGTTATCGACGAGTGTTTTTTTTTTCAGCGTGACCAAGATTGGTATAACTCTTTATTGCGGCTTACGTTTCGGCGTCGTCGCCTTCTTCAGAGCCTGGAAAAGTCGAAGTCATCTGAGAAGGTACCCTCCCAAATGCCTTTCATTCTGCAGGAACCCATCCAATAGGCTAAGAGTCTACGAAAACGATGCCATAAGAAGTCGAAAACATGGCTAACCTTAGATGTGGACAAAAGGCGTCGATCGTCACCCTGGCTGGACGAAAGATGGGTGAATGAGCTTAGAGCTCTTGGGACCGCCCGCCTTAGGGATCTAACGGGCCAAGCATTCAGCCCATGCGCAATCAATCAAGTCTGGAATGCAAGGTTTCAGGCAGGAGCATGAGCAATCTTGACTGTTTACATGCCACAGATATGTCGCTACGCTGTGCTTTCATATGAGTCTCAAACTTCTTCAAAAGTTTCACTAGCAGCAATGTTAGAACCTTTCAAATAGTACCTGCATTTTTAGAATATCCTGCATTTTTTGCAAGCATTAGTGTGTTTTTAACTTTTAAATCTTAAAAGAAGCACAAATCAATCAATACGGCTGCTTTGTAGAGAAATTATAACAGGTATTCAAGCGGAACACAATCAATCGAGTGTAAAATACAAGGTTTCAGCAGCATGGCCCAATCCCTACCACTTATATCTCAGAAAATTTCTATTTTTTCTAAGATTTCGTATGAACCCTTAACTTCTTCAGTACCTTTATTGTGGACAACGTTATTACCTTTCAAACAGTGTACATTTCTTTGAGACACCCTGTATAGCATCATAGGTTATCTTATTATTATATGTATTACATATAGGTCATCTTTATTTCTTTACCTGTACTATTGGCAATTATTGTTGATATGTTGTATAGTACGGAGAGCAATACGTCTCTCGACCACGTATAGAAAAATATCTCGTGCCATGACATTCTGCAAAAATCGCTAGAATATTGAACCGACCTTGATTGATTTGAAGACTACTCCAAGGAGGTGTTTTTTAACTGTAAAGAAGTCAGCATACAGAATTTATAGGATTCAGTTCTATGTTTATGAAATATCTCCTTCATCCAACAAATCTGCGCGCGAATCTTCAGAACGTTGAAGCATTTACCTGGAAAAAACAACCTGTTAAGAGATAGGAGATCCCCTAAAAAGCGAAAAAAAGAAAACGAGATAAGAAAAGGAACGTTGTATCGAAGACAAGTCGTGTTAAATCCGTACCGGAATCTGGGGTGAGGAATCGTAGACTTTCAGCAAAAATCAAATCAGACGCCTGATCCTGGTGTGGAATCGTTCTGGGGCCAGACTCATCAACGTCTTACAGAGATTTAACGGAGGAATTACAGCCGAAATTCCTGATAACGCCAACATTTCACCATATCTCCTGTTGGTAACCTGCGCTAATTCTCGTTTTTCAAGAATTTCGGCTGTAATTTCTCCGGCAAATCTCTGTAAATCGTTGAAGGATCCATCCGATCTCTGGTCTATGTAGTGTTGTGTCGATTTCTGTGGAGTTGTGACTTACCAATAGGTTAGCCATGTGCATCGCACCGTAAGATCCCCTGAAACTGTGTGATCAGTATTCCGTGGAGATGGAGTGCATGGCGCAACCGAAGGAGAGTGGACTGATGCCACCCATTTTCATCCGTTTCCCATGAAAATTCCGTAATTAAAGGTCTGTGCCAGCGACACGCGTGGTGTTGCTGCGTGTCTCCTATCCGGGATCGTCGCCGTGCTCAGAAGCGAGTCGTGACGCTTTGCGAACTCGTCTCCTGGCCAGCATCCAGTCGATCAATCAGAAATGGGACATCTGCACGTTGACGTGAGTTTTGTTTGTTGGAGTGTTGTTTTCTATGTGGTTATTCTTCAAACAATCAGGAAACAGTGAGTTTAACAGGGAATTGGGCCTTATTTTGAAACTATAAACGATTGTTCAATTCAATTTCTTCAAGCCTTAAGTGGCAAGTACTGAGGGTTTTAAGCTGTTATGACAATGTTTTGTTACGACCAAAACTTTCGCATCAGGCGGGACTCGAACCATCACCTCCAGCTGACCGGACGGGCATGTTCTACGCCATTGCACCACTAGCGCTGTTTGATCGAGCACAACATTCTCATGTTCGATTCAACAGTGCCGGTGGTGTAATAGCGTAAAGTATTCCCGCCCGGTCAGCTAGAGGTGCTGGTTCGAGTCCCGCCTGGTGCTAGAGTTTTGATCGTAGCAACACATCGTTATAAAATGTGGTGTACACTGCCATCTCGGGGCCAAAAGTATGAACGGGGTCCAACTATCAATTAGAGCTGAGGACCAAGTGACGGGTTATACGCTAAGCCTCATGTTTGAATCGGAATTTCCGTCCATGGTCCCGTTTTCAGTGACTTAAATGGCTGTGTTGGAGCACGGGTAGATGTCGACTGCTCCGAAGACTTTGGACGAATGAAGAGGGAGTCGTCCCATTCGTTTAAGGTGCGAATCGAGTTGCCAGTAAAGAGGTAAGCGGCACTAGACTCCACAAATAAAGTGCTTCAGAATCGTATAATGTTCTTCTTTGTCACAATGGTGCTCGAGATATCGCTCTGCCTATTTCAGAGACCTCGTCACCAGCTCGATAAGCGGACAGAAGTCAAAGGTTGCCGATGCGCTGCAGAATGAGATCATCAACCAGGGCGCGTTCAACTTGGAGAAGGTGCATTCAAGTTTTCATCTGTTTGTAGTGGCAAACGAACCAAAAAACGTTGAATTCATCCCAGTAGCGCCTTAGAACTGTCCTAAGGGGCACTTTTTATCATTTGTCACCACGGAGAGAGTGCATGGTGGCTCAGTTGGAGGGAGCGCCGGCTGTCGCGTATACCCCAGGCCCTTGATTCGGGTCTCCCGTCCAGATCAACCAACCCTGCCATCCCTCAGAGGTCGGTAGATTGGTACCAGATTTGTCTGGGAAAGGAGCAACGATGACTTGTCAATCGGTTGACCACCGAAATTATGTATAGGTCAAATGCGCATTTAAAACTGCTTCCTCGACATCTCGTCGAAGAAACAGGCGTGGCGCATCACAAGAGCGATTGACTAACACATCCTTCATCCTTTGAATTCTTTATCTTTAGGTGCTGCCAAACGGTCGGCCAGATCTGACGTCGTTCCAATTGCTGGACGAGTTCCATTGTCAGGCTGGACAGGTTGCAGTGGACGATTTATGCGGTGAGCCTTTGAATGAATAGTATCATAGAAGCATTTATTTGGTGCATTTATTTTCTTATGGACCGCAAGAAAGCATTGAAGCGATGGCGCGATTACTTTGAGGAGATCTCCACAGCAGAATTTCCTCATCCAGCCATCCCTTCAACGGCTTCAACCCACGGCCCCGTCCAGAGGATCACCGGGGAGGAGACAGAGGCGAATCTGAAGAAGATGAGGCCAGACTGAGACCCGGCTGAGTGGTTGGCGATGTTCTTTAATCAGGTTGTAGCAGAGAAGAAAGCACCTGACTGTTGGAACCAAAGTACGACGATCCCGATTTGGAAGAAGAAGGGCAGTCCTGCAGTCTGCTCCAATTACCCTCCGATTCGCTTGCTCTCGCACAGCATGAAGATCTTTGAGCGAATTGTCGATGGACGAATTCGGGACATCGTCCAGCTCTCCAGCAATCAGTGCGGCTTCGTGGCTGGCTGTGGCACCGTTGATGCCATACACGCCAATCGCCTCCTGATAGAGAAGCATCGCGAGAAACAGAAGTCGGTGCATATCGCCTTTCTCGACTTGGAGAAGGCCTTTGACCGCGTACCGCGTGAAGTGATATGGTACGCCCTGCGTCAACATAGAGTCCCCGAAGAGCTCATAGAGTGGGTGCGAATTCTCTACTCTTGCCCAAAGAGTCGAGTTCAAGCTGCAGCTGGAACTCGATGGAGTTTCCCATCTCTGTCGGGGTACATCAGGGTTCTGCGCTTTCTCCACTCCTCTTTGTTGTCGTCATGGATGCCATCACACGAGATCTTCAGAAGCCAGTCCCCTGGACACTGCTTTAGGCTGATGACGTGATGCTCGCTCGCGAAGATAAAGATGATCTCGAGGGGCAGGTGCAAGCTTGGTGTGATCCCTTGGAGCGATTTGGACTCAGATTGAATGTGAAGAAGACCGAGTATCTAACGACGGACGTTAATGAGTCCAGCTCCATCAAGGTTATCGGCATCGAGCTCCCACGCACTTCGGTTTTTAAGTACTTGGGATCAGCAGTAGCATCTGATGGCAGTCTGATGATTGAAGTGAACTCACGCGTGGGTCAGCTTGGTCCAAGTGGCGCTCGTTGACTGGCGTGCTCTGCGATAGGAATACCAGAGCGCTTGAAGTCAAAAATACATAGAACCGTCGTCCGACCGGTAGCGATGTACGGTGCTGAGTGTTGGCCTGCGACCAAGGAGGTTGAAACGCGCCTCAGCGTCATGGAGACGAAGATGCTGCGCTGGACGGTTGGATTCACGCGCATGGACCGCATCCGAAACGATGCTATTCGGCAGATGTTCGGTGTCGCGCCGATAGCGGACCATATGCGCGAAGCTCGCTTACGGTGGTAGGGCCACGTTCTGTGTGGAAAGGGTCCGCAAGATAGGCCTTAACTTCAAGGTAATAGGAAAGCGGCCTAGAGGGCACCCGAAGCATCGCTGGTCTGACGCGTTACATATGGAGTTGAAGGTTGCTGGTGTCCACCCTGATCTAGCGCTGGATCGGGAGAGGTGGCGTCATGACAACAGAGTAGTGGACCCCGCTACGAAGCGGCACAGACGCTGAAGAAGAAGAAGATAGAAGCATCTGTTTGTTAATTGAAACCCTCACGAAGGTTTATCATAGTATAGAGCCACGTGTGCTTTCGACCGCTAGGATTCGATCGCTTTCTGTTCTGCGCTAACAACACAATAACAATAAGCCTGTCTTTCGTCCTGTATTGGACTTCACTTAAGGATCTCTGAGTTGCCAGCAATTCACCTGACATCTGCAAGCTGTGCTTCGCCACTCTCTTGGCCGAATACAAGTTTAGTGAGCTTTCAAGTGATCAAACAGGAGCCTAGTGTACCATGTATCACCTCATCTGATCACCATACCGTCAAAATTGCATCTATTGGGTGGTTTAACAATTATTAATATGTTCTCATATACTTTATAAAGATATTTTTATGCGATTTTCTTTTGATTGATGGCAAAAATTCTGCTTGCGTGAAATAACATACAAACCCCGCACAACAAAAAGTATTTGTAGAAAACGCACACACATCGTCATTTTGCTGTTTTATGAAAACGGTGTTTTTACGTTATAAATCAAATGAAAATCACGAAAATCTATTAGGTTGTCACATAAGTTCTGTCAGATTTTCGACGGCAACTTTGCGGTGTAGTATCTCAGCAGAAAATAAAGTTTATTAATCAAAGTAAGAACCGCTACAATCAATGTACCTTTGCCAACGATATACAGGAGCATTAATTCCATTTCGGAAGAAATCTGAATTTCTAGAAGCAATGAAACACTCGAAGGCAATTTCGATATCTGCTACATTAGTAAAGTTTTTATCCTTGAGGAAACCATCGAGATGCTTGAAAAGATGAAAGTTCATTGGAGCTAGGTCCGTTGAATAAGCGGGATGCGGGAGAACTTCATATCTCAACTGGCTTAATTTTTGGGTGGTCAGATGCGAGGCATGTGGACGGGCGTTGTCGTGAAGAAGGATCGGTCCTCTTCGATTCACCAGTGCAGGACGCGTTTCAAGCAACTTTTGGTAAACCACGTCTAATTCACGACAGTACCTCTCTGCCGTGATGGTTTCACCAGGCTTCAAGAAGTCGTAGTGGATAATACCAGTTGCAGCCCACCAGACAATGAGCATGACCTTCCTCGGATGGAGGCCAGGTTTGGGAAAGTGTTTCGGCGGTTCTTCCTTATCCAGCCATTGCGCTGATCTTCTTCGATTGTCGTACACTATCCATTTTTCGCACAGGTAATTATCCGGTCAAGAAATGGATCGTTTTCGTTCCTTATAGTAAGGGAAGAACAGATCTCCAGGCGACACCTCTGCTGCTCCTCAGTGAGTTCGTGGGGCACCCACTTATCCAGCTTTTTCACCTTTCCTATCGCCTCTAGATGCCTCGAAATGGTTGTACGACTGACCTGAAGTTCTCTCCCCATCTCACGCACAGTTCCTCGTGAATCGGCTTCCACTCGTTCTTTCAAACGTCCGTCATCACATTTGGCTGGTCGTCCTGAGCGGTCCTTGTCCTCGAGGTCCACGTCTCCAACCCGGAACTTCTGGTACCATCTGCGCACGGTGCGTTCGTTAGCGGAGTCCTCTCCCCATGCCATCTTGATGTTTTGTGTTGCCTCGCTAACACTGCGGCGAAGCTTGAACTCATGAAGCATTATTACCCGCAAGTGCGTTTTTTCCATGGCTTCGTCCAGCACCTAAAACGAAGCAATGCTCACGACTTTTTAAAAGCAACACACCAAGTTTTATAGAGCGAAACAAGCGCTACAAAATAGTATACAACATATATACAATTACTTTCTCTATACATGAAAAAAACAATCACAAAGTAACGCCTATCGGAATCGGACAGAACTTATGTGACAACCTAATAGAAGTACATAGCGTGATCTCTCCTTTTAAACAATACGCTATAAAAATTTCTGCCTTCCTGCAGGGTACATGTCGCGTAGGTGAACAGCCCTGGTGAGTGGGAGAGCGCAAGCCAGTTGCAACCAAACAGAGCACAGGCCAAACCCATGCCAGCCTATCAGGGAACTAACTGTACATGCCCCCCCTGAATGACATGCCCATTCCATGCGGTCTGATTGGTTTAGGCGTTCCCATTTAGCAATACTGCTCACCTATGCGACATATACCGTCGTACTAAATTTTGACTGTACAGAACCTATTCTAGTAATCGTCTCGGAGAGCCTTTTTAATGTGGAGGAAACTTGTTTTGATTGGGAAGATTTTCAGTTTGATTTCAAAAGCGTCAAATTCGCCTGCAGGAGTACCCAAATTGATTCGAAAAGTGTACAATTTGACGTGGAAATGCTACAAATTCAGTCCGAAGGCTTCTGTGTTCACACTAACTCTCCAGCTTTTAGTGCCATGCGCTCCTGGATCGTTCCACTCGTCCCACTCAGCGCAGTGCGAACTGTGTGCCGAAGGATCGTATCAGCCACTAGCCGGCAGAACCGAGTGCTTCAAGTGTCCCGCCGGTCATATCACCGCCGGCCCGGGTGCTGTCAACGAGAACGAGTGCAAAGGTGGCTTCATCGCGCATCGTCCAGCCACTTTCTGCGGCTGAGCGTTTCGATTTTTCAGCGAACTGCGAACCCGGCCACTACTTCGACATGGCGTCGTCCAAGTGCGAACCGTGCGGTTTCGGTTTCCACCAGTCACGAGGTGGCTCGTTCGAGTGTGTTGCCTGCGGTGTCGGCAAGACGACAATGTCCGACAAGGCGACCAGTGAAGAGGAGTGCCGCGATGAGTGTCCAGGTGAGCGAATGGCATTGCTTTAGGCCGGATTTATGCTTAGACCGCCGCGGGGAGCAACATTAGGAAAGATACCTGTATCGATTAGGCGGCGTACGCGATCGATAAGCGTCGCGACGTTGGGCGACTGAAGTATAAATTCCGCTCTGTGTAGTTTTTACACTTCGGTTGCCGTGCGACCCAGCACCATGAACACTCACAGATGTCGATTTCTGGCGCAGCTTGGCGACGTCGCATTGTGTTTATACTTCGCTGCTGCAATACATCGCATCTGATGGAATTTTAAGACTGTACTAAAAAAAATCTCGGCGCACAATAGACAGAGGTGGCCCGACGCTATGGCGAGCGGCTGAGCGGTTTTTCTAGAGCGTCGGAAATATAAAAACTCTCTTAGAAGGAATTTATGCTTCGGTTGCCGGACGGCATGGCATTGCGAAAGCTACCAATGTCGATTAGAAGGCGCTCATGATTGATATTGGAAGATTTGTACTAATCGATTCGGGTCATGTCACGAAAATGGGCAGCGCTGCCAGGTGTTGGCTCGTCAGCCAATCATAACCAAGCAGGGCATAGACCGAACACATGCTAGCCAGTCGGAATACACTAGTACAAGCCTTCTCTGAATGGCTCGCCAATTTGATACCATCTGATTGGCTGAAGCGTTCCCACCACCCAATGCTGCCCAACTTCGCGACATGTACTATCGATTCCTATGCTTTACACGAGTGACCCAGTCGCAGTCGCAGACTATGAACGGAGCTAAAGCAGTGTATATTGATACCCCACGCGATTCAATCGATAAGTGTTTCTAGGAGCATACCCCAGCTAGAAGCGACAGAAGTATAAACGCGTATAAACATAATAAATAAACACTTTACAGACGGCGAGCAATTGTCGTCATCCGGATCGTGCCAGGCATGCCCATCGGGCTCGTATCGTACTCGTGGTGAGCACAAGCAATGCGTGCAATGCCCAACTGGTACGTCTACACCTCTCGATGGAAGCATTGCTGGTTACTGTAGCATACCAAAGTCTTTGTTCTGATATAATTCCTTTTAGGAACGACCACAGAATCCGTGGGAGCGACACGGCGGGAGCAGTGTAACACGCCGCTCTGTCGAGCCGGGCAGTTCCTAGTCAAGGAGACGTACGTTAAGAGAGGCCATCCGTTGAGTGCCTCAGATTCACCCAAATATCGGTTGACGTTTAGGAAGTACTGCCAGTTCTGTCCCCGTGGCACGTTCCAAGATGAGGAACAGCACACCACATGCAAGCTATGTCCGTCCGATCACACCACAGCGGCTCAAGGTAACATAAATCTAGTTACTGACTGACCCATGGATGGCGCCAGAGTTCCTTATGAAAGCCAGTGTCATAATCGTCCTGACCTCAGTAATCGTCAAAATCGCAGACCCTTAACATCCTCGGAATCTCGTGTGGTACGTTTCTCGTCCAGCGGATGTCAACAAAAACGTCTGGTGACCCACCTAATTTTCGACGAAGTTGTTCAAGCGGAACGTCACATTAAGGTCTAAACTCGGCAAAGATCGGAACTCTGGATGATTCCTCTCACACGTGTGAATCCCTTCAGATTTGCTTTACATTCGGAGACTATTGCTTAGTCGAATTTATCAAAAATTAGGTGGGCCGGTCACGTAATCACTTTCAGCTGTTCGATAATTCTTCATATCCGTCTGGCGATGTGTCCCATTTGCGTGTCAAATTAGCTCAGTGGATTTTTATCGCCAGACATACACGAAGAGCTATCGTACAGCTGAGACTGATTATGTGACCGCCCATCTAATTTTCGACAACTTCGCCTAAGCAATAGCGTCTCCGAGCGTAAACCAAATGGGAGGTAATTCACGGGTGTGAGAGGAATCATCTCGAGCTCTGAGGTTCGCTGACCTTTGACGTTTCTGTGACGTTCCGCTTGAGCTACTTCGTCGAAAATTAGGTGGGTCATGAGACGTTTTCGCTGACATCCGCAGGACAAAAAACGAATCAGACGGGATTCTGCCAAATGTAAAGGCCGGTTCATAGTCCGCGACGGAACCGACCAGTCACTCGTGTAATGCATACGAATCGATTGATGCCACGTGGTCGCCCAGCAAAAATCGATACGTATGATTTGCACGGGTGAGCAGTCGCTTCCGGCGCGTACTATGAACAAGCCTTAAAGGAACTATACGGTGCTGGCAATAGTTTAAAGTCTAGTTGGGCATAACGTATACTAAAGCGGTCGCGCCGCCCGACCCCACAATCGGGTTCGTACGTTAGGCATCCCCTGGCTTACAGTAGCGTGCCGTCGCCGCCCACCATTACGGTACGGTGACAGTTGTTGAGCCCGCCTCGGATGAACAGAGTAGACTATGTGTCGTGGAGCAGACTTTCTATCATAAGTTGAGGATAGCGGACTTTATTCGTTTTTTTTTTGCCCTGCTTTGTCTAATCGGCATAAATATCAAATTTTCACGCCGCCACATCGCATTCATACTTTGCCGCCATAATGCACCTCACCCGACAGAATTCTTGGGCACTGTAGTGGCCGAACTTGGCCGTTGAAAAAATGAGCAAGGTGCTGCGTGATGACCAGCGGCTGAACGGCTTTCGGAAGTGTAAAATGTCCTAGGCCTCGTTTATAATCCGACACGAGCGATGCGATGTCTTTTATAGCGGCTAAATTGATCGAGCGACGCGATTGATTGCACGCTATACATGACCGCGTCGCTTGGTGTTGGAAGTATGAACGAGGTCTAAGGGAGTTTTTACACTTCCGAAGGCTATTCAGCGCGCAGCGCCGCGTCCGTCTATTCTGCGGTGCTGTTTGCCCACTACAGTGTTCCAGAGTTCCGTCAGATGAGATGCAATACGGTGGCAAAGTGTGAATGCGATGTATTGGCGTGTAAATTTGATATTTATGCCGACTAGACAAAGCAGGGCAAGTAACGAATGAAGTCCGCAATCCATAACCTATGGTAGAAAGTCTGCTCCACGGCGCATAGTCTACTCTTTTCATCCGAAGCGGGCTCAACAACCGTTACCCTACCGTAATCGTGGGCGACAACGGCACGCTACAGTAATCCGGGGGTGTCTAACGTACGAACACGATAGTGGGGTCCCGCCGAGCGACGGTGCAAGCATAAACTATACCTAACGGACATAGGGTAGAATCAGAACCATTTTACGATTAGTTCGTAAAATAAAGGACATGAGTTCGAGTTCTACCTGGAGTAAGAGCTATTCTAGAAGCTTCTCCTCAAGGCTCGAAATTCTGAATTTATAACCCTTCTATAAAAAACAAATAAAACGAGTCCACATCAGGCGCCACGGCTGAATCGCAGTGCTACTCGACGAATCAGTGCGCGACGGGAGAGGACAACTGCTCGTGGCATGCTCACTGCATCGATCTCCCAGACGACAACGATGTGCCGTCGTTCCAGTGCAAATGCAAGCCGGGATTCCGCGGCAACGGCACGTACTGCCAAGGTGAGTCCTTCTGGCACATCGATGAGCCTATGCAGTGGTTCTGAATGCGTGAGTTTCAGACGCCTGCACGAACTACTGTCTCAACGATGGTGTCTGCAAGAAGAATCCGGTTGGATATGTGGAATGCGCGTGCAAGGAGAACTTCAGCGGCGAGAGGTGAGGTGGCGTGTGGACGTGATGGGGTTGTGTTCTTAGGAGCTGTTAGTGGGTTGGTACAAGGATCGTCCTTTCTGATAGGAAGGCGGGCCAGCGAGCTTTAGAACTAGCCAACATGGCCGAGTTACGAGCTTTAGCTGAGAGTTACCGTATCTGAGGGCAACAAGAGAAGTTACAGCTGGTTCTTATGTGCCTGAATTGGTCCATTTTCAATTACGGGCAGTTTTGTCACCTTCAGCTATCTGATTGCCTCATGAAATCTGTATGTTCTCACAAGGAAAGGATACTAGGTAATCATGGGACTTGGAGATGAGATGTATATCACGGGATGAGGCTTCGAACGCTGATTCCAAATATGTGTCGATTATCTGCCAACCGCATCTGCGAACGGAGTTATGGACCATTTTCCATCTGGATCCTTTGCCCTGTAGCTAGTTGCACGCAGAGCGGGCCAATCACAAGAGAGCGAGCTCAAGGGTTGAAACTGCGTTCCAGACGAGCAGTGGTGGCGCAGATGGTAGAGGAGCGACGTAGTGAGACGGGGTGGATTATGGTTCGATTCCCCTGTGGCGCAGTGTTTTTGCACTTCCTAAAAAAGATCTGCCACGATCAATCAAAGCTTCCTATGCCAAATCGTAACGAAAAAGGTCACCAGAAAGGACTCGTCTTCGCTATTTCATACTGGCGCAGAGATCTAATTTATTATGAATAGTTGCTATAAACATGGCGAGAAGAAAAACATTGCATTATAATAGCAACTGTGAAATAGCACTACGAAATGCTTAAAATATACTCCCTTGCCAACAGCTGCTGTGCTTTAAGCATTTCGTAGTGCTATTTCACAACTGCTATTATATTGCATTATTTTTCTTCTTGCGATGTTTATAGCAAGTGTTCATAATAAATTGGATCTCCTTGCCAGTATGAAATTGTCAGAGCGAAGACGCGTCCTTTCTGGTGACCGTTTTCGTTGCGATTTGATACAGAGAGCTTTGGTTGATCGTTGCCGATCTTTTATAGGAAGTACAAAAATGCTGCATCGCCGGGGAATCGAACTAAAAACCACCTTCGTCTCACCACCGGTCCTCTATCCCCTGCGCCACGACTGCTCTGCCGCCAGCGCAGTTTCCAGTCTACCTAAGCTTGCTCTCCTGTGATTGGCCCGCTCTGAGTGCAGCTAGAGGGCAAAGGCCCCCAATGGAGAATGATCCATAACTCCGTTCACAGATGCGGTTGGCAGATAAGCGACACATATTTGAAATCAGCGTTCGAAGCCGCATCCAGTGATGTTCACCTCATCTCAAAGTTCCATAGTCACCTAGTATCCTTCTCTTGTCAGCCATTTCCTTAAACGTACTGTAGGCAGCACGCTAGCCAGAGCAGGCGCCGACCGTCGCTTTCACTCCGAGTAAAGATTATTGAACCAGGTCCCTCCGAGCCAACCAAACTCTCCATACCTTCTATGGTCCATAAACTGGTACCAGACTTGTCTGGGAACGAAAAGCCCGGCTTTTTCCATAGGATGGACAAAAAATGCACTGCATGGGCCATATATGTATACAATCAAGCCGCCTCAGCGTTATCCCGTAGAAGTGGAATTCATGGCGTGTCCAAAAAAGCACTGGTTAACTCAGGAATTATTCCTTATTGTTACGAATTTAGGTGTGAGGTTCGCTTCCAACCAAAATCACAGAGAGTGGCGATCATCACGGCTGGAATCGGTATGTTTCACCTATTTTCTGCCCGTTTTAACGGCTGAATTTCGACTACCGTTCGTGATGTGATCTATATTTACGTTCACGGTAGCGAAGAAAAGTGATCCTATTTTGATTTTTCGACCATAGCTCTAGGCTTCATGACAAGTGCATGGCGCGACCTCTTATTTTAACAAACAACTTCTCGCGCATGTAGCGCAGTCGAAGGAGGTGCCGGCTGTCACGAGCATCCGATATCAGGTTCTTGGTTCGGATTTCCCGCCCAGACCAGTCAAGCCTTCCATCCTTCCGGGGTCAGTGAACTGGTACCAGACTTGTCTGGGAAAGATAAAGCGCTAATTTGTTCATCGGTTGGCCACCGCAAGTCATTGTATGGCTAAATACGCATTCCATTCGCCTCCACGATATCCCGTAGAAGTAGAACGCGTGGCGCATCCAAAAAGGAATTCACTAACGCCTTTCTTTAACCTTTTTTATCCTTTATGCTCTACTACACTTTAAAATAAGATTTGTAACATTATTTTTCCTTCAAAAGTAATTTTTCATAAAATTTCAGACAGAGCGTTCACTTATTGTGGCAGGTGATTTTAAAAAATTTCAAAAAAGGGCATATTAAATTTACCTTCACAAAAATATTCTAACTTTTTAGGAGCCTCTAGCGTAAAGTGGAAGAAGCTCATTTTAAGTTGGAATACATTCCGTTTGATGAACACTTTCCAAATCAAATTGGAGACTTAAGCTATCCGAAGACTTTTGAAATCGAAGCGAATTCTTCCAAATCGAAATCAGCTTCTTCCACATTAAACTAGAGACTCTCCAAAAGGATTAGAATCATTTTTTTGTTTAAGGAAAACTTTAGCATGGCTTCCTTTGAGCGTTTAATTCTGTTACCTATTAGGTAAGTATATTGCTTGAAATTTTATTAAAAATTGAAGAAAATAATACTTTAAAGCTTGTTTTAAAGAGCTGGAAGGTGGTCATTTCTTGTGCCAAGAAAGAGATTGCGCCGTGCCCTTTTCCAAGACGTCGCGATTTTTATTCGATTGATAGCAGAATTTCTGATTGCCTGGAGTTCGACACCTGTTAGCGATGCAACAAAAACAACTATAAAGAACAACATATCTTCACTTTGATGGGTCATGTGAGTGATTACATTTACACAACCAATCAAATAAAAGTTGTGGCGAACTTGTTGGGTGCATGACGAGGTCTGATCTTTTAATGCGCTATATGCTTTCTTCCTGGCTGTGCTTTAAGACAAATTTTACTTTATATTTTTTTCAATGATTACACTTATCGGGGCAGGTTAACTAAAAAATTTCAAAGAAAGTTGTAAATTTTCCTTGAACAATTAATCATTCTAACCATCTTATTGAGTGTGCAGTTTAAGCTACATGAAGGTCTTTTCAATTTGGAAGAGTTCGCTTTGATTTGAAGCTCTAGCTGTCGAAGTCTTGAAGCTACTAGCTCAGAAGAGTGTCCAATTTGATTTGAAAAGTGTCCAGTTTGACGTGCAATGGTATAAATATAGTGAATATAGTGCTGCTCGTTTTCAGGCGGTATCGTCGCCATTCTTGTCGTCATCGTCATCGTCATATTCATGATCTCGTTCCGGTTCAATCGATCTGAAGTCGATTTCACCGACAAAGCCCATATAGACGACCTGCAGCAGTCGAATTTCCTCTACGGTCGGCCTGCAGCCATTGGTGAGAATTTGCAACGCTCGTTCTGTCGTCAGGTTTCAGGCCGCGAACAGGCTGACGTTGTCTCTGATCCTTCCGAGGCCAGCGAAACGGTGTCAAGTTTCCCTGGGAATGAGGGGATGGGAGACTTCAGTTGTGTATTCGGATTGCGCCAAGCATTCTGCTTCGAAGAGACAGCGCACGCGATCTACTAACTAGGGAAGGGTTACTGGAGGTCAAGCTCGCAAGCACGGCCTCCGGTACCTTGAGTGGACCGAATGCGCTGTCTCCCTGAAGCAGAGTGGAAGGCGCATCCCGATGGGTTAGAAAATTGAAGTCTTCTATCCTAAGCCTTAATATTGGTCTCATTTCAGAAGCACCGCGGCCGATCGGCTACTACTACGAAGACGACGACGAATACGAGTCGAAGACGATGTACGCCACCAGAGAAGATGACGCTCAAGAAGTGGAGCAGCGGCGGCGGATAGCCCAGCAGCACATGTACCGGCCCGGGCAAACGGAGTGAAGCCCCACCCCAGCTTCCTTGTATGTAATGAGTGCTTGTAGCAGATGAGAGTGTATATGGTCGTCTTGTGAAGACGACGTCGTTTGCCACGAAGAGCAGTTTACCCATCCCAGACGTGTCCTCCTATTGCTGTCGGTAGTTTTAAGCCCAAGCAGCGCCATGTGTGCAATGTGTGTCCCCAGTTCTCCGTTGATCGCTGTCGATCGTAACCCGTCCCCGATCACTAACATTCCATTCCTGCTGCTCAATGTCCCTGAGTGTCTTTCACGTACGAGAGAAGTGTTCGCTCGTCGCTTCTCGTCACTGCCTCACCTCTTCCCATCTATCCCTCTTCTGACAGAGTCGCCGCGTTTCTTTCATTGTTCGATCTGCCTTATGAGGTTGTGTATAAGGTTGCAATACGGTATCATTACTTGTAGCGTTTTACTTTGCAGTTTTTCAATGAAGATTTATTATGAACACAATACTTACTTACTTTGATACTTTGATGGTCCTTTTGTCGGCTGGAGGTCTTCTCAGCGGGGACCACAACTCTTCCAGACCGCTCGATCTCTGGCTGCTTGCATCCAGTGAGGCAGACTCCGCTCTCTGAAAGATCCTGAGAATGAGTCTGCCCATCACGTTGGCGGTCGTCCCAGTGGTCTCTTGTGGTCTCTCGGGAGCCATTCTGTGACACGGAGACTCCATCTATCGTCCTTTCGTCGAAGCAGGTGTCCGGCCCAGCGATATTTGGACTTCTTCATGCGCTGCAGCGGTCTGCTAATTGCGACTTCTCCCGTAGCTCCGAGCTTCGTACGCCTTCTTGCCATTACTGACGAAGGCTTGTCCTCAGAAGACATCTCTCCAGTGCACGATGCGTAGTTTGCATTGCTCTGGCGATTGTCTTGTTTTCGGACCAGGTTTCCGTCGCGTAACACATCGCAGGCAGTACGGAGGCGTTGAATATCGAGGCCCTGAGGCCGGCATCCTTGACCTGATCGGTGACTTGGCGAATCGAACTGAAGGCTGCCCATGCTGCGCGTTTCCTGCGGGCGATTTCAGGAGCGAGGTCGTTATCCATGTTCAGCTCTCTTCCCAGATAGACGTAGGAGTCGACCTGTTGTAGAGCGACTCCATTTAACCTTACGAGTCCCGTGTCACACCACTGGTTGACCACAAACTGCGTTTTGGACACATTCATGTCCAATCCAATCTTCATACCTGCCACATTGACCTCGTTCAGCATTTCCTCGACTTCTGCCGTGCTGGTAGAGATGAGAACAATATCGTCGGCAAAGCGAAGGTTGCTGATCCGTTTACCGTCGACAAGTTAGCCTTTATCGTCCCAGTTCAAGTCTTTCATGGCATCCTGAAGTGCCGCTGTGAACAGCTTGGGAGAAATCGTGTCTCCCTGTCGTACTCCTTTCCCGATAGGAATCTTAAGCTTTCGATCGAACAGCTGGATGGTAGTCGATGTGTTCGAGAAGCATTCGTCTAGAAGTCGGATGTAGGGCGATGGTATACAGCGTGCACAAGCGCGTTCAGAACGGCGTCGATTTCCACAGAGTCGAACGCTTTCCGATAATCCACGAAGACAAGGACGAGTGGGAGGTGGTATTCGCGACTCCTCTCGATGAGCTGTTAGACAGTCTGAATATGGTCCATGCAGGAGAAATCCTTGCGAAACCCTGCTTGCTCCACTGGCTGATACTCATCCAAGCAACGCTCCATGCGGTTAAGCAGTATCTTGGTGAAGATCTTGTACACAACCGAGAGAAGACTGATGGGTCGATAGTTGTTGATATCCTCCCGCTGACCTTTTTTGAAGATTAAAACTGTTTTCGACTCCTTCCATGAGTCCGGAATCCTACCAAGTCGAAGGTAGTGGTTGAAGTGCTTGGCAAGAAGTGAGCAGAGGGCACTGCCACCCGCACGGAGATCAGCAGAAATGCCGTCCGGTCCGGGAGCAATGCCTGGCTTCATCCTTCTGATGGCATGAGCAACTTCTAATTCTAGAACGGGAGGTACTTCCTCAGCTGGTGGCATCAAGCATGAAGGGGTATGTACACAAGATCAAGACAATTTTTCCGCAAAAATCTGAGCACGAAACGCTGGACGGACGACAACCATCTGCTACTGAGTTCCTTAAAAAAAATAAAGTGACGGGGCGAGTCAAATTCTTTTCTGATGAAAAAATGCTTACTGTTGACGGCGGAGAGTCGCTGCATACACCGCCCTCAGAAAGGGGGGGGGGGGCGAGGGGCGCGCCGAGGACAAGATCTCCTGGACCCTGCCATCACATGGAGGCATCGCATTTCTATTCTATTCACTTCCCTTGGCCCTGCAGCTCTATCCTGAACTGATTTCGTTCTTGAGACAATAGTCACAATCTTGTTCACCATATTTGGAGGAGAAGAGTTTTCAGGTGCAACGCCAAGGCTTCTTCAGGTCCCGTCACATTGCTCAGTACTAAGGCGTCGTCCGCATTTTCCGACAAGTACAGCAACATCTTAGCGAGATATGTCAGGACAACAACGCGACCATCCACTAGAAAGTTCTTCTACACAAGGAGAATTGTATGATTCTTGGAAAGAGAGGACGGTGAGCCGGTTTCGCGCACAATTCCGGATAAGCCTTCAATGTAGAACTCCTGACCGGAATCACCCATAGTCTCTAGTTGAGGCGAAAATTTAAAGAATTGTGGTGAAAATTGAAAGAATTTAGAGAGAAGAGCGACGTTCTCCTTTGCTCAACTGCCTCCATAACCGACCTACTGGAAAATGACATCAGAGTTCCATGAGATGCGCTTCCCAATCGTCTCCTATCAGCTGTTAGGTTTTTGGACAACGTCACGCCAATTAACGACGGTTTCACCTATCCAAATAGGGCGGCGCAGGCAGGGCGGGAAGTGGGCGGCGGGCAGCACGGTGTACAGAACGACTGCTCCCCCCCCCCCCCCCCCCCACTGTTGACGCGAAGATCATCCGCAGGAATGATCGATGACTCATCTACGATCCCGAGGCGTTGCCGAGTTTATTCCGTCCATGTCTCGAATACAAGCAGCTTAGGTGGGAGCTCGACAGTCAATCATAACCAAGCCGACCGTGCACGTCCTACCCCAATAGAACGTCTATTCGTTCCGCAGTGATTGGCTAATGCGTTCCCGCCTCCCAATGCTGCCCATTTTTGCGACATGTATCGTTTATTCATGCCATTCTCATGCCAAGCTCGTCATTTTTTTTTAAACCAAGCTCGACATTTTCGAAACCTAACATCGCCCAAAGCATCGCATTCGTCAAAGTAGCAAGCGCTCCTGAATGAAAAAAACTTACCAGTCTATACCTTACCCGGCCAATCCCGTATAAGGCGTTGAGCAAAGATATACCTACCGGTGGAGCTAGGTGTATCACCTTCACATCAAACTGGACAATTTTCAAACCAAACTGGACACCTCGAAGCAAGCTGGACGCTTTTTGAATCAAATTGAACGTTTTCCAAATCAAAACAAGCAGCGTCTTTAAGATAGAATCGGACACTTTTAAAGAAGGTTAAAATAATTTTTCCCCATTAAAAGTTGGTACAGCTTTTTCGAACATTTATGGTCCATCTGTACCAAAAAATATGCACACTGCTTGGTTTTTATGCAATTTTTATTTTGCGAGGAAAAATAAAGCGTAGAGTTCAGGAGGGAGGGGTATTGAGCGGCAGGTCTAAAGCTTATTTTAATGTAATGCAAAGCAGCCACTCTTTAGTGCTAAAAGAAGATATTGCTCCATCGTGCCAGAGTGCACCAATGGATGTTCCTCACTTGACAGACTTGAAGGGCGTCATCTCGTTCGTCCAGGGGTTTCACGAAGAAGTTCGACCAACACGTTGGTGGGCGTCTTGGTGTTGTCTTGACATACCGCGGAATCCAGTCGGCGACGGCTCTTGTCCAGCGAGTATCTGCGAATCGCATTAGGTGGCCGGCCCACCTAATTTTTGACGACCTGGCCCATGCGACAGAGCCTCTGATCTTCGAACGTCGACGAAGGCCGGAGGTGTTCTCTCCTTGAGTGAGTCGTGTTACTCCGAGCGTCGACCCCTCGATTCCCCGCTCCACGACAATGATCGCGTGCTCATCTTGCTTTAGTCCAGGCCTTCGAGGTCATCTGCGTCAGCCGTCTGTCGTCCTCCGCAATGCCGCCGAAACCGTCCGCAAAAGGTGCGAAGAAGGCCGCCAAGAGCCAGAAGGCCAGCCGCAGCAGCGACAAGAAGAAGAAGCACCACCAGAAGGAAAGCTATTCCGTCTACATCTACCACGTCCTCAAGCAGGTCCATCCGGACACCGGCGTCTCGTCCAAGGCGATGTCCATTATGAACTCCTTCGTCAAAGACGTATTCGAACGCATCGCCGCCGAAGCGTCTCCCCTGGCGCAGTACAACAAGCGCTCGACGATCTCGTCTCGCGAGATTCAGACTGCTGTGCGTCTGATTCTGCCCGGTGAACTCGCCAAACACGCCGTCTCCGAAGGCACCAAGTCCGTCACCAAGTACACATCAAGCAAGTGATCGTTCCATTTATCGGTTGGCATGGTCTCATTGTCATCGGAACGCGTTGTACTGTATTTATTTCTGCAGTCTGTACCTATTCTGACCTGTATTGCTATTTGATAAAATTGTATGTTAGGGTAGGAAAGGAAAATTGTGGATCGAACAGGTAGACACGGAGTCGGACGTTCTTCGCCTTCTTCGACGCTCCTTGAAAGCTCCACAAGTCCTCGTTTCCTCCTGCTCAGCTCTGGCGCTAGGTCGTTGGCCATGTTGACTTCGCTACCCAAGTACACGTAGCTGGAGCATTCGGAGATGTTCGTCCGCCGTGCGAGAATATGAACCACGCAGCCGTCTAGACGTCTCCAAGCATCTCCTGTATGACATCGTTTCGGACGCAGTTTGTGACCAATACACCAGCCCCTTCTTCTCCACTGTACAGAGGCGGCTTTCCAGCACCTTGGTTGCAGACCATCACTCTCGAGAAAGGTCATCAACGAAGTGACCGTGGAGATTCTTCAAACGACCAACATATAGTATCGTAGGGCTTTTTGTGGGAAGCGCCATAGTGGTTTCCAAATTTCCTGCGGACCTCTGGGTAGGCCAATAACGGCTAAAAACTGTAGCGCTTCAGTCCGAGCTGAGAATGCAAAACTGACGCCTGGAATGACGTTGTCGTGCTCGGAAATTATCCTGCGAGGATTTGGAGCTTCATTCGTGTCAGATTCTATGGTCTATCTAACTACGTATGAGGCTCCAAACCTACAGGATAATTTCTGAGCACGACAAGGCCATTCCGAACACCACTTTCGCGTTGCCAGCCCGCACTGAAGCGCGACACTTTTCCTGCCATTTTGGCCTACGCAAGGGCTCGCAGGAGGTTTGGAAACCACTAAGGTGGTTTTCAAACTAACGAAGCCCTACAATACTATATGGAGGTCGTTTGAATAATCTCCACGGTCACTATATTGACCTTCCTCGTCAGTATACCACCCAGGGGCCGGATTCATCAACGACTTACAGCAATTTAACAGAGAAAATACAGCCGAATTCCCTGATAGCGCGGCTTATCAAGCGGTATTGTGAAATATTTCGCAGCGCTATCAGGGATTTTGGCTGTATTTTCTCTGTTAAATGGCTGTTAGTCGTTGATGAATCCGGCCCTTGGGTGGTGTTCTGACGAGAGAGGTCAATATAGTGACTGTGGAGACTCCTCAAGCGACCTACATATAGCATTGTAGGACTTTTAGGTGGTAGATGGGTACTCCTTTGCTCTCAGGGGACGGATTTATCAACGACTTACAGCAATCTAACGATGAAAATACCTCCGAAATCCCTGACAGCGCGGCTTATCAAGCGATATGGTGAAATGTTTCACTCCAGGCGTTTTGATATCAAGTGACCACCACTCAACTACACTTAAGAACCGTTTATCAAACACCTCGGTGAGACGACATATCGAGACACGACTGAGGCACAACACGCTTCAGTGACAGCATTCGGGAGATTTCGACGAAAGAACGAGCCGCGCGCACACACGTAGTTAGTTACAAGACATTTTCGACCAATAAATTATTAAAGAGCAATGTGACGGCGGCTGTATCAATCGCTCTACGCATAGAATGTACCGTACTCAGCGCTACCGTAATAGAAGGAAACTATAATCGTGATAATAGCACATCACACTTCCATAAATATATATGCACAGAGTCAAGCAAAGTGACAAAACACAGCAGCGGCAGCCTAGATCCGTCCGTCTACTTCTTCGCGGCAACCGGGGAATCATATTCAGGATTCTTCTTCAATATCACCAGTCCCTCCAGATACGGCGTCATTGCGATGTCTGAAATACGGACGTTTTTTTTTTCAGCGCAAACCACAGAATCTTTAAGCTGAAACTGAAAGCGAGCAAAATCTGAATACAAAAGTCCAGCGATGGACTTTGGGAATAGGTGGTGTATTTTACACCTACGTGACGAAGCGCCCGAACCTTAACTGTTCAGTCGGCTCACAAAACGGGCTAGCTGATCAACACCTTAAGAAGCCAGATTCATCAACCGTTCTAACGGTGAAAAGACCGCCAAAACCCCTGATATGACATTCACCAGCATCGTTTGGCGGTATTTTCACCGTTAGAGAGCGGTAAGCGGTTGATGAATCTCGCCCCAGGAATCTCCAAATTCTCCCTCCTTGAAACTTCGGCATTGTAAGCTGTATATTGTGCCACAGGAGCGTTTTAGGTGAATCTGCATGTCGCAGGGCCTGACGTTTCGACTTCACATCGTCTTCAGAGGCGCGAACGTGGTGCATAAGTTTACTTTGCGCTCTACTCCACCAAGCGCCTTAACTTCCCTAGCATTTTCGATCCACACCAACGACCACAACAAGTGTCGCGAATGCGATTATTGGGCGGAGTGCGTTCTATCCTCCACCCTTTAAACAGGGGCGCGGCGAATGTCTGCGTCTCCACTATCTCGTAAGGCAGCCACTGGACTCTCGAGGAAGCCCAGGGGGTTGGGGGTTGGGCGGGCCAGGGGACGAGGGGGTAGAACGCTCGTCCCCCCGACTATTGCTCCCTCTCAATTCCGCGCCCCGCGGTCACAGGCCCCGTAGCGACACCCTGATGAGGTGCATGCGGAGCGGCCTGCTGCCGCATCGCACCCTATCGATCGCTGCTACCCCGCCCGCGCCGGGCGCGTTGCTGTCAGTCTACACTTCCACCGGGTCCTGCGCGGTCGCTCTCCGCAGAGCGCCGACCTTTCGGCATCATGCGTCTATCAACCCTGCTCCAGGAGTGGCCTGCGGGCCGTCGACTACTAAGCACCTCTGGGTGCATTTCTGGCCTAAAGCCGAACTGCTTCTAACGAACAGGAGTTATCTCCCTGAACGATGACATAGTTAACATCTCGTAAAAGTAAGCCGATGAACGCAGTCGATTCATTCTCAGTTGGGCGAGGGCCGAGTCGAATCGAAAATGACCAAAAACACCCACATTCTTCATTTGCTAACTCTGCTCGCTCGCCATAGGCTAGCAGAACGGGCGTCGTATGCGTCTGGAAGCCGGTGATCGTCTTCGGCTTACCGGCTTGTGCTACAACGTCAACTGCTTGTCCTACCCGTACCGTCACACCGACCTGTAATTCAAGCCTAACGTCCTCATTCTATCACGCACTCCTAGAGAACCCTACCTGCTTCAGCTGACCCGGCTTCTTATCATCGACACATAACGTAACGAGCATTCGGGGCTGCATCGCCAACACGAGGGTATACAGCAGGTAATGCTGTCGGTTATTCAGCACCTATAACAGACGAGCAGGTGGTCAGTGAGGGCGTCAAGGCCGAGGTAGCGGGACTTACAGAGTTGTTCGCGTCGAGGAACGAGAAGCAAATCGTGAGCAGCGCAGCGATGGCACTCGGACAAAGTAGCTGCCTATCGGAGTGCCATGGATTCAACGTCATCGTTCCTTTACCCAAATGCGTCAGTCCTTGTGACAGCCGAACCAACATCAGAGACACCTGGAACGGGTAGATTTTCCTTATAAAACATACCGAAAGAAGCATCTAGCTGGATTCGAGCACGACCTACCTGATCTTTATGGTGATAGCTGGCTAACGATCGAAGCATTGCGACCAGACGGGCGTTATTCGTACCGGCACCGACCTTAAATGGCAACACAATAAGAAATCGAAAGAGCCACCTGAGTGAAAAGGAAGTCAGCTAAGCCCTTGACCTGCAACTTGTGAGAGAGAACCAATAAAGCAAAAGGCGGTGCTTAGCTAGCTCATCTGCGTGAAATTAATCGCCGCTCAGTGAATTTCACAGTAATATAATCGATTTTTGCAAAGGGTTGACATCATCAGGTGGGAAACACTCAAATTTAATGGCTGCTGGATCGACCTCACTAGATACAAGAAGCACATAATATTGATCGGGCAATCGACACTTGCCCTCAGTATCGATTTTTACACAGAAACACCTGGATCGTTGCCCGAAAATAATGTGAACAGTGCACGGATGGGCGCCAGGAGGGCGAACAAAGCAGCGCTGGCATGATACGCTGCATCAGCGACATGAAGATGACTACGCTGCACTGAGATCACTCATTTGAACGGGAAAAGTGGCGCCAACGTGCAGGGAATACGGAGCCCGCTACTAAGCGGAACATCTGCGTAAAGGGAAAAAAATAGAAGATGATGATGAGGATGATGGTGATTATGATGAATGAAGGCAGAAGAAAGAGGATGAAAGTAAGAAAAAGACGGAAGAAGGAAGAATGAAAGAAGAGGGAAGAAGGGAAGGGAAAGAGAAAAAGCTAGAAGACGAAGAAGGAAGAAGGGAGACGGAGGGAAGGCGGAAAACGGAAGAAGAATGAAGGAAGGAGGGTAAAGGAAGACGAAATAGGAAGGAAGGCGGAAAAATAATGAAGAAAGAAGAGGTAGAAGAATTAATAGAGAGGAAGGGAGAAGTAGGCAGGAAGACGGAAAAGGGAGGAAGAAGGAGAAAGAAGAATGAAGAAGGCAGAAGGGTTAGGGAGGAATAACGAAGAAGTAGGCAAGAAGACGGGAAAAAAGACGAATACGAAGGAAGAAAGCAGGAAGGGAAGATGGAAGCGGGAAAAGAAAAAGAAAGAAGAGGAGAGAAACACGAGAGAAGGAAGAAGAAGAAGAAGAAGAAGGAATAGTGGACGAAGAGGGATGAAGTAAGAAGAAGTAAAGCAAAAGAAGAATGAAGGAAGAAGACGTGAGACGGAAGAGCGAAAGAAGAGTTAAGAAGGAAGAAGGAATAGGTAGAAGATGGAAACAGGAAGAAAAAGGGAGACGGAGGGAAGATCGAAGACAGAAAAAGAATGAAGCAATATGGAGGAAGGGGAGAAGCAAGAAGGAGGAAGGGAGAAGACGGGCGAAGGAAGACGGAAAACCGAAGGCAGAAGAAGGAAGACTGAGGGAAGAAGAGGAAGGAAGAAGAAAGAAAGGAGAGGGAAGGATGAAGAAGACGAAAGCAGGAGGAAGAAAATGAAGAATTAAGAAAAACACCGGAATAGGAAGCAAGAAAGAAGAAGAAGAAATAATAAATAAGTAAGAGGTTAGAAGAAGGAAGATAGAAGTACAAAGAAAAAAGAAGATGGAAGAAGGAAGAATGAAAGAAGAGTGAAGGAAGAGGAAGGTAAAAGACGGAAAAGGGAAAAAAAGGACGAAAGAAAAAAAGAATGGGGTAAAAGGAATAAGAAGAGGGTAGAACGAGAAAGATGAAGGATCTATCCTAGTCGGGGGGGGGGGGGCACATAACTAAAAAGTATTATATGTAACAAATTCACTTGAGACTTATCGAGCGACTCCTACAGAACAACACAGGACCATAAGCAAGAAAAAGTCACAAAGAAAAAGACGAAAGATTACATTTATTGCGGTTATAAGCCGGCAAAGTTGTGTGCCCTCCTCACCTTGTTGGATCCTGGTTATAACATGTCAGGCGGCGGTCAGCACGCGGCATGCGGCTTCATGCGCCCTATTCACCATGTTAGATCCTGGTTATAACATGTCAGCCGGCGGCCGCACGCGGCATACCTCCATTCCGTCGCTCTTTGCCCGCCGAGACGGTTGTAAAACGCGGCGATTTTTGATTTTTTGTTTGTTGGTTTGTTTTGGTTTCTTTTAGGTTCCAACTCGTTCTTTAGGAGCCGGTCGGTGAGTCTCAATCCATTTTGTCACCTACTTTTTAATTATTACCCCCCCCCCCCCCAGATGAAGTGGTAGGAAGGAAGACGGTAAAAGTATGAAGGAAGAAAAAAGGAGGGAGGGATGGCGGAAGAAGGAAGAGGGAATAGCAGAGGAAGAGGGAAAAAGTAAGAAGGAATAATGAGGAAGGAGACGACCACTGCTACAATCTAAACAGGCAGATCACTTACCAATCCCATAGCGAAAATGGCGTTATGAGCCGTGTCGGCATCGGCATCATGAGAAAACTTGCTCAACGTCTCCAGAATATTAAGCTGTGGATTCGATACTGAGATCAGTGCCAGCGCCAACGGGACAGCTCTTCGTATCACCGGTTCACCGTATCGAATAAGGTGTCCGAACATTCTCAAAGCCATCTGAAGAAGAAAGGAGTAAGAGAACAAAGAGGGCTGAAACACTCAACACCGCCTGGGCACTCACCTGAGATCCAACTTCCTCGCCCATCGCTATGAGGCCAATGCCAATGACAGCCACAGCTTGTTGCGACGACAGATCCGTCTTCGTCTCCTTGTCCTTTTCCACTTTCGCTTCTTTCTTCTTGTCGTCCTTCTATAAAGACAACGAGTGAAACTCAGGCGGCGACAAACCACAGCAACAGACTCACCTTCTTCTTCTTGTCCTCCGTTTCGTAGTGTTCGGAGCACATATGGAGCAGCTTTTGGATCTTTAGGACATTGCCAGTTCCCGCATATGCACATACATCCACCAGGGTCGAGACCTTAATCACACGGTGCCGCATATGCTCCCTTTGACGGAAATAGCAAACCATTCTAAGGCTACGGAATTGATTGTTCCATGATCCGACGCAACACCCTGGGTTATCACTGAGTGATGAATCAGGTATGGGTTCTATCTACCTCTACCCATCGTTACTGTATATGAAACAGCAAGCGATGCAATAACGAGGATTGCTCAAACAATAATGAGCAACGAATTCCACGTACCATAGGACCGAACGGCTCCGGCAACGATCGCAGAGATTCCACGAACACTTCACTCTTTTCTTGAGTTCCTGGAATTAGAAACGTACAATTATGAAGCATACTCGAATAATAAACACATTGGAACTCTGACTACGGTGCAGTTGGCACAGACAGCTTAGTGATCAACATAGAAGGGGCAGGATCTATCCTAGTCCGGGGGGGGGGGGGCACATAACTAAAAAGTATGTAATAAATCGACTTGAGACCTACCGAGCGCCCCTGCAGAACAAAATAGGACTTAAATTAGAAAAATTCACGAAGAAAACCGAAAAATTAGATTTGTTTTCGTCGCAATTGCAAGCAGGCAAAGTTATGTGCCCTTCTCACCATGTTAGATCATGGTTATAACATGTCAGGCGGCGGACAGCACGCGGCATGCGGCTTTATGCGCCCTCCTCACCATGTTAGACCCTGGTTATAACATGTCAGACGGTGGCAGCACGCGGCAAGCCTCCATTGCGTTGCTCTTTGCCCGCCGAGACGGCTGTAAAACCGCGGCGATTTTTTCGGTTTGTTTGCTCGTTTTTTTTTTGTTTCGTTTAGGTCCTATCTTTTCCTGCAGGAGCTGGTCCGTAAGTCTCAAGTCGATTTATTACATGCTTTTTAGTTATGTGCCCCCCCCCCCGCGGACTAGGATAGATCCAAGGGGCAAAAACGCCATTCAATAAGAGCACCTCCTGCACATTCCCCCTCTGGACACCTTCCCACTCATCAGGCAGGATTGTGTAGGTGCAAGCTTTCGGTTTGAGGGAAGGGAGAGATCACAACCGAACTCTGCACGCGTCGTGCGGACACTTACAAGAAAAGGTTCACAACTCAGGGTGAGCTTTTGCGACGCTATTTTGATAGAATGTAGGGCAGTATGAGCGGAGACCAGAATTACCGTTAGTTTCTGCGGAACGCTTTTTTGAAGAGCGGAAAAAGCGGTGTAAGAACGTGTGCGCAAAATCAATAACCCCTATGACACGCCACGAGATGAGCCTCGGTGATGCATTCGGTAGGAGTGCTGCCTCATAGGAGCACACCGAGTTCAAGTCTGCGTACTGCCAATATTTTTGCACATATTAGTTTGTCGTCCCTACGCTTTCTCATGATCACAGGAGTAGGGCAGTATGAGCGGAGACCAGAATTACCGTTAGTTTCTGCTGAACGCTTTTTTGAAGAGCGGAAAAAGCGGTGTAAGAACGTGTGCGCAAAATCAATAACCCCTATGACACGCCACGAGATGAGCCTCGGTGATGCATTCGGTAGGAGTGCTGCCTCATAGGAGCACACCGAGTTCAAGTCTGCGTACTGCCAATATTTTTGCACATATTAGTTTGTCGTCCCTACGCTTTCTCATGATCACAGGAGTCAATTTTAGACCATCAATGCTTACAACGAACCAAGGCTGCGTATCTGCGCCTTCGCATGTGCTAGTTTTTCGCTTGTTTTACTTCTTTCATAGTTTTGCACCATAGCTGTTTACAAAAAAGAAGAGCAATAACACTTTTTATTTCCAAAGAAATGACTGGTGCAGATGCGCATCGTTGAAACACTAGCACATATGAAGGCGCAAATAGGCAGCCATGGTTTGTTGTAAGCATTGATCGTTAAAACTGACTCCTGCGATCATGAGAATGCGTAGTAACAATAAACTAATATGTGCAGAAATACTGGCAACGCGGACTCGAACCGAAAAGCCCGCCGGTGTACTCCTACGAGGCGGCACTCCTACCGAATGCGCCACCGAGGCACATCTCGTGGGGTGTCGTAGAGGCTGATGAGTGTTGCCCACACGCTTTCACACCTCTTTTTCTGGTCTTTAAAAAATGTTCAGCAAAAACTAACTTTAGTTCCGGTGGACTCGGCTCATACGGCCCTACATCCTAGCAGAATAGCATCGCAAAAGCTCACCTTGAGTTGAGAATCTTTCCTTGTTAAACGCCGTATAGATGATGGCTGAAATTTGGGCAAAAGAAACAACTCCGAGAGCTGGTCCATCTGCTACCCGTGATAAAATTGCCGGCACTATTGTACTTTCGGGATTCCAGAGGTCAAGGAGAGATCGAAAAAAAATTCGCACAAACTTCGTCTAGGAGGTTATTTAGGGTGCTGATCACGAATCTGACATCCGTTTTTGAAACTTCGGCCGATTACGATAGATTACGGTAGGTACCGGTGATAAGGCTGTCGAGGTCATTTTTTAGGTCATGTTCAGCTTCTCAAAGACGTCCTTCAGCTTGCAGTCGCGGAGCTCTTCTTAGCGGCGGTTGTGGTACAGTGAGGAGAGCTATGATGCTGATATTGTTGCCCTCGATTCAACCTTCGCCTATCGCAGAGTTTCCCGCAAAATTGCTCCCGCAAAATTGCACACTCTTTCAGGCGATCACTACGGGACCATTCGCATCCTGTGCCACTACCGTAGCGCCCCAGAAAACCCCTGTAGCCGAGGATTGGGTGAAATCGGTGATTACGACCTCGACAGCCTTAGTCAACGGTACCTACCACAATCTACCGTAATCGGCCGAATTTTCAAAAACGGATGTCATATTCGCGATCAGCACCCCAAATGACCTCCTAGGCGAAGTTTGGGCAAATTTTTTTCGACCTCTCCTCGACCTCTGGAGCCCCGAAAGTACAATAGTGCCAAATTGCCTACATATTTATTTTATGTTTATTATGCTTGCATAAAGCAATCGCTAGAAACACAGTCAATGTGCAGTGACAAGTGGTTATAAAACTGCTAATCAAATGAAGGCCGTTGAAGCAGTGATGGAGCTACAGCCTGCAGCTTTCACTCAAACTAATCGTAATGATGCACCGCTATTTCTCTTTCTCTACGGTGTGACTATCCCTCCTTAGATACAAGAGACGGCAGAAACCTGCACTGCTACTTACCAAGGAAAATCAGAGCAATTCCCAGTGCCAAGAACCGCATGTTCGGATCGCTTAACTCGGCTTCACTTCTCTCCATCAACGTCTGCAGCATTTCCATGGCCACTGTGTGATCTGCCGTTCCAACCATAATCAGTCCAAGTGCCAAGCCGGTCAAACCCTTCACTTCACTTGTGGCTGACGGCTTCGAATCGGTAAGTACCTGAAGTAGGGCACTGCTAGGCGATGCACATACACCATGTGAAAGACCGGCAATTCTACCTTCTTCAGCTCAAATATGACTCCTCCCTCCTCGTTCTTGACAACCGTCTCGCGCTTCGAGTTGGCGTACGCCAGCCCTAGTCCGAGAACGGATCCAACTCGAATAACCGCTCTAAAATGTTGGAGATAGAGAGTGAAATCTCAACAAAAAAAAAAACTGAGAATAATGAGTTATTCCCTACCTATCAGAGTGAATGTGATCAATAAGTAGAGCGGAAGCCGGATCGCATGCGTCTTGGATACCAGAGGAAATGATTCCAATTGCTAGCAATGTACCAGCCTGACGGGAAGAATTTGAAGCTTAACACCTTGAACAACTCATAGGTAAGACTCTTCTCACCTTGATGAAGTCGTCATTCACATAAAGGAACTTGTCACACTGGCCAAGGCCTGAGTCAATGTCCCAGCGCCAGACAAGACCCTGTGAGGCAGCGGCAGATAGCATCCCTAAAGCAGATAATAATTGCGCTTTATTTTCCAGAAAACTCTCACGAACCCAGCCTACTCAGGGCGAAGTTATGCCGAAGTGACAAGATTGTTTCCTAAGGAAGGCTAGCAACCTAAACTTTATGAGCGGCTATTAAGATAAACACTTTAAGACAATCATTTGTCGCCAGGATAGAGAACAACGTTAATTAGTCATCTTCTTAGCTGTTCCATGCTTTTCACTTCTACAGGAAACCGTAGTGGTTGTTAAAATGCGCATAATCTATACAATAGCCTGCAGTGCTGACCAGCCAATGGAAGGATGTACACTTCACCTTCTCCAGGGAAGCCGGTTTCACCGTTTGGAGAAGTGGAAAGTATGCTGGATCAGGTCGATACCCCCGCCTTGCAGCCTTGCAACGACTCAAGGTGCACACCACTGGCTTCTCCATCTGCGCTACGTGCATCGAAACCAAACAAACATCGCTTCAATCACCTGTCGTCTCGTTGATCACCGAGTTGCTCCGGCCTTAAAATCGACGCCATCCCACAGATGACATTGGCGATAACTTTAGCTACGGCACATATAGCACAGTAGAAGCGGGCGCCACCAGCGCTCCCGTGCGTTCCCGAAGCGTGCCGGACTGCTCCAATGGATCCTTCTCGCTCGAGATACCTGAACAGCGTCGTATCGCTCGGCCCCGACCAAAGTGTTAGTGGCTGTCCTGGTGTCCTTTGACTTTTTCCTTTTTGCGGAACCCAGTCGACCAGCGAATATCTACGAAATGCATTACGTGTTCGGCCCACCCAATTTGCGACGACGTGGTCCATGCGACTGTGCCTCTGAACCTCGAATGTCGACTGTTTTATGTCGTCGAAAATTAGGTGATCCGACCACGTAACGCGTTTCGTAGACACCCGCTGGACGAAAGTCGTCACGGACTGGAATCCGCGGGATGTAAAAAGAAAAAAGAAGTCAGGTACACCAGGACACCAACCAACACGTTGGTCGGGCTTCTCTGTGAAAGCGTTGACCGAACGATATGACGGTGTTCATGTCTTTCGAGCAAGGAGGATCCATTGGAGCACTCCAACACGCTTCAGGGACGCATGGAGGTAAGCCGTGTAACAACCAAACTTCGGGGATTCCAATTCTTCACTTTGAGTAAATTTTAACCCATTTCGAACTCTCGACCGAAGCACCTACAAAGGATCGTCTGAAGTTGGTAGTGAAACAAACCTTTCGTATCACCTTGGAGTAAACCCCTTTTTTCAGCCATCCTGCTAGCGAAATTTCGTCCTTATTATGGAAGCTTTACTTCACATCTTTCAAGTCAATTTCTTTAATTCTCAGATGGCTGTTATCGAGGTTATAAGCTGTTACACCGATGACTTGTTGCGACAAAACCTCTAGCGCGAGGCGGTATTCAAACTCGCACGCCTAGTTGCAGGCAAGATGCTACGCCATTACATCACGGTTGCTGTACAACCGAACGCAGCACCCACGACAGCTCATGGTGGTGATCAGGTGGTGTAACGGCATGGGATCCTGTCCGGAAAGCAGTGGGGGGGGGGGGGGGGGCAGAAAGTGCGAATCCCGCTCGGCAGTAGAGATTGCAACAAAACATCGCTAAATAGCCTATAAGGCCTCGTGCATACTTCCCGTCGCCGCGATGGAACCGCGGCGATGAGTTCTGCAGAGCGACGCGAAAGAATTTGAACTTCTCAGTGCTCGTCGCATCGCCCTTCGCTCTGCAAGGGTGCGCGACGGCGATCCGTCCGCCATGCACGCGATGGACGCGGGAAGCCGTCGCGCATGTCGACCGCCACTGTTGCGGCGGCCGCGGCGAAGTTTCCTTTGACTATTCGACCGCGTGCGGCGGAATGGCCAGGAACTGAGTGCCGCGATGGCATGGATGGAAGTGCGCCCCTGGCCTAATGCCTTCCGCTTCAACGCACAGTGAGAAAAGCTATAGAAGGCTAGGTGTACCAAAAAGCAGACCATCACCGCTCATCTTCATCTTACCCATGACTGTTTCTTGTACGAAAGCACACTGCTTGCAATATATCTATTGATTTCAAGAAAATGTAATACTTACCGTATTCCTTGTTCTTGTAGAACCACTTGCTAGCATCCTCGCTCTCCGCCATCATTTTGTCAACTCCAAATCCGCAGTTAACGAAACCATTCACGAACGCAGCGGCCAGATTCATTCGAGCTGAGTCTGGCGCGGCTGTGTTTCCAAATGGTCCTGAATTTCAGCTGGGATTTAGAGGGAAAGAGTCGAGCGCTAGTAACTTGAACGCCGAATGTCAAAGTTTGGAACTCACTGCTGTGCTCCAGATGGCTCTTATAGATCCCCTCGGGTGTCTTCGGCTCCATAATGTCCAGCTCACGAGCCAGAGAGTGGAAATACTCGTAGAGGTGCGCGTTGGAGTTCAATTCTCCAAGCTGCTCGCCGTTCTCGACGTTTTCGAAGTCAAGGAAGATCTGGTGCCGCCCGAGAAGGATCGCCATCTGTTTCTGCAGCAGCCTAAACCAGACATGGTCAAAAGCGCCAACTATATGGACGGATGCGCATTGCTTCGGAAGCCAATCACTCACAGGTCGTCTGTTTTCGAGAAGATATTCTTAATCTCAACAGGGTCATTGAGCATGATCGCGCATCGAACAGCCTCGAGATAGCGTTTATACTTCAAGTAGATGTCCTTTGCCGTTCGAATAAGGATCATGTTGTCCGGATCAGGCGTCAGCGGAGCGCAACTAAACACGACATTAACTCTTCAATAAGCAGTCTGGAGTGAAAGAGAGCCAACGAACCTCAGTAAGTACAGACACACCCTCTGATGATCAACATCTACCACGTACTCAATCAGGAGATCTAGTCGCTCGATTTCTATCAGTAGATCGCAAGCTTCTACCTGAATCAGGGAAACTCTCCAAGGTACCGCATGAACTGCTAGTAATCCAATCAAACCTCAGCATTATGCTTCATGTTATGCATGACGATGTCTCGAGCCAGCACGAGAAGCTCGTTGCGCCTGAACAGACAAGACATAAGCGACTGAGCATGAACACAAGTGAGCAAAACGATGAATCCCACCTTGCCTTACTCTTCTCTGAGCCGTCTCCGGCTTGTTTCCATTCCTCTGACATTTCCATCGCCAAATGTCGAACATATTCATGGCCCCAGTCGCCAATTGGCTCGTGCATTCCCTGAAAAGGAGATAGATGAAGCAGGACAAAACATAAGAAAAAGGTTTCACAAACTCCTAAACCAGCTCACACGACGACAAATTTTAGAAATTTTCTATCACATATTTTACAGGGTGCGCAAAAAGTATTGACGCACCAAACGTAAACGTTAGAGATAACAACACATCAAAAATTGAACAAGTTTATATCCAAAATGTCAAGAATGATCTAGCGAACAGAATAGCATCGCTGTATTTTATATGGGCTTCTTTGCTGCAAATGCGGAGGCGAAGAGGACGATGAAAGGCATCGATGGTGCGCTGCAACTACTCCATGTCGATTTCGTTCTATGCTTTGACCTTCAGTGACTTGATACTTTTGTGCACTCATCACAAGCGTCGCTCATTTTCGTGGATACAGGAGCGAAGACAAGTTAGCGCAGCTATCTGTATTGATGTCCTAAAGAAGCAACTGGTTCCTTGGCCCGAATCCCACCTCGAGAGTAAGCCGTATGTCTTCCAGCAGGTTAGACTCCTGCGCAGAGTCGAGGATTGTTCAGGACTGGTGCCGCGCCAACTTGAAGGACTTCATTTCGGCAGAGGAACGACCTCTGTATAGACCGGATTTGAATCCGCTGAATGACTCTATATGGGAAGAGAAACTTTGGAGAACAAGGCTTCCGCTATTACCCACAAAAGTATGAAGTCAGTGAAAGATGATCTGATCGAAGCATGGAACGAAATCGACGTGAACTACTTGCGGCGCACCGTCGATACCTTTCCTCGTCGTCTTCGCCCCTGTATTCGCAGCAATGAAGCCCATATAAAATACAAGTGATGCTATTCTGTTCGCTAGATCATTGTTGACATTTTGTATATAAACTTATTGAATTTTATTATGTGCCGTTATTTCTAACGTTTACGCTTAGTGTGTCAATACTTTTACGCACCCTGTATTTTATAAACATTTTTCATATTTTAATACACTCTCCAACTAGGATTGCATGGTGTGGGTTTCCAAAGGTTTGCAAATGATTAAGACCCTAAGAATAGGGTCTTTTCCATATCGCTAACCTCATAACATATTTTTTAAATAATTGATTTAAGGACTTTTGACTTAAATTTCAATTGTACTTGATTCTATTGCTTTCATGTTGCTTGTTCATTATCCAGTACATATTGTAATTATTTAGCAAGTTTTGGTAAGGGACGGTTTTTACGGGTTCCTCCCCAGAACTAGGAATTAGAAAACTGCTAGCATCCTGCCAGCCAGGTTGGTGTTGTCTGTTTCTTTTGATGTGCCAGGCTGTCCAATAATTCTTGTCCGAAAATGTCACAATTTTTAATTTTTTTCAACTTTATTGAGAAACAAGTCTAATCAACAATATAGTCACCACAGTTATCCACAACAGTGGCCCATCGATTGGGCAGGTCGCCGAAGCCCTTCGCCCAGAACTCCGGGGGCTGCGACTCGAAGAAGTCCGCGATGTCGGATTTGAGGTTGTCGTAGTTGGTGAATTTTCTTCCGGCCATATGGTGCTTCAGCGGGCGAAACAAGTGGTAGTCGGAAGGGGCGAGGTCCGGGGAATACGGCGGATGGGAAACCGTCTCCCAGCCGAGCGTCGCCAACTTCTGCTGGGTCTCCTTCGCCACGTGGTGGCGCGCGTTGTCGTGCAGCAGGTGGACCGAGGCCCGTCGGGGACGCTTTCCTCGGACGGCGGCGGCTAGTTTCTCGAGCTGATCGGTGTAGACGGAGGAGGTGACCGTCCTGCCTTGGTTCTCCTTGATACAGCAACGGACTTCGTCATCATCCACCGTAGAAGGCCTCCTCTGTGCTCCCTGTCCTCGAGGCTCGTGTCGCCGCTCTCCAAACGACTGAACCAGCGCCTGACTGTGCGTTGGGACACTGCATCCTCCTTGCACGCTCTGCAGATGTGGGCGACCGCGGTGCCCGTGTTGTTGCCCAGCAGCCACTCGTAGTCCACGAACGTACGAAATCGACCTTGGTCCATTTTAGCTTGTACTGGTAGCTAGACGCGGCGACTGCGCCTTATATACCCCTAGCGTGAAACTCTGGAGAACCTTCTAGAAGGTCTTTACACTTGCCTGATATTATAACACTTCTAAGGAAAATTATGGAATTTTGAAAATTTTCGGACAGGAATTATTGGACAGCCTGGTATTGCTGCTCATTTATTGGGTTTTATTGGGTTTCTCTTCGTTATGATATGATATAAGACGCTACCCCCCCCCCACCTAGGATTGCAGCAACGCACCCTCTTCTTTCCAGGCCGGATGCAACGTGGTGTAAGGCGTAGTATCCCGCCCGGAAAGCAGACGGTAGGGACATGAGTCCCACCTGGCAGTAGAATTTTATTCGCAACTAAACACGCATTCGAGAGATCCATCACGGTTCGCTGGCTCGTCTTTTCCTCTTTGGTTAAATTCAAAGAGCTCTACCCTTAGAAGTCAGGTGCACTCCAGTCCTGTGCATGTGAAAAAGAATCGAAGACCCTGCATAGTAATACGATAACCTTGTTCTAGGAAGTACCGCTACTTTCCTACATATTGAGCCAACATCAACGTCGTATGGAAAGTTTACGAGGGCGAACCTACTGTCTCTAGCCCCTGCGGAATAAAATAGCACCTAAATTAGAAAAATTCATGAAGAAAAACGAAAAAATAGATTTGTTTTCGTTGCAATTGTAAGCAGGCAAGGTTATGTGCCTTCCTCACCATGTTAGATCCTGGTTATAACATATCAGGCGGCTGTCAGCGCGCGACATGTGGCTTTATGCGCTCTCCTCACCATGTTAAACCCTGGTTATATCATGTCAGACGGTGGTAGCACGCGGCAAGCCTCCATTGCTTTGCTCTTTGCCCGCCGAGACGGTTGTAAAACCGCGGCGATTTTATTTTTTTGTTTGTCTGTTCGTTTTTTTGTTTCGTTTAGGTCCTATCTCGGCGCAACACGTGGACGAGGGGGGCAGTCCTTGGTTTCGACCGCCTTGAGCGTAGCAATCGGGTTTGGTGACGTGGAATTCCCCCATTGTACGCGTACGTGCGTGTAATACAAGTTGCACCGAGAGGGGCCTTGGTAAAACGGGTAAAAACCCGTAACTTTTTCGAGTACTGATGGACTGCCCCCCTCGTTCACTAGTAGCGCCCCTATCTCTTCTGCAGGGGCTGGTCGGCAAGTCTCAAGATGATTTATTACATGCTTCTTAGTTATGTGGCCCCCCAAACAAGGATAGATCCACAGTAACTCCCATCCTATACTGTTATCTCACCATCAGCTTGTATAATACCCCCCCCCCCACCTCCACCTAAACAACCGCTAGCGTTCCTTATATAGAACCCCTGAAACTCGTTGGACTAAATGCACCACCATAAAGACACACTTACTTTCATCCGGAAATTGATGCAGTCATTCTTCTCATCGGCGCACATCGCAAGAACCGAGATTATGTCTGCACAAAGACTCTGAAACATAGAACATGTATTTATTTATAAACGCACCAAAACTATCCTAATTATAGTAGAAAAACACAGCACCATCAAAAGTACCGGCGCAATGTGCGTGTTTGAAAGGAGGGGTGCACGGTTGTGACGTCTTCTATTACTACGATTCCCTATTCAATGGAAACCTAGAGCAAAGGGTCTATTCTCGTCGGGAGGGGGCAACCGTAACATGCCGATTGCGTACGTCATCCTATGCAGCACAACCACTCGCATTGTGGGACAACAGCAGATGCCCTCCTACAGACTTGTGGAAGGGAATGAAGACGCAGATATATGCCCTCTCCCCTCTGATTAGAATAGATCCCAGAGTGAGAGGTGAGGGAGGGGTCCACCCTAAACTTTTAAGCTGTCAAGTTTACTCTAGTCGACACAGGCTTAGACGACCTTCAACAGCTACAGTACATGCGTGTGCATGCCTAATGTCTGAAAGTTTGTGAACAAATTACTAAGATACTACGATATAACGATCTATGAGAAAAATCGGGGTGGACCCGCCCTTCCAAACTAGCACCTCACTTGATCCCATTGAAGTAGTATTACAATGAGTGGATAGCAATGCTTGATGCCCTCTAGGCAGTGAGGCTTGTGCCAATACACGTACCTTAGTTGGACCCGGCTGCATCTTCTCGAACACCTGTTTCATCGTCGCATAGTGCTGCCGCATGAATTTCAGTGGTTTCGGTACAGACGTCATCGAAGTGGTCGAAGCTCGAATCAGGGACCGCATCGTTTCCAGTGACGGCAAGTAGAGGGTGGTATCATTCTCCTAAAAGAAATGCCTTTGATGAGAATCCACTGAAACTGAAAATGTCACAACTCGAACTCACACTCAGACGTTGCACGAGCATATTCAGATCCTCTTCGAGCTTCTTGTCCTCTTCGGTCTTAAGGCAGAGACGTAAGTCATATTCATTTTCCCCAAATCGGCCTTTACAACTCACCATCTCATCTTTCTTCTCTTCTTTTCCCGTCTTCTTCTTGTCATCCTTGGCCGCCGCCGGCTTCTCCTCTTTCGGCTTCGCCTTCTCCTGTGTTGCCTCGACCATTCCCGTCACTAGAACATTAGCAAATAACTTTATTCCAACCGCAACAATGAAAAAACAAGCGGAATGATATGTGATCAAATCAACAAGAAGAGCACATGAGAAACGGAAATAGGTCAAAACAACAACCAAATGTTCAACTAACAAAACATACATTGAGAAGGATGATAACAGGGAGATAAGGCATCCTAAACGTTGATTGTCACAAAATAACGTGGACAGCAAAGGGATGCCCGACTAAGGCACACCCTAACAATGCTACAGCAAGACATGATCTACATATGATCCTTAGGGAACGCGTATAGTTGCGCTCGAACGAATATATTCGAATAGCCGAACATTCGATATTTCCAGACTTTCGAGTATTCGACCGAATTTGGACATTAGGGCCTGTTCAACTTCGCGACAGCAGCGACAAAAGCGCAGCGCGCGGCAGTATGAACAAGAGACAGCAGTGACTAGAGCGACTAGAGCGACAACGCCGGCGCTCGAGTATGAACACTTTTCGACGGCGCGCGCTCGGTTTTAATCGATATGCATATTTTGCACGGACGACAAGTTGCTCCTGTCGCGAAGTATGAACAGGACCTTAGTGGTTTCGAAAAGTCGAATATTCGTTCGAATTGAGCATCGAAAGAGACCAGTATTCGAATAATGTTCGAAAATCCAATATTTCAACTTTATTAGAAAATCGAACACTTTTATTCGAATACCGAATAAACTTCAAATTTTCAAGCACGGAACCTGATTCGAACAAATTATTCGAATATTCGAGTACTCGAATAAACGAAAGACTCATTCGATTGCCGACCATTCGAAAAATTGGTGAGCGAATGAATTAGCTCGGAATTTTTCGACACCGAATTTATTCGTCCATTCATTCGTTCTATAAAATTTCTCAAAGCGCAACTATACTATGCAGCATTGGAGGCGCTTTTACTGAGCAGGAAAGGGTCCCAAACCTCTGAACGGCGAAAATGAATGCCGCTGTGAGAATCTCCACCCTCGAAATAGTAGGAAGCTATGCTCGATTTTTGCAAAGCCCTTGAACCTACCAAGTTAGGACCTCTAAAAGTTTACTGCACAATCGCACAGTCTTACTAGACAACACCTTCCAAACACCAAACATGCAAAAAAAAAAAATGCTTCATAGGCGCAGAATCAGGTGCTCGACTCCTTGGCTTGCTCGGTAGGTTCAGGGACTTTGCAAAAATAGAACATAGAACAAATACGCCTCCGTATCCTCCCTGGTAAGTTATTCCAGACTTTCAATAGATCATATCATCTCTGGTACCTTTCAGGGTACTGAATCCAAACATGTAATCGAAATTTACTGCGAGAAAATTTAAACACAAGCAAGGACAAGTAACAGCTTCCCGACGCAGGCGGAACTGTAGAATTGAAAGGTTTCCTCGCACATGTAGCCATGTGCGAGTGGTTAGTAGCCGATACTCATGTTCGCACGATCGAGGGTTCGATTCCACTGCTGTATCACCTTTTTGCATTCCTAGTTTGATGCCTGAGTAGCAAATTTGATTCAAACATTTTTTTAGAATGCTTCACTACTAGTATCAAAGTACCTTTATTAGCAAAAGAGACCCGGAGGGGGTTACCATGTGAGGCAGCCCTACCGAACATTTTGTGTTACACTAAATTAAAAAATTTACACAGCACTGGTGTGATATACCCCCGCGCTGAACTGAGCTAGGATACTTCTGTTGTAACTGAGGGTCTGTTCATACTTCGCGACAAGAGCGACTGGAGCGACTGGGGCGACGGCTGTACTGTGGTGTACGTAAATAATTACGCATTTCACACTACATTCGTCTCGGACGGAGTGTGGAGCACGCAATTATTTACGTACACCACACTACATCCGTCGCACCAGTCGCTCTTGTCGCGAAGTATGAACAGGTCTTGGGCAGTCATGTGCCTTCTTATGAAGGTGTTACCATTCAATCCAAGATGAACCCCTCCGAGCCGCTCTCCGCCCAAAAGGGATTACCGTTATTACTAATGAAGATATTTACATTGAAATCGATGAAACATTGTAAAAAAAGGTTGTGAATAAATGTGCTGTTGAGGCTTCAAAGCAGGAATACACAAAGTTGGTTCAGGTCGGGAAACGAACCCTTGACCATGCAAGGATGAACCTGGAATATTAGTCACTTGTACACCATGGCATCTAACCAAAAGAGGGAACCTTTACTTCCACAGTTCTACTTGTTCCATAAACCTTCCCCTGCCCTTTCTAATGTTCAAACTAGCTCACAGCAAATTCCAATACCATATTTCGGTTCAGCACCCTGGAAAATACCAGAAAAGATTCTGGAACTGAAGAATCCATGGCTATACACTGTGACGAGAGGTTTTGTTACGATCAAAACTCTTGCGCCAGGCGTTACTCGAACCAGCGTCCCCCGCTTCCCGAGCCGTCATCTTGCCGGGAAAACAAAGAGTGCGGGCTTGAGCCCCGCTTGGCGCAAGAGTCCTGATTTCAGCAAAACAACCTGTCGCAGATCATAAGCTCTGTACCAGCCGCGTCCCAGGGTCCCAGATTCATGGACGGGATCGCAGGTAAATCCTACTCCATTGACCTCGACGGCCACGGTAAATGTTCCCGGACGCGGTAACGAGGTAGCATTTTCCCCGCCGCGCGTTCATGGAATCGCCGGTAAGTGGGGAGTGGGCAGACGTGGAAAACATTGCTTGTGGACGAGAAAGTACTACTTTTCTCAGAGAACGGTGTCCTTCTTCGCGTTCAAGAATCAATCCATGTTCGATTCCACTTCCAGAAGACCTTGCTTTCATGGTGCAAAGTGAAGCTGTTGTCACAAGATTGAGCATGCTATATGTACCACGTAGCACCTTTTCGTTGAGCTGTTGAGGCGCTTAGAGTTCGTACAGTGGAGGTCGCAAAACTAAAAGAAAAAGTGTTTCTCAACGAAAAAGTGCTTCCTAGTACATATAGCATGCTTATTCTTATGTGGCAACAGCTTCACTATGCACCACAAAAGCAAAATCTTCTGGAATTGGAACCGAACCATGATCGATCATGGAACGTACAGAAGGACACTGTCCTCTCACTCATTACTTATAAGACATCAGATGATTGTCCTTTGCACAAACTCTCTCAGCAGCACTTCAAACATAGGGAATCCTGTTTAGCAAATGTATGAAATAACCAATGAATCAATACAGAAATAAATCAATTATCAGAAAGAAATCTGGTCCATGTCGTGAATATGAGCAGCACTGGGAGGTGGGAATGCGCCAGGCAATCATAACCGATCCGGAGCGGCCAGTCAGTCAACCGTACCGACTGCCCCTCTTACTGGCACTTCCAGACATTGGTTGGCGCCCCAGCTCCTAATGCTGCACACATTCACGACTAGAATCGATAACTTCTACGAGAAATCAAAGAACAAGAAGTCACTTCTTGACTTTTGGATTCTTGACTTTGTCCGGCTTCCCCATGGACTTCACGAGAGCAACAGGCACATAAGATGCTGTGTTTGATCGCGCTGACTGCACCCGCAGAGGTGTCAGTGTAGTTTCGATCAGTTCTCGAAGCGCTTCCGGGCAGGATCTCAAGACGAACGCGTTGGTCTTCCGGTTCAGTTCACTCGACAGCAGCTCTGCTACTCCATCGAGGCAGTACACCTTCGCCGTGTCGGCGTAGTTGCTGAAGTAGAGGCCGAGCGCGTTCGAGACCGCACTGGGACGCGGACAGGTGCTGTCGAGGAACACGATCGCCGACGACTCGGTTTTGACGAGGTCGAGACAGGCCTGAAGTCCGAAGCCGGCATGCTTCGTCAGGACGCTGAGCGGATGCGAAGCCTGTGTAGTATCTTCGGCTTCTGCACAACCGCTGTCTCGAAGATACTGGATCGCATCCGCAATCAGCGATTTTTGTTGGAGTGAGGGCACTCCGCGACCAGAGTCCCAGTCGATTTTCAGCGACGTCTTCAGGTACGGCAGGCCTCCTTTGCGCTGCTTGCCCATTCTCGAGAGCCTGAAAGCATTAAAAAGTGGATATGGCGTGTCCTCGTAGTCGAAGCGATCAACTGGACGAAAATACAACAGGAATTGATGCCGGCAAGTGCCCAAAGTTCTGAGCGCACGTCTCTTTAGGACCTAACGGTAAGATGTTGTGGAGCAAAATGCTAGTCTTTGATCCCGCGTTGTAATGCCTAATGGTACGACTAATAGCTTGCAAAAAACATGCTTACGAGGAAAACATCTCAGGGATGAAGCGAGTCACTCACAGAGATTCCTAACTCTTCAAATGAAAAAAACCGAATAACTAGAACAGCAAGTCTCATGCATAGTTTGAAAACCTATGTAAGACTTTAGTGGAAAGTGGGACATCCGTCTCCAAAGAAAAAGAAAAATAGACCTTCTAGAGAGCATTCAAAATAGCTCGACTAGGGGGCTCACGATGACGTGCTTCTCACTAGGGAAGGGTTTCGACCTACCATAGAATTTCAAGTTGAGACCAGGATCATTAGAAAGAGCTCGGAAGGCTGATTACGAATATGGATGTCAAAATTGCAAAATAAAACTCCTGAGCGAGTTATGTCCTGCCGAAATCGGAGGCCTCACCACAGGCTGGCTGTGCGACACACCGGACGCGAGAGTTGTGAGTCATCGGGGCTTCTTAAGAAGGGCCCGCCAGCTGCGGCAGTGGCGCAGGGGTAGCGCTCACGCTCGTTAGGTGGGACGTCGCTGGTTCGGTTCCCATTGCTGACGGTTTTCTTGCAAATCATAACTTATCTTCAAAATGAGCTTTTGTTCGGAATTATGACACGTGTCTGATTAAATGGCCAGGAAAACTACCATGTTCAAGTTTTCTTCCCCCTCGTCATCGCAATAGTCCCAATTGAAGTCGTCATCAGTAGACACATCTGATCCAAAATTTTCACCCGTTTCGACATCAACTGAAGCTGCAGCATCGTCGCGTAGAATAGCTGCGAATCTTCCAGCGATCTTCTTCTCCTCACGAGTTGGTGCATCGTTGTCGTCTGGCAGCCCAAATTCAGCGAGAAGAATGGACACCACCGTTGCTGGAGAAAAGGACATAGTGAGTGAAGAAAAGCAGTAGATCAACGACATTCTGGGCTTCCACATCAATCCAAAGTGCAGTAGATCAACGACATTTTGTTCCTCCTCATCATACATTCCTTACCTTTTCGCTTCACACATTTTTTTGCTTTGCTTCATGAATGCCAAGGTTGTTAGAAACACATCTAGTTATTCAATGTATGATTTGGACTCTATTTGTGCAAAATAGTGAATAAAAATATCATCATAGCAGTTTTTCGCCTTCAAGCATTTTTACAAATGTGTATGGTAGTTTCCCGGCTATCTAATCAGACACGTGTCATAATTCAGAAAAAATGTCATTTCGAAGATAAATTATGATTTGCAAAAAAACTAGCATCAACGGGGATCGCGCAGCCAGCCTGTGGTAAGGCCCCCGATTTCGGCAGGCTATAACTCGCTCAGGAGTTTCGTTTTGCAATTTTGACACACATATTCGTAATCAGCATTCCGAGCTCTTTCTGATGACCCTGGTCTCAACTTGAAGTTCCATGGGAGGTCGAAACCCTTCCTTTGTCAGTAGATTATGGTTCTATTCCATACTCAACGAGCTTCACTGCTAGGTCTTTCTTCGCTGAAGCGTAGAAGGAAAATCGCTGATATCGTCATGATGTGCAAAATTATTGCAAATAAGGTTTCCATCGACCCAACTAAAATCTTTGAGATCTTTGGAATGCTGACAAGATCCGTGAGAGGGCAGTTGAAACCTCGAGTCTCTGTTGCTAAACCGCGAGTCAGATCATATTTCTTAACCTATCGTATTCTCAAGGAATTCAACCTGCTACTGGGCACTAACTATGAAGGTTTAGAGAGGCTCTCGGCTGAAGGCTGCGGAAAGTTTGTCAAAGGTTGAATATCAAACAGTGCAAGAAATGCTTTCTGTGATTGATTGATTACTTGGTTAGTGTTCGAGTGGTCTTCTATTTGTATTTTCTTTGATGTTTTCTTACAATCTCCATGCTAGACACTTGTCGTGTGTGTCTATGCCTTGAATAAATAAATAAATATGTGCTCGAAATTGCCAAACTGGAATGTATCGGAGAAGATCAGAGTATTCCACTACCAACGCAGTGGTCCTTGGATGTCGTCGTAGAGTTAGTGAGATTGGGTAGCTTTAAGGTAAGAAGTTCTTCAAGATCTCTAAGGTAGGGCAAGAAGGTAAAAAGACTACGTGCTGTGTCTTCTGCGTATAAAACAGCCTTGACTTCACATTAAAACTTTTCTTTACACGCAGAGACGCGTAGTACCGCCGTTTAGAACCTTGAATCGAACTGCACGAAACACCAGCCGTTCAGTTCGATTCAAGATTCTCGGTTCGGACATCTTATCCATACCAACCAAGCCTTCCATACCTCCAGGGTCGGTAAATTGGTACCAGACCTGTGTGGGAGGGATAAAACACTGACTCTTTCATCGACTGGCTACCGCTAGTCACTGAACAGTATAGGCCAAATACGCATTTAAAACACCTCTACGCATTCCGCAGAGAAGAGCGCGTGGAGCATCCCAAATGGGGATTGATATGATGACAAAGGACGGCGTTACTCAATCCGCTTTGGGATGCGCCACGCACTCTACTTCTACGGGATGTCGTGGAGGCAACTTGAATGCGTATTTGGACTACACAATGACTCGTGGTGGCCAGCGGGCATGCAAGATAGTGTTCTATCCTTCCCAGACAAGTCTGGTACCAATTCATCGACCTCGGAGGGATGAAAAGCTTGATTGGCTTGACCGGAACCCGCACCGAGAACCTGAATCGGAGTGCAGACGAGAGCCGGCGCTTCTTCAAAATCGAAATAAGGCGTCTAATAATCTTGGTCAACAACAAGGGATACAAAGTCGAGACGACATATCTTCCCGGGTGTTTTTATTTGAAGATACTACGAAACATACTTCAGCTGCATTACAATACAAAGGAAAACAGCTGAAGCGCTAAATACCTCAGAGAATTGGGATTCACAATATCTTCTGGCCCGCCTCTAGTGTTTGATAAACTCACAACCGGAAAAAACACCGTGAGTTGTCCACCGTAGTTTTGGAGTGAAATTCAGGGAAATCGTTACGGGACCGAGTTGCTTGACCCTCTGCCAGGTTTGAATCGCGCAGCCGTGGGCGTTGCACCCCGGACAACTCGGACGGGTTTTTTCCGGTTGTAAGTGCATCGGCGAGTGTGGCGAGCACGTTAGCTGAAACAACAAGGGAAACAAAGTCGAGACGGCATATCTTCCCTGGTGTTTTTATTTGAAAATACTACGAAACATACTTCAGCTGCATTACAATACAAAGGAGAACAGCTGAAGCGCTAAATACCTGAGAGAAGATGGATGTACAATATGTTCTGGCTTGCCTGGGCACTAACCGTCACCGTATTGCTCCGCATTTCTCACCACATGAGAGCTGCCAATGTTTCAAACAAATAGAAAACCCATATTAGTGTGTAGTGTACCGTATAGTACTTAATTATCAAACAAACACGCGACAGAGTTAAGACATTACCGTGTATAGAGGGATCGAACATATTTCAAGGGTTTCTGTCATGACACAATGAAAGCTAGCAAAAATGAAGTGAAGGAATGTTTATTTAAGCTTTTCAGGCGATTGAATAGGAAGGCCGTAGCTCCCACAGTCCAATAGTTTAGCTGATAAAAACCACCAAACGCGGGAGAATATTGGATTCAAAGCTTTTCCACGGACAATAGACGCTAGATGGCCCAGCATTCCACTCCTAAAGATTCTAAAAAGCTTTCTGTCGATACTTCCGACTATATCCACCCCAGAAAAGATTAAGAAAGGTCGGAAACATGTTGAAAACGTGAAAGCTCGGCAAAAGTCATCACATCTTGGCGGCTCGGCGCCGTGGTCCCGCACGGAATCCGCCCGGATACTGTAGCGACGTGTATCGGAGCGCGTTGAACTCGTCCTTGATGTCGCTGCCGGTAGACGTGTCGTTTGAAGTTCCCGAGCTTTCAGTGCTTCTCATTTTCTTGGCAGGTCTCACTAAATGACCTTATTGCATTAAGCAATGGGACTGGGGATAGAAAACTTACTCTATAAGCTGAAATTAAGGGGATAAATGCAATCTTCATGGTCTAGAAGATCGTTTATACGCTGCCTTTTATCTGGTTAGTCCTGACCTTGCAGCAGATTCTATAGATTATTGCTCTGCCTTATGAAAAGCAGCACTAAAATCGGTGGAAAACGTGGAAAAATGACCAATTAAAATTGTCAAATGCTCTTCTTTCGTTCATTCTAAAGATTCCTGTGGAGCTTTTGCTTTCTCAGACGGTAAATATCGTTTAGAACATGCCAGTATGCTCCATTAGACGTGTGAGGAAGTAGAATCTCAGCAGCTGAAGCGAAAAAAAAATCAGTGATGCCATTACGATCGCTGCGTATCATGACGTGGCATTGATGGACGAGTTCCGCGTTTTTGCAGCCTCGCGGTTTTAGTGCTTGAGTCCATTTTCCTCTTTATTTTTCTGCAGGTGAGGTGAATAGTCGGATAGGTAACGTGTCAGAGTGATAAAAGCGTCCATTTGAAGTTTTCGTCAGAAAGTTCGTTTTAAAGCAGTCATTTCTATACTTGTGCTTTTCCAAAAATTTTCGAATGAACGAATAATCGAATAACCACATTTTTTCGGTTATTCGAATTTCCGAATAATCGAATAGCCCCATTTTTCGAAAATTCGAATGAACGAATAATCGAATAACCCCAATTTTCAGTTATTCGAATTTCCGAATAATCGAATAACCCCATTTTTCGCTTATTCGAATTTCCGAATAATCGAATAACCCCATTTTTCGTTTATTCGAATTTCCGAATAATCGAATAACCCTGTTTTTCGGTTATTCGAATTTCCGAATAATCGAATAACCCAATTTTTCAGTTATTCGAACGAACGAATAATCGAATATCCGAACAAATCGAATAATCGAATAAACTTCACACATAATAAGGACAGTGAGATTTTTCCTTTAACTAAGACGTCGTCCAACGTGGGTGAGTGTTCAACAGACATGCCGAAAACGTCGTCCAAAGTTGGTCGGAGTTCAGCTGACGTGCCGAAGACGTCGTCCAACGTGCTTGGCAATTTGGAAGAGTAAGGGAGACCCGTAAAGGAGGAACCACTAACCGCGGAATGCCTTCAGCTTCTCATGGAACTTCGGGCATACCTACGTCTTGTGAAAGAGATCGAAACGCTGATTACAAATATTTATACCAAATTTGCCAAACGGATTTCATAAGCAAGCACTAGCTGCCCAAAGTCTGCGGAATGTGTGCCGCATGCGTTGATGCAGCGTGGACGCAGTGTTGCGCAATCAGCATTGTCGTTAGCGGCCTGGCCACCCTAGGCGGCGGCGCAGCGGAAGTGTTCTCGCTTCACAGAGAGTGGTCATGGGTTCAATTCCCGCACACACCGTTGTTATTGCGTTTTGCGATTTATCGTCAGTGGGAGCTTTTATCGCCATTTCCAACGCATTTTTGAACAAAAGCATGGCAACAAATGTCATTTACGTTCTTCGAGCTCCTTGTAAGTGGAAAGGTGAGCATTTTTGATTTCCCCATTAAGCAAGCCAAAAACCGTATTCACTCGGCGCGCGGGAAAAATACGCGTGTCGTGAAAGAGTTAACCTGCCATAAGAAACCGGAAATTCAGAAACCGATGTCAGATTCGTGATGAGCAACCCATTTCGTAGCGAAGTATGAATAACTATTTTTTCGACCTCGGTAGCACAGTGCATGGGCCCTTTTTATTTTCAAACAGCCAAGCTGTTTCAAGATGAAGAGGTGTTGTAGACAAATTATATTCTTTACACGAATGGAATCAAAAATGTATTAACCAACTGGTAAGTATAGCTAATGATGCAACAACCTTCTTGAGTAATGACGGAGAAATGCAAAAAAAACGTGTGCTTTATAGCGAGTGAAAGGTTTTGATCGAGAGGTCAATATCGATCGATATTGTTGATTGTAGCTTGAAAGTGAAGTTTCTTTGTTTGTACGTCAATGACAGTTAGGCAGCCCGTCCCTGCCGTAGCCGTCCCGTGTGGAAAATTTTTCTATTCAACTTAGCATTATTAGATTGGTGCAAAAGAAATGCAGGTTTTCTGTCTTATTGGTTTTAACACTATTTTTCAATAAACTAACCATAAGACTTTTCAAAAGGTGTTATACATTGTTGGAAAGCTCATTATATGCGATTTCTATGAATGTATATGGAATTTAATTCAAAGCGCTTGTTTAAAAAGATAATTTGGTTTTTATTCTCAGATGTCTAAACGCGATTTTCGTCAAATTTACTTCTGCGAGTTGAAACTTGGCCGGACTTTCGCTTAGACCGCTCAAAATATAAACGAAGTATGGGACCAGGGAAGGATCAACGAATGCACAGTACGAAATGGTTCCAAAAGTTTCGTGCCGGCAACACCAGCCTCGAAGACGAACCACATGAGAGCCGTTGATAATGATCCATAGAAGGCATCAGTCGAAGCTGATCCGCGCAAACCACGAGATATTGCCGAGGATCCCGACGTCGACCGCACTACAGTTGTTCGCCATTTGAAGCAAACTGGGAAGACCAAGAAACTAAATTGACCGAAAGTCAGAGAAATCGTCGTCTTGAGATATCGTCGGCCCATCTTTTGCCCAATGCCAACGATCCGTTTCTCGAACGGATTGTGACTTCCGATGAGAGATGAATACTTTATGATAACAGGCGCGTTTATGATAACAGGCGCGTTTGCCTAGTGGCTGAATCAAAAAGAAGTTCCCCCGAAATCAGCCAAAGCCGGAAAATTTTACGAAAATCATTTGGACATCTAAAAATAAAAACCAAATTATTTTTAAACAACCGACTTAAATCAAGTTCCATATATTATGTTGTTCGGAAAGTTCTCAGCGTTTTGTGTTACTACTGTTTGTTCTCGTTACTGTTTGTTCCTCATCGTCTATTATTAAGTAAAAATTCAACTTGCATTGCGCATTAATGCTACATATTTTCTGTACAGAATTTTTCGCTCTATCTGGCTAAATAAATTATGTTTCAACGTTTTATTACAATTTTGTTCTTGAAGGGCTTTTCGAAGGATGTCGAAGGAGTAATTCCGAAAGATATTTAATTTTAACTTCAAATTGGGACAATCCGCAGCCGAAACAGCCCGACAAATCAACCAAGTGTGGGGGCCTAATAGTTCTGGAGAAAGCACTGTATGCCACTGGTTCAGTAAATCTTGGACCGGAGATTTCAGCCTCGAAGATGCTTTGAAACGCCTTGGGAAGGTGAAAAAGCTCGAAAAGTGGATGCCTCATGAGTTGAGTGAGCGGCAAAAATAGTCACGTTTCGACGTTTGTTCTTCTCTACTTTTACGCAACAAAACTGACCCGTTTCAGGATCGAATCATCACTTGTGATAAAAAGTGGTTTCTGTATGATAACAGGAAACGTTCCGGGCAGTGGTTGGACTCCGATGTATCCCATAGACATTTTCCAAAGGCGAGCCTCCAACAAAGAAAGGTGATGGTGACTGTGTGGTGGTCGGCGGCTAGTGTGCTCCATTACAACTTTTTGGCAATAGGCCAAGCGATCACGGCAGACACCAGCTGGAAGGAAATCGACGAAATGCACAGAAAACTGCGTTAACTTCAGTCAGAATTGGTCAACAGAAGAGGCCCGATTCTTTGGCACGATAACGCCCGCCCACACGTTTCACAAATCGCTACTCGAAAATTGAACGAATTAAGGGTTGAAGTTCTGCCTCACCCGCCATATTCTCCAGACCTCTCACCAACGGACTACCACCCTTTCAAACACTTTCAGAACTTTCTCGCTGTAAAACCTTCACCAATCAGGATCAAGCCAAAACAGCTTTCATGGATTTTCTCGAATCTCATCACAAAAATCTCAATCTCACCACATAATTTTTCGCTGATGGAATAAGTCGACTGTTGGCCCGTTGGTAACAGTGTGCTGATTCGACTAAACCCGATAAGATTTGAGAAAGTTATGGTAGTTCACTCAAAACGCTGAGAGCTTTCCGGACAGCCTAATACATACTTAGAAAGCGCATGTAATAACCTTTCCAACAATGTACAATACCTTATGAAATGGTCTTAGTTTGTTGTTAAAAATAATGTTGAAACAAGGAAAACAAAAAAACCTACATCACTTTTTCACCAACCTAATAGAAGCGCTGGGAACGATCGGTTCCGACAAAAAGACATTTTGTCGTAGGATCAAAATCGATCAGAAGCTCAATACCTATAGAGAATTTCAATTTTTGCCCGAGGTCCACTGTTCGAGGATGGGGAGTGGAGCTGCCTGCAGTTAATTTGGGGCTAGAGTGAAGTGGAGGACCGTGCTTTGGGGCATCAAGTGGGTCGTCGAATGACCTTGGGGACGAAGGCACTGATCAGAAGAAGATTCGACATCACTGAACCTTCTGGAGATGCCGATATTAAGTGTAGTGGTGGGGGGTGGAGGGCTGGATGGCTTCATACTGGCTTCATAAAACTACTCACCTGATCAAGGTTGGAACACAATAAAGGATAAGGATAAAGGACGGCGGTACTCAATCCCTTTGGGATGCGCCAAGCATTCTACTTCTACGGGATATCGTGGAGGCGATTTGAATGCGTATCTGGCCATACATGACTTGCCGTGGCCAGCCGATGAACAAGTCTGCGCTCTCTCCTTCCCAGATAAGTCTGGTACCAATTCACTGACCCGGAAAGATGGAAGGCTTGGTTGGCCTGGGCGGGAAATCCAAACCAGGAACCTGATATCGGGTGCACGCGACAGCCGGCACCTCCTCCGGCTGCGCTACACGCACCCAGTAAGGGTAGCACAATAGGGTTCTCAAATATTGCCATCTGTACTGCTAGGGAGTGAAGAAGGCTGAGTTGGTATAGCAAGCAGCTTGAATTGATTGTTCTTGGCTTAGTGATACTGCAGCATCAACAGCAAATGCGTGACTGAGCACTTGTACTATGTACTAGCACTGAACTAGAACTTGTACTACACCTGCACTACGGCACCGCTGTGTTTAGTCTTAATGCAAAAGAGAAGTAGCTAGAATTGAATTGGTGCGGATCAGCTTCACTGGGAAATTTTGGATAGGAGTTCACGGATATATTACAATTACAACAGCATACCACGACACTTTTGACATTGCCCAGGAAGATGATCCTTAACTAACGTGCTCTTGCGTATCGTATAATAGAAAAAAAATATGATCTAGTCATGATTCACAAGTTGATAAATGGTATGGTGCCCTCTAGTTTATTCGGTCTCTTCTTCTCCTACAAGAGGTGCTCAATGGAAAATTCAACTTCCCAGAGCAAAAGCAAGGTAAGATCCGCATTTTTCACATATGGAGCAGGGGTTGAATTTTTGAAGCCTTTAAAGGAAAACAATATACCAAACACCCAAAGGCAATTTGAAAGACTGGTTGACGGGTATCACCAGAAAACTTTGTAGTTTGATGTTGTTTTTGAGGTATTGCGTTATTGTGCAAGCCACAAGTCACTTATTTAGTCACCTGTTATCTTGTGTTTGAATCATATGTGAACTTATATATATATATATACAGGGTGGCCCATAAGTCCTGCAACAAAATTAGGAGACCTTATTGGTTGTCTTTTTCCAATTGCAAAACAACCGCATACCAACAGTTATGTAGGATATACTTAGTGCTATACTTCTGGAAATTATCATGGTTGTAGCTGCTCTTATTACAAATTAATGCGCTCTCACGTAAAACTACCGAAAATTCTTCTCTGGCCCGTGGTGGGGCGCTCCCATTCCGATGTGACTAAATTTCGGAAGATTGGTTGTTGAACATACGGTATAATGGTACTGTGTAGGAAAGCTCAGAGGCTTCTCAAGAGTGAACAATGGATGAACGAATCTGAACTACAACAGAAGAACGCTATTAATTTTCTGATCATACACGGTGCAGCAACCAGCTGGAACAAATGCAACATTCAGCCGTGTGCGTAATCTATTACTAAGCAGTATGCAGTTTCTAGGAAACTACAAGGAAAGCTCTACAAGCCCACAAGTGAGACGAAGACTCAGCTATGAGGAGAAGAGAGTAGAAGGAAAAATTTGTAAGCGCAGTTGGAGCGCGTCGTTTGAAATGGGTATTCAGCCTCTAGGGCGCGTGTAGCGCAGTCGGAGGAGGCGCGACTGTCGCGTGCACCCGATACCAGGTTCCTGGTTCGGATTTCTCGCCCAGGCCAACCAAGCCTTCCATCCCTCCGGGGTCGGTGAATTGGTACCAGACTTGTCTGGGAAGGATAGAGCGCTGACTTGTTCATCGGCTGGCCACCGCAAGTCATTGTATGGCCAAATACGCATTCATGTCGCCTCCACGACATCCCGTAGAAGTAGAATGCGCTGGCGCATCCCAGAAGGGATTGATTAACGCCGTACTTTATCCTTTATCCTTTATTCAGCCTCTGCCTCATTTGATGAAAAATTTCTCAAAGTTGAGCGATCAGAACGGTCAAAATAATAGTGCGTTTAATGCTACCTTTGCGGGAACCTGATGATATAAAAACAACGGCCACGCATGGCAGGTTTTTGTCATCCACGATTTTCCAAAATGTCTCCCCACACTCCATAGGTTTTTGTGTAAAAATAGTGAAAATCAATAAAAATGTTCGTTTGATAGGAACGAAAACTTAACACCATATATTAGAGACTCAATCGCGCTGTTTAAAGGCAAAATGCACATTCTGGTAAAGCGATTCCTGTAACAGCAAAAGAAAAGGACGTGGTAGCGGTTCTCAGTCCATCTGCAAAATATTGCACCTGCGAAAGACTAGCTGTGAAATTCCTAAATCTTTAGATTTTCAATCTTTATTTATTAACCATCTTAAATAAAATGTCGTGCTCTATAAAGCCTGGAAAACTATTGTTCAATATCTTCTTTGGAACGAATAAGAAGTAAAACTCCGTAAGAGGGGCTACGACGTGAGCTGCAAAGCAACCCACACGATCTGAAGGTTCTTATCAATCCAGGAGTGGTCCCTTATGAACAATACCGCTCCACCATAATCTACAAACAATGGGTAAACAAGGTTTAAAAGTGGTTCAAATTTGGTGCATTCTTAGCCTTTTTATACGCCTATGTTTTTGTTGCAGGACTTATGGGCCACCCTGTATATACCCCCTAACTTATATATATACCCCTATACTTACACCCGCGTATAAAAATAAATAAATAAATAAATATTTGAATGCGTTTTCGGGCACTAGTGTATGGGGCGGTTTCTGCGTCTCCTACCAGCGCGCGCTCTTTCGCAAGGCCTAGGGCGATTTGAACTTAATATAATTGGATTATAAAGCATTTCCGCAAAAAACGACTATGATATTCGTTCTTCCCATGGCAGATTACCCCTAGTAGACCTATTTTGAACAAGATCTAGTGCGGTACACTAAATACACTAGTACTCGTTTTCGTAACGGCGAGATCCTCGACGGTGTGCTATCGAAAACAGTCGTCACCGGAATGAACGTCGCTTACAAAGATCATCATTATGTCACATTCGAAACAAGCAAGTATTCGAAATTCGAATATTATTCGAATTTTCGACCCTCGAATAATCGAATTCGAGTAATTATTCGAATTTTCGACCCTCGAATAATCGAATTCGAATAATTATTCGAATTTTCGAACCTCGAATAATCGAATTCGAATAATTATTCGAATTGGCGAAACTCGAATAATCGAATTCGAATAATTACTCGAAATTGCGAAACTCGAATAATCGAATTCGAATAATTATTCGAATTTGCGAAACTCGAATAATCAAATAATCGAAAATCGAATTCGAATAAATTATTCGAATAATTATTCGAATTCGATTATTCGAGCACAAGTATAGTCATTTCCTATCGTCGTCGCCCACGATGCGACCTCTGTCGGCACGCCCCGAGTCAAGGATGGGCCTATCACTCTTCGTACTGTCCTGAGATAAACACGTTCTCTACCAGATCTATCTCGTGCTCGTTGCCTCAAATACCACTGAACCCCGCTTCTTTGGACGCGGTTTTCCAATAGCGCACCTGGCGAACCTTTACTCTTTGAATATTTGCTAGTGTTACCATAAGTTTTGGACAGTGCCGTAGAACTATAGTATAGTATGCTATTCATTAATGCATAAAAATTCGTGTGAAGAACAACGTAATCAGATAATGAATAAACAAAGTAACTTAACTGGACATGAAACAATTTTTAGGAGTGAAGTTCGAAATAGCAAAATTGACAGCGTTTCGGGGATTATGCCCTTCTCCAAGTCTAAAAGCACCGTGATGCCTATGCAAGTGGAAACAACAATTGAGGGCCTGTTCATACTTCGCGACAAGAGCGACTGGGGCTACGGACATAGTGTGGTGTACGTAAATAATTGCGTTCTGCACACTCCGTCCGCGACGAATGTAGCGAGAAATGCGTAATTATTTACGTACACCACACTGCATTCGTCGCCCCAGTCGCTCCAGTCGCCCTTGTCGCTCTTGTCGGGAGGTATGAACAGGTCCTGGCGCATCACAGACCTGGGTTCCACCGACAGGAAGGCGGGGGCGGCGAGGTACAGTGCTACGATTTGATCAGAAATGAAGTGCAGGGTCTCTGGGCTGCTTATTGGGTTGTCCGGAAAGTTCTCAGCGTCTTGTGTTATCATTTTTCATTCGTCTATTGTTAAGTAGAAATTCAACTTGCATTGCGCATTAATGCTATTTCTGCACAGATTTTTTCGCTCTATCTTACTTACTTTACTTTGATACTTTGATGGTCCTTTGTCGGCTGGAGGTCTTCTCAGCGGGGACCACAACTCTTCCAGACCGCTCGATCTCTGGCTGCTTGCATCCAGTGAGGCAGACTCCGCTCTCTGAAAGGTCTTGAGAATGAGTCTGCCCATCGCGTTGGCGGTCGTCTCAGTGGTCTCTTATGGTCTCTCGGCAGCCATTCTGTGACACGGAGACTCCATCTATCGTCCTTTCGTCGAAGCGGGTGTCCGGCCCAGCGATATTTGGACTTCTTCATGTACTGCAGCGGGTCTGCTAATTGCGACTTCTCCCGTAGCTCCGAGCTTCGTAGGCCTTCTTGCCATTGCTGACGAAGGCTTGTCCTTAGAAGACATCTCTCCAGTGCACGATGCGTAGTTTGCATCACTCTGGCGATTGTCTTGTCGTCGGGTCAGGTTTCCGTCGCGTAACACATCGCAGGCAGTACAGAGGCGTTGAATATCGAGGCCCTGAGGCCGGGATCCTTGACCTGATCGGTGACTTCGCGAATCGAACTGAAGGCTGCCCATGCTGCGCGTCTCCTGCGGGCGATTGCAGGAGCGAGGTCGTTATCCATGTTCAGCTCTCTTCCCAGATAGATGTAGGAGTCGACCTGTTGCAGAGCGACTCCATTTAACCTTACGAGTCCCGTGTCACACCACTGGTTGACCATAAACTGCGTTTTGGACATATTCATGTCCAATCCAATCTTCATACCTGCCACATTGAGCTCGTTCAGCATTTCCTCGACTTCTGCCGTGCTGGTAGAGATGAGAACAATATCGTCGGCGAAGCGAAGGTTGCTGATCCGTTTACCGTCGACAAGGTAGCCTTTATCGTCCCAGTTCAAGTCTTTCATGGCATCCTGGAGTGCCGCTGTGAATAGCTTGGGAGAAATCGTGTCTCCCTGCCGTACTCCTTTCCCGATAGGAATTTTAAGCTTTCGATCGAACAGCTGGATGGTGGTCGATGTGTTCGAGAAGCATTCGTCGAGAAGTCGGATGTAGGGCGATGGTATACCAGCGTGCACAAGTGCGTTCAAAACGGCGTTGATTTCCACAGAGTCGAACGCTTTCTGGTAATCCACGAAGACAAGGACAAGTGGGAGGTGATATTCGCGGGTCCTCTCGATGAGCTGTGAGACAGTCTGAATATGGTCCATGCAGGAGAAATCCTTACGAAACCCTGCTTGCTCCACTGGCTGATATTCATCCAAGCAACGCTCCATTCGCTCTATCTGACTAAATAATTTATGATTCAACGTTGTTTTATGTTTCTGTTCCTGAAGGGCTTATTGAAGTATGTCGAAGGAGCAATTCCGAGCGATATTTTATTTCAACTTCAAATTGGGACAATCCGCTGCCGAGACAGCTCGACAAATCGGTCAAGTGTGGGGGCCTAACAGTGTTGGAGAAAACTCTGTGCGCCAGTGGTTCAGTGAATCTCGGACAGGAGATTTCAGCCTCAAAGATGACCCCCGTAGCACTCGACCAAGAGCAGTCCTGGACGACGAGTTGAAGGATTGGTGGAAGCAGAACCATCCCGAACAGTTCGCGGGATCGCAGAAGAGCTAAGTGTCAGTAAAACTACTGTTGCAGATGCTTTGAATCGCCTTGGGACGGTGCAAAAGCTCGAAAAGTGGGTGCCCCACGAGTTGAGTAGGCGGCAAAAATTGTCACGTTTCGAGATTTGTTCTGCTCTACTTTTACGCAACAAAACTGACCCTTTTTGGATCGAGTCATCGCTTGATAACATTCCGGACACTGGTCCGACGCCGACGAACCCCATAGGCATTTTCCAAACGCGAACCTCCACCAAAAAAAGGGTAGTGGTTACTGTGTGGTGGTCGGCGGCTGGTGTGATCCACTACAACTTTTTGGCACCAGGTCAAGATCACGGCAGTCCTACTTTAAGGAAATTGGCGAAATGCACCGAAAAATTGCGTCCATTTCAATCAGCATTGGACAGAGAAGAGCCCGATTCTTTTGCATGATGACGTCCGTCCACACGTTTCACAAATCACCATTCGAAAATTGAACGAATGAAGGGTTAAAGTTCTGACTCACCCGCTATATTCTCCAGACCCCTCACCGACCGACTGCCACCTTCTCAAACACTTTCAGAACTTTCTCGCTGACAAAACCTTCACCTGTCAGGATCAAGCCAAAACAGCTTTCGTGGATTTTGTTGAATTTCGACCACATAATTTTTTCGCTGATGGAATAAGTCGACAGGTGGCCCATTGGCAAAAGCGTGCTGATTCGAACGGTGCTTATTTCGACTAAATCCGGTAAGATAAGAGAAAGATATAGTAGTTCAAAGTGAAACACTCAAAACGCTGAGAACTTTCTGGATTTCTGGATTATGTGGATCCGCGAGCAGTGACCGGTCTATCGTTTCCCATTGTCGCCGTCGTCCTCAGCAGTCACTCTCCATAACCCCTGAGAGTGATAAGGCTGGTTGCATACTCCATTTCATCCAGATTTTCTGGGGTCAGATTAATCAACCCCTTACTGGTCTCTATCGAAAAACACCGCCAAACCTGATGCTGATGAATGTCATATCAGGGGGTTTGGCGGTATTTTCACCGTTAGAGGGCGGTAAGCGGTTGGCGAATCTGGCCCCTTGCTAATGGGTGGTTGCCAATGTTTATCTCCAGCTCTTCCTCGATCTTCCTCTTCACTGTGACGGTCAGATTTTTGTGAACGATGGAGACTCGCAGTTGCGACAGCGGATGAGGGTACGATATCTAGAGAATGGATTATCTGAATAGGTTTGAGGGCTATGGAGAGCTCCTTAATGCTAGTCCATTCCCTTACCAAGTGGTCTCGATGTTTTCCCTATGTAGAATTCCTCACATGTCATACAAACCACTTTGTATACCACACACCTCATTTTGCAAATCTGGTTGTCCTCTTCACACATTAAGCAACCTGACCTTTCACACCGATTCTCGTAGGGATGCGACGTTGTTAGGAAACGCGTTCAAGATGAGATGGTCGAAATACGAGTCTTATAGAACGCCCCGATCGTTTTACAACACGGTTGATGTCCAATGCGAAGGAATCTGTGACGAAAGGCTTGATCAGAAGAGGACCAAAAGTGCATCGTTGAGGTTTCCAGCAACGAAATACCCTCATGCCATATTCGTTCTGCCGTGCAGGATTTTCTCAACGTGATCTTTCACTTCATGAGGATTCGTAGAAGTCACTGTAGTAGATGTGTAATTGTATGATGAACGATATTTCGTTTCAAATACATAGGATGACAACTCTGGGCGGGTAGCAAGATGTTAGGGGATGCCGGTTTCCTATACCACCTGCTACCTGACCTTCCGATCGACATTCTCACTTTTGTACTTAAAAGTGGCAGAAATCCTTGTATTATACCTTATTGGTCTGTGAGGTCACGCAGCGTGACTGCTGAGGATGATGGCCGGTCACTGCTCGCGGATCTCCTTATCAGATGCAATCTTTGCGTTATTCTTACTCCTCATCTTTCAGTCGTGAACATCATGCTGGCACATCTTCATTGACGTATAGTGGTGAATGTATAGACAATTAAGCAGGTTGTACCGTTCCAAGTTCGCCGCTATTCTCGAAGTAACCTAGGTCGGTGCGAAGTTTATCCGCAAAACCGCTGTTCTTTCAGGATGCGGGTACTTTCACTGCTTCTTCTCGTGGGATTGACGGTAGCCGCCGACTGGAAAGTGGTGAACGTCGACAGGACTATCGACATTACATCACAGGCTAGTTTCATTTTCTTAACGAACGATTTCAATAGCAGCGCTCGTTGCGGCGAATGTAAAGTCAACAGCCATCCAATGGACTGGATGTCGTTCAAACATAGTTAAAGTGCAGCTCTCTACACCATAATTCATATGAATGATATTTTAAGAACGAAACGTTTTCCTGTACAATATTTGTTACGGTAACTTGGATGGAAGCGCACGTATTCGCGCAGTCGGAGGAGGCCTCGGCTGTCGCGTGCACCCGAATCCACATTTTTGATCCGAACTTTCTGCCAGATCAGTCATGCCTTCCGTCTCTCCGGCGAATTGGTATCAGGCCTCTCTGGGAAGGATAAAACACCTATTTGTCCATCGTCATCACCACCGCATGTCAGGGGTGCCCACAAAGTATCTGCAGAAAACTTCGCAATGTTCCAGATTTTTTCTATTAGGTTGGAAAAAAAGTCTCTTCACACTTCGAATTTTTTTTACCCTTCCCCTTGTAAACGCACTAGCCAATGTTGATTGCTGATTTCGTAATCCTATCACATGTGTCTACTGTTCGCACGCGGACACAGGTCAAGACCCTTCTTGTAATTCGTTATCCATCCAATCTTCCGAACTCATTGCCAGATCTACCTCATGGCCATTTTCAGCACGGCATTCTTCATGAATTCATTAAGGAATCCACAGCACGTCAGGCAGCAGACCAAATTGACCATATATATGGCTTGGGATCTACTACTCATCGCGCCTGTTATGAGTGGTTCGGAAAGTATTTAAAGGGAGATTATTCACTGAGGGCAAAGCATGGTCAGGAAGGCCAACTGAATAGGACGACACTGAATTACTCCACCTTCTTCGTACCGATAGTTGGCAGACGACACGTCAGCTGGCAGAGAAGCTCGAAGTGTCTCATAGGATAGTAGGAATCCATCTGAAGAATCTTGGCTTTCATGGAAATTTGGAGCTTGGATTCCACATGCCCTGTCAGACACTCAGAAAGGTCGACGGCTCTCCATCGCTGCTTCTCTTCTGTCCAGATAAGGAAGAAAATCGTTTCTTCCGCGGATTGTGACAGGCGAAGAGTTCTGGGTTCTGTGTGCCAACTTCCGAGGAAAAGGCAATGGGTACAAAAGGGAGAGAGCCCTAAGTCTGATCTCAAGCCCAATGTTCACGAAAGGAAGATTCTCTTCAGTGTTTGGTGGGATATCAGAGAAGTGATTTATCGGCAAACTCTCAGAAGTGGAGAGACACTTACTGCTGTCACATACTGCGGCCAACTCCACAAAGTCGTCGCAACTCTCCAAGAAAACAGGCCGGAGAAGTCGAAGGTGATGATCCTGCATGACGATGCAAAACCACATGTTGCAAGACTCACAAGAGAAACAATAAAGGAGCTGGGCTGGGAGGTAATGCCACATCCACCGTATAGCCCTAACCTCGTTCGTGCCGACTACCATCTCTTCCGTGCTCTCAAGCAAGAAATTGGAGAGAAATATTTTGGAACGGATGAAGACCTCAAAAATTGGATTCATCAATGGTTCGACTCCAGAACTGCAGTCTTTTAAGCAAGAGGAATTGGAAAATTACCCAGTCTTTGGAGAAGTGTAGTGGAACGAAATAGAGTTTATCTCAATTGATTTGACTTTGTAGTTGTGAAGTAATAAATCTTTGAAAAAAATGAAAAGACTTTTTTTCCAACCTAATAGAATGTTCTGAAAATTTCAGCATAAGTGCTATAAAGATACCGTCTTGCTGTATCTGTATAGCATATCCAGCTCCGTCTTGCTTGCCTATTTCACTGTGCGATGGCCGAACTGTCTACCCATATTAGACACGTACTCCTTCACGAGTTTGAATCTGGGCACTCCGCTGCAGAAGCCTATCGAAACTTGTGTCGTGTATTCGGCTCTGAAGCTCCTTCTGTACGGTCTGTGTATAGCTGGATCGAACGATTCAGAAGCAGGAACAGGAGTCTCGAAGATGAGCCTCCCTCTGGTCGACCGACAACGATATCTTTGGATGGACTGAGGAAACTGGCGGAGCAGCATACATATGAAGATGTGCGTTATTTTGCTGCTGCTCTTGGCTGTTCCCGATCCACCGTGGATATTGGACTGCGATCTCTCGGAATGGTTAAAAGCTCGGTCAGTGACTCCCACACGAACTGACCGACGACAACCGGCGAAGACGTTTGGACATATGCACTCAGCCGCTCTACCGAAGTCGCACCTTCAACTGGCTGGACACCATCGTCACAGGAGACGAAAAATGGGTCCTCTACGTCAACCGTGCTCGTAAACGTGCGTAGTGCCAACGCGGTGAAGTACCGAAATCTTTCGTAAAAGGTGAAATTCATGCGAGGAAAGTCATGCTGAGCGTGCGGGGTGGGGAGTTTGTGGGATCTACCATTTCGAGCTGCTGCCTGACAGCACGACTGTCACTGCCGAGGTCTACACTACTCAACTGCAGAGACTGGCCGAGAAGATGCGCAAGAAACAGCCCAGGCTCGACAAAGTTCGCTCGCTGCACGATAACGAGCGCCCACACATCGCGAAGACGACTTCTCAGAGAATTCTGGAACTCGGATGGGAAGTTCTGCCGCATCCACCGTACAGCCCATATCTGGCCCCAAGTGACTATCACCTTTTTCGATCACTTCAGTATCATCTGAAAGGGAAGCGTTATGAAGATCGTGAACACCTCGAGAATGACCTCCGAGCTTTTTCGCCTCCAAGTCGCCGGATTTCTACGCCAGATTAATTGGAAGTTTTGTGGAACGTTGGCGGAGAGTAGTCGATGTTGATGGAAATTATTTGGTCGATTAATAAAGTGTTGACAAAAAATTGTGTTATTTTGAAGAAAAAAACATCGTGTTTCTGGATACTTTCTGGACACCCTAATATAGGCCAAATGGGCGTTCAAGTCGCATCCTCGACATTCCGTTGAAGTAGAATGCGTGGCGCATTTTGAATGGGTTCGATTAACGCTGTCATTTATCCTTTATCATTATCCAATCTCTGTCCTTCTATGTTTATTTGAAAGCCGTTTTTCCTGTGGGTGGTACCTAAAAGAGGGACTAGCTGGGCATTCCCATTGAATGTGCGAAAAATTTATTTTGGTTCTTTTAATTTTTCTTTTCATTTTTTTCGTCAATAGCCTCAAAAAAGCAAAGAAATTTCACTACGAAGCTTTACTTAAAACTGTGTGGGTTGAGTTACATGAGCTTCCCTCACTCGTCTCACAGAAACCAAGACCCTGGATTGCACTCTTTGGAATCTCGCTGAAAAATCAGTTATGTCTGTGTTGTTTTTAAAATTTTGGATGGGTTGTTAAAAATGTACAGCTCAAAATTTTATCGAGTTGCTTTCTTAAAAACTAGAGGTAGCTCCGTGAAAATTACCTATAACATTCCAAAAACGAGCATGAGGTCTAACTCATTTACTTGTAGAGCAGGCTCTTTATTCCTCTTTGAAAATAGCAGCAGATTTAATCCCTCCTCGTTTTTCTACTTTTCGAGACCAAGTTATTTATAGGCTTTTATTTTATTAATTGGTTGTGTTGAGTGAATGTGTTTTTCTCTTATGTCTATCTTATGTAGCGTATTGAATAAATAAATAAATAAATAAATTGATGCTGAACTGGAATGGATTGTTGGTCACGGGGAGATTCATCATAACCGACGTCTAATTTTAGTCAATAGTTACCTATTTTCACACGTTGAGAGCTATTCTGTTGCAGCATGGACTAGATACCAGTGGCAAAAGGCGAACGTATAAAAGTTTAGGTGTTCAAAACATTTTTTTTTTCAGATTGTGAAAGTTTCGGCCCAGCTGACGTTGGCAAACACTGGATCCACCGAGGCGAATGCTGTGGATATACTGATACCTGTCGAGGAAAGCGAGCGCCTGTCCTACATCTCTGCTCAGGAGGGTAATGAGAAGGGAAAGCTCAAGGTATCTAAGACGAATGAGGAGAAAGAAGGATTCAAGGTTGGTTTGCTTCTTTCCTCAAGAGTCCTACGGAAGTCTCACGTGAAATACTAAGGAACATAATCGGTATACTTTGCAGATTTACAAGGTGGAGCTGCTGAATCGTGTTCCCAAAGGAGATGAGGTGAAATTAAAGGTTGAGTACAGACTGACCGAAGTGCTGACGCCTCTTCCGGCAAAGATCACTCAGAAGGAGAGCCAGTGAGCTTTTTTGCACGTTTTCTAGACCGGTTGTTCAGGCAGTCAAGAATATGGTCGTTTCCCTCCAATTTCGACAATCTAGAAAACAGGGCATTTTCTTCTTATCATATGCGCATTCTTCTGCGCATACGAGGCTTGTTACACAATCATTTATTACTGCCGAAGTTTCGACAAAATAGTCTTCATCAAGGCCTGAAAAAAGCTCAAAATTTTCCAACCATGAGGCGATTTGGGTGACAAACATTATGTTCTCTTAAGTCGTTATCAACCAGTGCGAACAGAATCAGGCAGAGAACACATCTAGTGAACTGACTCACCGATATTCCGTCAGCGAAGAAAGAACGACTCAACTGGTGGCCATGGAGCTAGCTAGAAGCCGAGTCGCGGTCAAATGTATTGCACAGTGCGCCAGATGTTGAAAAATGCATATTGCAGATTAAAAGGGGTTCTCACTCACAGCTCGCACAAAGAATGAGCCCCAACCCTTACTTGCTCCACGGTGAGCATTTGAGTTGGTCTTTTTGTGCTGGCCAACTCGAAAGGTCACCATTGAGCAACTCAGAACTGGAGCTCATTCTCCGAGCTGTGAGTGAGAACTTTTTTTATACTGTGGTATGCATTTTTCAACATGCGGCGCACTGTGCAATATAGTTGACCGCCATCCTGGCTTCTCTTTTGCCCCATTATGACCAGTTGAGTCAACCTTTCTGCGCTGACGGAATATCGATGAGTCAGTTCACTAGATATGTGTTCTCTGCCTGACTCTGCTTGGACTGGCTGGTAACGACCGAGGTGGACATAATGTTTCTGGCTCAAAATCGCTTTACGCTCAGAAAATTTCGTGCTTCTTCCAGGCCCTGAAGAAGGCGCTTTTGTCGAAACATGGGCCGTAATAAATAACCTTGTAACAAGCCTGCTAGGCGCGGTCATCAGGCTAGAAATTCTGTAACGTTTTTCAAGCGTTGATCTTAAACTGTCGACTGTTATAAAAGGTAGCTCCGTTTCTTTTACACTGAAGTTTGAATAGGCTCCACCGGATCTCTAATTGTCTGCGATGACATTTTGAGCATAAATCGATGATTCAGGTTTGTCGTCTACGAGGGTAATGCCCATTATGCTGCTCCGTATCCCGTGGCTCAGGAGAAGACAACCGTCAAGATCGGCAGCGGCAAAACGCAGTCGGTCACGCAGGTGACGCCTACTACCCAAGAGAACGAGCGAGTCGTCTATGGACCGTATAAGGATCAGCCAGCATTCAACAAGGTGAGCTTTCTTTTGACATTGCTCGAACTTGTTATTAGAGCCGGTCTTTTGGGAAGGTTGACATAGACCGCTATAAGCGGAGAGTAGGTCGTGCTTTCGTCTTTTGTGTGTTACCTTCCTGTCTACATGGAGTTGTGCAACATATGCTGCTTGCAGATTGCTTTTCATTGAGCTTTGATTGAACTTGAGATTGAAGAGCAATTTTGATTTCCTAAAGGTCATCGAGTATAAAGCAGTGCTTTATGCTGCTTTTAGTATCATGCAGTAACTTTATTCTACGAAAAAATAGTTTTTTCTGCAACAATCTTACCGTATTGTTAGAATATGATGTCGATCGTGTACCTACTTTAAACGTGGGCTTGAATACGTGGCTTACGGCGGCGGATTGACCAAAATGATAGTTCGAACACCATTATTCATTTATTTGAGACATGTGTGATGCTCACTCGCGAAATAATAGTGCAAACCACAACAAAACAATGCAAAACAATAGAAGGAAATCAAGGTAGGCAGGTGAAATTTGGCGCTGAGTTTCAAGCAGATAATTTACGTATCAGGACCGCTTACAAGGGAGCTGGCATCATTTCACAATGAGTCGCAAGAGTTCTGGCGAAATTGTGGACATTCTGTAGTGTCAGAGCTGGTGTCATGGCGAGCGAGCATACTAACATAGTATTAGGTTGGTGCATAAGTTCTCGGACATTTGATCCCTCCTGAATTGAAAGCGCATTTTCCCGCCAAATTTCCCACATGTATCAACGCGTAAACGATCGATCTATAGAGAAAGGAAAGGGCTACAAAACTGTTCCTAACATTTACTTCTGCGTTGTAAACGTCAGCTATTGTGGCTAAGCAATTCATCCCAACTGAGACGCATATTCGGCACGTCATGTTATTCCTGCATCAATCGGGCCTCAATGCCAACGAATCGTATCGTCGCCTGAAGGATGTTTACAACGAGAGCGCTCCTGCTCGAAGTACTGTGTACCAGTGGTTCCCGAAGTTTGCAGTTGGTGAATTCTCCGTTGAAGATAATGAACGAGAAGGGCGCCCGATGACACTGGATTTGGATGGCCTCCGAAGTAGAGTGGAAGCGGGCCCATACCAAACCACTCGCGAACTATCAAGCGCTCTTGGTGTCAGTCACACAACAGTCGTTCGAGGATTGAAGTCGATTGGGTCGCTGGTCCTCACGACTTGACACAACATGACATGGATCGCTGAGCCGATGTCGCTCTGTCTCTCCTTAGCCTCAGACGTACCCACGGATGGCTGTACAACCTTGTCACGGGGGATGAGGAGTGGATACCCTACTCTAATTATCACCGGCGTGCACAGTGGGCTGACGCAACTGGAGAGGCAGAGGACGTTCCGAAACCCGACCTTCACGTGAAAAAGGTGATGCTATGCATTTGGTGGAGCGTTCTTGGCGTAGAATACTGGGAGCTGCTGGACGAAGGGATAACAGTGACGGTAGAGGATTACGTCAACCAACTGAGGAAGTTGAGGGCCCACCTTCAAACCACACGAGGAGAGCAAGTGAAGGTGTATTTCCAACACGACAACGCTAGACCGCATATTGCTAGAACGACGGCGGCTGAGTTGGCGGACTACGGATGGACCGTTCTTCCACATCCACCTTACTCACCAGACAAGCCTTCAACGCTACTTGGACGGCCAGCAATTTAGGAACCGAGAGGATGTCAAGGAGGCACTGCTCACATTTTTCGAATCACAACCGGCCACGTTTTGGAGAAAAGGCGTCCATGACTTACCAGCACGTTGGCGAAAGACAATTGATGTAAAGGGTGGTTACTTCAAGTGATTTGATATTGTTGTTCGTATGTTGTGATAATAAATATTTCATGCCCCAAATGTCCGAGAACTTATGCACCAACCTAATAGTAGTAAGCGCTGATGTCGCTAGACCTTGTGTCGTAGTAGGAAGGTATTCCTTAGTGGTCTCCTGCTTCTTTTTTCTTGAAACCTTGGCATTCTTAGTTGTTTTCCCTTCAATACGGTGCTATCGTGAGGTTTTTAGAATGAATCTCAATTTGGCTCTTCATTTTGAGGGAAGCATCATCCTCGGAGGCGCATAGATTTCCACCACGATTTGAGCGCAATCCTCTTCTGCTGGCAGACCAGTTAGAGCGAAATTACTTATTTTTCGCTTCTTCTGGTTCTTCTTTCGGAGATCGATTGCGCTCTAACAGTGGTGGATCTGTGCGGCTCTTAGCACATTGACGACAATGTGAGCCACCGGTGGCTCATAACATTTCGCGCTATTTTTTGTTCTGCTGCCTCCTGTTTTTATAGATGTTTTTTCTTTTCCCTAATCACCTGTAACAGGAGAATGTCCAGCAGCAATAAGCAAGAATAATGTCACTGCTTTCACTACATATCATCACTATCATTCACTATCATGGCATCTCCGACTTTACCTGCCACTTGCAAGGTCAAAAGTAAGGTCAAGTTTCCTCATTCACAGGAGCATCAGGGAGCTCAACACCTTGCTTTCGGAGAACGAGAACATTGTTAATATGTCTCTATCCTCTTTTAAACGTTTAATTGCGCTAAGGTTTCGTTAGGCTTATTTTTTGTTTGTTATTGTTAGAATCTTACCGCATGTGATTGTTATCCGTGCCTTGTAATAAATAAATAAATAAATAAATAAATATATCAAACTTTAAAAATTTACTTGGAACGAGACCAATTCTACAGTCAAATCAATTCATATCAGTCTTTTTCGGCCAAGTTCGTCCAAGGAGGTAATTTGGGGTGCTGAACTCGGATATGGCATTCGTTTTCAAAATTTCGGTCAATTACGATAGGTTACGGTAGATACGGTAAGACTGTCGGCGTCATGGTTACCGACTTTGCCCAAACTTCGTCTACGAGACCGTGACTGCGACAGCCTTACTCGCCGTACCTACCGTAACCTACTGCAATCGGCCGAAATTTCGGAAACGAGTGTCAGGTTCGCGATCAGCACACCAAATAACCTCCTTTGAGGACTTTAGGCAAAAAGATTGACTTGAGTTGATTTGACTGTAGAATTGGTTTCACTCCTAGTAAATTTTTTCATCCGATATATGTAATGAAAGCAACGACATTTTTCTTGTTTATTGCTGTTGGACATTCTCCTATCACAAGCGATTAGAGAACAGAAAAAAATCTGAAAAAATGTGCACGAAACAAAAAAGTGGTGGGATATTATGAGCCACCGGTGGCTCATAGCGCACTCGTTCCGCGCGGCAGTCTGCTTCAAAACGCGGTTGTCGTCAATGTGTTAAGACGACGATTCTATGCAAACTTAAGGCTAAATAAAGCTCCAATCTAAAAACCTCGTGTTGGTGCAGAATCAGTAAAAAATAAGTACTTACTGCCTGCTTTTTATCATTTCACGTATCAGGAGCGTTTCCAAGCGAGCTGGCATCAGTTCACGATGAATCACAAGCTTCTTGGCAAAATTGTGAACATTTTGTCGTATGAAAGTTGGTTTCGTGGCGAGCATACTATCGTACTAGTAAGCATTAGTGTTGGTAGACGTTGAGTCGCCGTGGCCAGGGTTCCTTAATGATCACCAGCTACTGTTTTCGTAAAGCCTTGGCGTGTTTAGTCGTCGTTTTCTTGTTAATACGGTGCCAACATGAGATTTTTAGGATGGATTTTATTTGGACCTTCGTTTCGACAGAGTCGTCGTCTTCAGGGGCCCTTATAGATCCATTACTATTGGAGCGCAATCGCCCTCAGTAGTCCAGAAAGGGCAAAATTACTTACTTTACGCTCTTACTTGTCTACTAACGGAGATTGATTGCGCTCTAATAGTGGTGGATCTATGCGCCCTTGAAGACAACGATTCTGTCGAAACGAGAAACCAAATGAAGATCCACCTTAAAAACCTCATTGTCAGGAAAACAAGGATTCCTTAGTTTTTTTTTCCTTCAGTTTCATTACATATGCTTAGCTGCCCCATTCGCTGAGACTTTTTTTTCGGTGCCTAGTCTATTGCTATTGCTAGCACTATACAAAAGCTTTCTGTAATTTAGAAGCCGATAAAGATCCACTATGAGAACAACTCTCCGTTCGTCGTGGCGACGGTTATTGAGCGAACGATCGAGGTCTCACACTGGGGAAACATCGCCGTAGAGGAGTATGTTGAGCTGGTTCACAAAGGAGCCGAGCTGAAGGTAATTATCACGTTCGATTGCTTGCACGCTGTTATTTGCTTATGCATAATTTCTCCTTTCAAGGCATTTTCTTGTGAGTTCAGGATTTAGAATCTTTAAACGGAGGTCTATTATGAAGTTTAGGGTGCTTTCTCGCGTCTTGACCACCAACTAGATCGTCGAGGACGTCGTCAGCCGGCGCTGCTCCACTTCACGGTCTGTCAAACGTGCTAAAGGACTGCCCGCAGATTTTCGAGGAGGTTTATTCCAGACTGCTCTGCCAGCTTCAGCCAAGGATATCTATTACCGCGACGAGATTGGAAACATCTCGACGTCAACAGTTCGCCTTCGTGCTGACTCTGTTGAGGTTGAGATCAAGCCGAGGTAACTGAAGAGGTTTTGCGGATGATTGATGGTGTTAAGGTGCCAATACACGCTTTCAAGGTACCCACTGTTCGGAGGATGGAAGACGTCGTACGTTATTGGCTACAATGTTCCATCGTTCGAGTACCTCTACAATAAAGGAAACGATTATGCTCTGAAAATGCGGGTGTTTGATCACGTGTTCGACAATATTGTCGTAGAAAAGCTCACCACTAAGATCATTCTGCCGGAGATGGTCAGGTTCGTTGGAGGCTCGGCCAGATTCTGTTGAAATAGGTGTGAGAAAAGGATATTCTCCAGGAAAGTGAAGTTAACGACGCCTTACACCATGAATCGCCGCCCGGATGAAGTTCGCGCATCGTACCTAGACACCAGTGGCCGTACGGTGATTGTCCTGCAGAAGGAGAACCTCGTGCCTGAGCATATCCAGACATTTACGGTACGTGTCTAAACGCTATCTGGCCTTTCAAGCAAGGAGGAAGTGAGCTTTCTTTAGATAGTGGGGTGATTTATATACAATTTTCACTTAAATTAGACATTTTTCATATCGGGTAAGTGCTGATAGGTAATTGTTACTAGGAAGATATCGCGAGGGGATACCGAAGACATTAGGAGTTCGCCTGGCGCAGGAGTTTTGATGGCAACCAAACATCCATTTAAGAGCTATCTTCTGTAACAGCCGCTCCAGGCTTAAGCAAAAAATGTAGAAAAAAGACTTTTCATGTCGATTTGAACACTTCCAAACAAGCTTGACGATGAAATCAAATCGAACGTCTTCCAAACTAAAACGAGGATATTCCAGTTTAAACTAAGGACTCTCCGAGAAGATCAAAATAGTTTTTTGCGTGCGGAAAATTTGTCTGCTTCGAAATTTTGAAATTGACATGCCGCAGTAGCTGAAAACACTGATTGAAATTTTATATTTTTAAAAAGATTTTCAAGCGAAAATAATAGCTCAAAGCTTACTTGAATATGTTAGGAGATGAAAAAATATTGCCAAGAGATTACACCGTGTACGTTTCAAGGACGGTGCGGTTTTCATTTGACTGATAGCAAAATTTCTGTTTGCGTGGAGTATTTACTCACTTGCCAACAGCAAAACAAAAAATATGTAAAAATACTTATGTGTTCACACTCTGTTTCAAGTGAGCGCGTTTAAACTATCAATGAAATTAAAATCGCGGCGAGCTAAGTGCGTGGCGCGATCTATTCTTTCAACCTGTATCACCTGTTGTTCCGTTGATCATCGAGTTGCTCGGGCGGGTGCCAGCAGCGTCTCCATTCGTCCCCGTCGCGTGCCAGAGTGCTCTAATGGATCTTCCTCGCTCGAAAGACACGAAGAGCGTCATGTCGTTCGTTCAGGACTTTCACGAAGCAGGTCGACCAACGCATTGTTAGACGTCCTGGTGTTCTCTTGACATCCAGCGGAGTCCAGCTGATGACGGCTCTAGACGTAGCCGGGAATGGAACCGTCGGCTTCGCGATCGTGAAACGGCACCTCTACCACTGCGCCAACCAGACCACGACATAGGTTCCTTGCGCCGTCGTGGTAAAGTCGACGCTGCGGACCCTTAACCATTTCACCCTCCTACTCGTTTGTCTCAAGGATTCGGCAGAAACAAAACATGTTTTGTCACTATTTGAAGGACAGAGATTCTTCCTATAGTACTCGTTCTCGCCGTTTCGGCGTGCCATTCAGACAGTTCCCTTATATGTTAGGGCAGCAAGAACAGTATGCTCGAATTAGCGGGCGCAGAGTAGGACGTTAACCGTCTAATTCACGACTTCTTTGATACCCTTGAATGTCCCCAATCCGCTCGTTCTCTCCTGCTCAGCTACAGCGCTAGATCATTCTCTCAACACGCTGAGAGATTGTTGCTTTCCTTCATTATAGAGAAAGATCTGAAGCATTTTTTTCGGAGAAAAATATTTTTTAAAATAAAATTTCGGACCGTATCTTGATTTATTGGGCAAGTGAATTGAAAATTTCGAAGGAAGGAAAATTTCAAATTTCAAAGGTCTCAAAGGAGTCGCCTTAATTTTTCTTGAGCAAAATTCTTCCAACTTTCTCGGAGGCTCTAGTTTAACTGAAAAACCCTTGCATTTATATGAAGGATCTTCAGCTAGGTTTCAAACACTTGCTTAGAAGAGTGTCGAATTCGGTGTCAAGTGTCCAATCTGACTTGAAAATAGGATATCTACGTTAGATCGGGATCGGGTTTTATCCGGAGGCGTTACAACGGGAGGGGCTGTATCACCATTGTTGTTTTAGGGAAAAGCTCTGGCTTTCTTTGTCAGAAGTTGGGTGTAGTTCATTCTACTGCTTTAGGTGTTCTACGAGTTCGAGTACTCGAACATGATCCGCGAACCAATGCTGGCCACTGCGTTCTTCTTTGCTCTGTTCACGGCGATGATCATCTACATGCGATTCGATTTCACTATAGTTTCGGTGAGAATTTTGCCGTGTTTTCGCATTCTGCCCTCCATGCCCTTTTCCCTCGAGATTCATTCGAATGCGTGTGTTAATATTTATTCGAAGGATCCCGTTCGTGAGGCACGCGAGCGTATCCAAGGCAAGGTGTCCTCGCTTGCTCAACTGGTTGATAAGAAGAATCGCGTGTTCTCGCAGTTCCTCAACGCCGTCAACCAGTATAAAACATCGCGTGATGTAGCTGCCCTTCAGGTAGGTGATGGTATTAGGTTGGAAAAAAAGTCTCTTCACACTTCGAATTTTTTTTTACCCTTCCCCTTGTAAACGCACTAGCCAATGTTGATTGCTGATTTCGTAATCCCATCACACTTGTCTACCGTCCGCACGCGGACACAGGTCAAGACCCTTCTTGTAATTCGTTATCCATCCAATCTTCCGAACTCAATGCCAGATCTACCTCATGGCCGTTTTCAGCACGGCATTCTTCATGAATTCATTAAAGGATCTATAGCACGTCAGGCAGCCGACCAAATTAACGATATATATGGCTTGGGATCTACTACTCATCGCGCCTGTTATGAGTGGTTCGGAAAGTCTTTAAAGGGAGATTATTCACTGAGGGCAAAGCATGGTCAGGAAGGCCAACTGGATTGGACGACAGTGAACTACACCATCTTCTTCGTACCGATAGTTGGCGGACGACACGTCAGCTGGCAGAGAAGCTCGAAGTGTCTCATAGGATAGTAGGAATCCATCTGAAGAATCTTGGCTTTCATGGAAATTTGGAGCTTGGATTCCACATGCCCTGTCAGACACTCAGAAAGGTCGACGGCTCTCCATCGCTGCTTCTCTTCTGTCCAGATAAGGAAGAAAATCGTTTCTTCCGCGGATTGTGACAGGCGAAGAGTCCTGGGTTCTGTGTGCCAACTTCCGAGGAAAAGGCAATGGGTACAAAAGAAAGAGAGCCCTAAGTCTGATCTCAAGCCCAATGTTCACGAAAGGAAGATTCTCTTGAGTGTTTGGTGGGATATCAGAGAAGTGATTTATCGGCAAACTCTCAGAAGTGGAGAGACACTTACTGCTGTCACATACTGCGGCCAACTCCACAAAGTCGTCGCAACTCTCTAAGAAAACAGGCCGGAGAAGTCGAAGGTGATGATCCTGCATGACGATGCAAAACTACATGTTGCAAGACTCACAAGAGAAACAATAAAGGAGATGGGCTGGGAGGTAATGCCACATCCACCGTATAGCCCTGACCTCGCCCCTACCCACTACCATTTCTTCCGTGCTCTCAAGCAAGAAATTGGAAAGAAATATTTTGAAGCAGATGAAGACCTCAAAAATTGGATTCAGCAATGGTTCGACTCCAAAACTGCAGTCTTTTAAGCGAGAGGAATTGGAAAATTACCCAGTCTTTGGAGAAGTGTAGTGGGACAAAATAGAGTTTATCTCAGTTGATTTGACTTTGTAGTTGTGAAGTCATAAATCTTTGAAAAAAATGACAAGACTTCTTTTCCAACCTAATACTTTGCCTAGCTTGGTGTCAGGCTGAGCAGTTTGAGAGTTCAGGACGGCAAGAAGCAACTAGAAACAGATCGCGCGGAGATCAACGGAAAGCTGACGAATGCGTTGGCGTCGCTGAAGGAAGAAGGACAAGAGGTGTACGAGAAGGTACGTGCTGTTCTGTCAATTTTTTGAATTGATGGGGAATTAAAGAGAGGGAATGTTTGGATAGTGCAATTAGTAGGTTGTAAAGAATATCCTGTCAGTTTTCGAACCTTATTTTAGTAACTCGGTACAGTAACTACATTTCTACCCAAACCCAACTCTATCGTGTACCACTTTCACACCAAAATGGACACTTTTCAAATCAAATGGGACACTTTTCTAAGCAAGGCGGACTGTTTTGAAGTCAAACTGAACATATACTAAATCTTCCAGATTAAACAAGGCTCTCTTTAACAAGGTTAAAATAATTTTTTGTTAAGCAAAAATTTAGTATGACTTTTTGGGATCTATCCTAGTCCTGGGGAACCACATAACTAAAAACTAGGCAACAAAATGAATTGAAACTTACCGAGCGGCCTCTAGAGAACGAGCTGGAACCTAAAAGAAACCGAAAACGAGCGAACAAACGAAAAAAAAATAAAAAATCGCCGCGGTTTACAATCGTCTCGGTGGGCAAAGAGCGACGGAATAGAGTTATGCCGCGTGCTGACCACCGCTTGACATGTTATAACCAGGATCTAACATGGTGGAGAGGGCGCACGAAGCCGCATGCCGCGTGCTGACCGTCGATTGACGTGTTATAACCAGGATCCAACATGGTGCGGAGGGCACACAACTTTGCCTTCTTACAACCGTAACAAATGCAATTTTTTCGTTTTTCTTTGTGACCTTTTCTTGTTTAGGTCCTGTGTTGTTCTGTAGGAGCCGCTCTGTAAGTCTTGAGTAATTTGTCACATATTTATTTATTTATTATTTATTTATTTAAAGCATGCATTAAACACGCAACAATATATTATACAATGTACACATACCAAACGGAATAAAGCTTGCAAAAAACAACAAGATCAAGGCGGATTGAAGGTGACATTTCTCTTAACGAACGTCTTAAATGCATATTTCGATAAACTAAGAAGGTTGTCACTTTTGGCTAGTAGCGAGTTCATACATTCAGACACCTGTAAGTGATGAAACATGATCTAATCCGTGTTCTAGCAACCGAGACGTACAGCATCGTTTTTCCTCTCCTACTTCTTGACAGTGGATGACCAAAAAATGTTATTGGGTCTATAGACACATTCCCTGTGAGAATTTTGTAAATCATTAAGAGGTCAGCCAGTTTCCTTCTTTTGTAAAGTGATGAGAGACCAAGAATTTTAGATCTCTCATTCCCTCCGGGGATATGAAGGTAATCCATTCCGTAACACCTCATAACTAACTTCCGTGTAAAACTGTTTTGCACGCTTTCAAGAAGGCAGATGTCTTTTTTCTTACAGGGATTGAAGATAGTTGTTCCCGACTCTACAATGGGCCGCACATATGTTTTGTAGGCACGCAGCAACACTTGGGTGTCGCATTTAATGTTTTTTAGTTATGTGGCCCCCCGGACTAGCATAGATCCCTTTTTTGATATTTATTTATTCACCTGTCCCAATAAGTAAACCAACCGAAATTTTATGATTTCTTTATTTTTCGAGGGAAAATAATAGAGTAGAGCATATTCTATAGCAGAAATGCGGCAACCTTTCATCGCATAAGAAAGATAAGAGATTGCTGTTGATGTTTTGATTGTAGCCTGGTCGATATAAGAGATTGCGCCATGCACTCGACTAGCTCTTGGCGATTTTCATCTGACTGATACTGTGAATGCTGCTTACTTGAAATAGCAAAGCAAAAAAAAAACGAAAAAAAATCAAAGTGTGTGTTTTCATAAATGTTGCTGTAGTTTTGACAAGTGTGTAACTCCACACAACCTTTTGCTACCAATCAAAGGAAGATCGCGTCTTCCTGGAGGGGTTTAATCTTCTTTTGGCCTAAAATGTCACCTTTCTGCATAAAAAATGAAAGTTTTGTCAAATTTCAAACAGTGTGTTCACTTAATGGAGCAGGTGAATTTAAAAGCTTCATAGAAATAGCTCATCTTATCCTTCTCTGAGAGGCTTCAATCTGGAAGCTGACTCGCATTAAGCTTGGTTTGAAGATGTCCAATTTGATGCGGAAAGTGTCCAGTTTGATTTGAAAATTATCCAATTTCACGTGAATATGGTATACAGGCTGTCTCGAAAAAAATGCATATACTGTTTGAAAGGTGATAGCTTTGATCACAGTGAAGGTACTGAATAGGTGAAGAGCTCGTATGAAAGCTTAAGAAAATAGAAGTTTTCTGATATATCAGCGATGTGGAGTGCGCCATGCACTCGTCTGAAATTTTTCATTTTACACCCAATTGATCATTTTTCACTTGAATACTTGTTATAATTTCAGCACAAAGTGGCAGTATCGATTGATTTGTGCCCCTTTTAAGGTTTAAAACTTAAAAGCAGACTATGACTTGCGAAAAATGCGGGTATCCTAAAAGAATGTAGGTACTATTTGAAAGGTCCCAACATTGCTGCTAGTGAAGCTATTGAAGACTGTTGAGACTTCTATGAAAGCAAAGGGTAACTAGATTTCTGCGGCATGCAAATAGTCAAGATTGCGCCACGCTCTGCCTGAAACCTTGCATTTCAGACACGATTGATTGTAGGTGGGTTGACTACTTGCATGAAATCTCGTCACTCGTTACTTTCATATGAGTCTCAAGCATCTTCAAAACCTTCGCTAACAGCAGTGTTAGAACCTTTCAAATAGTACCCGCATTTTTTAGTATACCCCGCATTTCTCGCAAGCCACAGTTGTTTTTAAGTTTTAAACCTTAAAAGAAGCACAAATCCATCGACATGCGCACTTGTCAAGAAATTGTGACAAGCATTCAAGCGAAAAACAATCGAGTGTAAAATGCGGGATTTCAGAAGAGTGCATGGCGCAATCGCTACCGCTCATATCTCAGAAAATTTCCATCTCCTTATGCCTTTATATGAGCCCTTAACCTCTTCAGTACCTTCACTGTGAGCAAAGTTGTCACCTTTCAAACAGTCTATGTCGTCGTCAACAACCTGTTGCGCCCTTCGTAAGGCGCCGCTCCCTCTAATAGGGGTGGCTGCTGGGCTGTATAGGCCATAAGCGGGACTCTCTCAAGTAACGTGGTGAGCACCGGTTGGGCTCAACCACTCACTTCCCTTATTTTGATAATAATTCTGAACCACCGTCGCACGTTTATCTTTGTAACAAGGGCCACCATACCCACGTCTTCCCGCACCCATCCTGGTCATCCGCGGCCAAAAATCATACTACGAGGACCGAAATCGACTCGCACGGTCACACACTACTAAAGAAGTGCGGTTCGAAATCGGCCCGTGCGGTCGTCAATTAGTTAAAAGTCCAATAAATTTCGTCGCATACAATCAAAGAAGTCGAGTTTGAAGTCTTGTTGTTTCAGAAGTGTAATTTATTATTGTTCGTTTTCCCGGTCGCACTAACAAAGTTGTATAAGCACTCATTCGGTGGAACAGACGCCCCTGAAGAAGACGAGTGTGTGCAAATGTTAGCCTATCAATAAATGATCTACCGTATAGCAATTTCGATAAACACACGAAGAAAACACTGACTACTATACGACAATTTGCCTGTTGCGGATAAAATTTTCTTCTGAAGCTACGTGGTCAACTCTTTTCATGCAGCCAATGCCTCAGAAGAACTGCTGTTCCGTCATTGCTTTGAGCATCTGAGTTCGAATTTCAGGCGCAAGAGCTGCTGCGGTATGAGAAGACGATCATGGACTCACTGGACGGCTACATCACGTGCGTGCAGAAGAGTCAGCAGAAGTCGGCCAGTGCCGAGGACACCCAGTTCACCTTGAAGGTGACGGAAGCTCGTCTGCGCTCCGAGGCGATCATGGCCTCGCTTTAACATTGCCCGGCCGGACGTGATGTATTGGGTGTTTCGTGCTGCCGAAGTTATCAGTGGAGCTGCCGCGTGCGTCTGATGATACTCCTAGTTCTGGCGGTCGATTTGCCCTCGATACTCACGTAGTTTTGCTGTTGTTCTTCGGAGCCAAGGAAAGAGCCGCGTCTTCGCTTATGGTTGTCCGAGGTAGCCGTTACAAGTACCTAGGGTGTTGTTGTTCTGTCTCGCTTGTTGTCTAAGTCGCTCGAATACTGTTTTAAGATATTTAATCTCTATGGGTCATTATTCACGTTTTTGTTATTCATAAGTTGATGCTTATTCATTTTCTGCGTTGTGTAGAAGTAAATGTGGCAGTTGTTTGTACGAGGTGCGCGTAGAGAACGTAGAGTCAATCCCATACGTCGATCCCTTAGATCGTACAGTTGGTCTGGATGTCGATGGTTCTGCGAACTAGGTGCAACCGTGTGCTGCCCAGAGACTCAGGGGATGGGCTCCTTGCTCCTGCTGTGTCGGGTCGACTTGTTCCTTGTGTGCGAGCGTGGCAGGTTCAGGGTGCGTAGATGTGTTCGCGCCTGCGCGGATTGTAGCTGTGTCGGCCTGGCCAAAAACCTGCAGTCAGCAGACTGGGAGTAAGGCGATTCGAGGCCGCATTAAGTCTCGCCCCGTCCCTTCGGGCAGTCTGGCTGCCTGCCCGGAGTTCTTCGCCCGCACGACAGAGCCCGACTAGCTACCCGTGTGTACTCAGTCAAACACAGCAGCACTAAAGGGCCTCATTCCCCTGACCCCGAAAGGGCCCCCATTTCTGCAGCGATGTGAAGGACGAGTACGGAGAGGCTGCTAAAATCTCAGGGCCTAACCAGGCTGCGCAAATTGAGAAGGACTAGGATGACGATCTGTACGTACAATGCCCGCGCGCTCGCATCGGAAGCATCCGTCGAGGACCTGATGATGCAAGCCAGGAAGGTCAAGTACGACGTCATCGGACTGACCGAGACGAGAAGACACCACCCCCTACACGCCGCCTACGACTCCGGAGAAGAACTGTTCCTCGGAACATGCGACGGCAGGGGAGTAGGCGGCGTTGGTGTCCTCGTCAACACGCACTTGGCCATGAACATCGATGCGACTGAAGCGATGCGGCTCCGTGCCAGCTTTGGCTGTATTCGTCGCGTACGCCCCAACATCCGACTGCGACGACGAAGAGGTCGAAGCCTTCTACATGGAGCTGGAGGTGTTCTATAAGGAAGATCACACCTACAAGGTGATCGTCGGCGACTTCAACGCCAAGATCGGACCGCGAAGGTCGCCGGAAGAACTTCACATCGAGATCCACGGTTTGGAGTGGAACAAGCAAGGCGAAAGACTGTCTGAGTTCATAATGTCGACCAAGACCATCCTTGGGAACTCACAGTTCCAGAAGCCACCTGCCCTACGATGGATCTGGAAGCCTCCGGCGTCACTTTTCCCGATCAGGGTGCAACCCAGCCTGATCAGGGTGCAACCTAGCCATCATCAAGTCCTGATGCCGCGTATCAAACCACCACTGCCTTGGTGGCCCTCGTGGCCGCTTTCCGGATACATCAAGCTTATGATCAATCTTCCGGACGGTGTCACCTATTGCGCGAAGGGCATGGCCGTACCACCGAAAAAATAAAAAAATAAAAGAATGATTCAATCGCTCGACTGTTCAAATTGGAATGATCGGCCTACTCGCCGATTCGTATAGTCGAAATTTCAATGAATCAATTTGTTCTTCTATTTGGTTGCTCGAAAATGCAATAAGTCGATTTACCCCACGATCCTGAACTTTTGTTTAAACAATCGATTTTATTCGTACAAAAAAAAAACGTCAAAATGCTCAACTCTACTCGACACAACTGGAGTTGGCGGGGCACCATAAGAAGGCTATTGGTGAAGTTGCTCTTCATGAAGCAGTTTTTTCCGGCTATATGCGCTCATGGACGCGTGTGGCGAAGTCGGAGGAGGCGCCGACTGTCTCCTGCATCCGATACCAGGTTCCTGGTTCGGATTTCCCGCCCAAGCCAACCAAGCCTTCCATCCCTCCGGGGTCGGTGAATTGGTACCAGACTTGTCTGGGAAGGATAGAGCGCTGACGTGTTCATCGGCTGGCCACCGCAAGTCATTGTATGGCCAAATACGCATTCAAACCGCCTCCACGACATCCCGTAGAAGTAGAATGCGTGGCGCATCCCAGAAGGGATTGAGTAACGCCGTCCTTTATCGTTATCTTTATCTTATATGCGCCCTCCAAGTCGGTCGAAGAGTGCTCTTCTGTTAGATGATAGTTGTTGACCTTTACACATTTGGCGGATGCGGCTAAGAAAGATGCGATGAGCTCTCGACGTGGACGGTGATGATTGCCTGGCAACGGGGCTTGGTAACCAGGAGCTCTTAGTGCTCTTGATGGGTCTTCTCCTCTGAATTTTTTCCACTCGAACGCGATTTGAGACAGATTTCCTCTCGATTAAGGTGTTTCCGCTTCCTTCATCACTGCATAAGAAGCAGCAGCATGAAAACTAACAACTTTGAGGTGACGTGAACGCTGGCATGGATCTAAACTCTGCTTGCTAAATACAGGGTGTCTCAAAAAATGTAGGCACTGTTTGAAAGATGATAACTTTATTCATAGTAAAGGTACTGAAGAATTTATGGTCTCATATGAAAGCTTCAATAGAAATTTTCTAACGTATGAAAAGCATGGAATGCGCCATGCACTCGTCTGAAATTTTCCATTTTACACTCGATTGATTGTGTTTCGCTTCAATACATGTGGTTTACGCGATGGTTCCGTCGCATTCCACCTGAACTTTTCGTCGCAGATTCTAGTGAAGCTTTCAAAGGGAAGTTGAAAAAGCTTGATTTGTTCCACCTACTTAATGAACAGCGTGTGTATCTGTAAAGAGTTTCAGACATCTGCCGTATCGCATGTCATCTGCCACCGACAAGAATTGTCTGTTCCACTGCCATGAACCTTAGATTCGCAGAATGGATACATCCTCGTCTGGCACTGGCTATCGAGCCCTCTTCCTCTGTTGGCTTACTCCATCTATGGTGTTGTTTAGCTCAAGACTTGTTGTTTTCAATTTTCAGTTTACTTCATCTATGGTTTTGTTTAGCTGGTGATTTTTTTAAATTTTTGCTTCTCGCAGTGGGATTAAACTGAGCGGATGTTTCACTCTTCCCTCACATAATTTTTTCAAGCTGGGGGTGCGGTCTAATTATGATTAGCTGTCTTTATATTGTGTCGTTTTCTCTCTAAATATTTTCCTTTCCATTACCAAATCCTTGTTATGCCTCCTGTACTTCGTTCACGGTGTGGAGGCTCCTACATAAATAGCCATCCCGACTTGTCTTTTTCTACTCCCAATACTGGCTATTAACCAGCACTTGGACTGATGTTTTTTTACAAGCCGATTTCATTTCTTTTGCTTCCTGTCCGCCGCCGAGGTGCGTACCAGTATAGTGAGGTCTCTGAAAGACGGGACCCGCCTGGCGGTGCGTGCCCTGAGAGCTATGGACTGAACACATTACACAATGTTTAACTTGAAATGTTAGCTGGTTCTCACCCCTACACCGTATATTTCAGTACTACTATATATACGCGAATTTTTCTCAAATTAATAATTGATTTTAATATCAATATTCCACTATAGTTATTCTTCTATTGAAAAATGCTCTTCTATTAAAGCTCCTCTCAGCAGGTTTCAAGTCAGTGCTGGGGGAGTGAAACATCTGCTATGAAAGCTCCCTTTCTTATTGTTTAGTTGGTCACGGAGGATTCTGTCATTTCGCTCTTTCTTCTATCTAGCCGATTTAATGGGTCCTATCTAATTGTGCTCTCTTCCTTTTCTGATGTTATTTTTTTGTTTGTTACGTTTCTCCTACTGAAACGTTTTATTCATCACTATTGGGTTTTTGTGTTCGGTTCCTTGGAGTGCTTCCTTTATGGCTGACTGTCTGGTGGTGCACGCCGTCTTGCGGCGTATTAAATGAATAAATAAATAAATGTTATAGTTCCTTCACAAAGTGGCCGCTTCGATTGACTTGTGCTTATTTTAGAGTTCAAAATTTAATTAAACATTATAGCTTGCGAAAAATGGAGAGTATTCTAAAAAAAAAATTGCAGGTACTGTTTGAAAGGTTCTAACATTGCTGCTGGTCAAGTTTTGAGGACGTTTGAGACTCACATGAAAGCGCAGGGAGACGGGATTACTGTGGCGTGCAAATAGTCAAGATTGCGCCATGCACACGTCTGAAACCTTGCATTTCAGACTCGATTGATTGTGCATGGGCTGAATGCTTGTTACAATCTTGTTGCTGATTGGTCACATTAACCTGTGCTGTGCTTCTTTTAACGTTTTCTGTCGTCCAGTAGCTGCAGCTATGCTAATTAACCTCTCAATTCAGCTTAAATATTACTTCATTCGTCCACAGAATGCGTCTTGTAAAATGCGGCTCCTGCTCACATCTAAATCGTTCATTCAATAAACTCGCATGTACGTGTCTTTCACGAGGTTATCAAGTTCAAAACGTTAAAAGAAGCACAGCACAGGTTAATGTGACCAATTAGCAACAAGATTGTAACAAGCATTCAGCTCATGCACAATCAATCGAGCCTGGAATGCAAGGTTTCAGGCGTATGCATGGCGCAATCATGACTATTTGCACGCCACAGTAATCCCGTTACCCTGCGCTTTCATGTGAGTCGCAAATATCTCCAAATGCTTTACTAGCAGCAATGTTACAACCCTTCACATAGTACCTTTATTTGTTAGAATACTCTCCATTTTTCGCAAGCTTTAATGTGTAATTAAGTTTTGAGCTCTAAAATAAGCGCAAATCAATCGAAACGTCCACTTTGTGAAGAATTTATTTATTTATTTATTTATTTATTTATAACTGCACCTTAAGTGCGCTAAAAAAACGGGGAAATAACAACCAGCAATTCATAGTCTTAGCAACCTAATGAGGAAACAAGAATGTAAAACAGCGTAGTGTCTCTATGCTCTGCGATTTCGTTATTCTTAAGTGTCCTGCAGCATTCGGAAGCCTAGATACAAGGAGCCTAACCCAACGAATGGTAGTAGAAATGAGAATAAGAGTAATAAGTAATTTAAATTAATAATTATAACGTGTATTTAAGAGAAACACAATCAATCGGGGGTAAAATGCAAGTTTTCAGACGAGTGCATGGCGCATTCCATGCCTCTCATATGTCAGAAAATTTCTACTTTCTTAAGCTTTCATATGAGCTCTTAATTTCGTCAGTACCTTTGCTATGAACAAAGTTATCACCTTCCAAACAGTGTACACATTTTTTGGAGACACCCTGTATATCAGATACCAGTTTCATTTTAAACTGGCCACTCTTCAGCTTGAAACCGTACACCTTTAGAAATAAAGTGGGCATTTTGCAAATCATGTCAGACTTATTTAAAGGTTATATACACATTGTTTATCCAAGCCAAAATATTTTTTTTGTTGGAGAAAGACTTGTTTGATTTCTGTTCTGGTCCGTGATCCAGTGAGTATGGCATGTCATTTTGGACGTAAATAAATAAATCAATAAATAAATAGTGGCATAGTTGCTCGGTGTCAATAGGCCAGCAAATGCGATTATTAAGGCAGCATATTGTGCAGCCAGTGTATAGAGAAGAATTCCATGACATGTTCATCGTCGACTGGTCGTTCTGGAGGTCTTGATGGGGCAACAAAAGACGACAATTGACTTGTACTGTAGAGGCAGTTATTCCGACTGTTCATTGCTGGATTCTTGAGATCATCCCGAATGCCTATAGTGCATTCCTTCCGCATTCTTCCTCCTCAATGCCTAGAATTGTGCACTTTATGCCGTATTCGCTGCCAACATACCCATCCAGCCTACCAGGGGATGACTACTTAAAAAGCCACGGCTATTACTATCTAGGCGTTTTTCTAGGCAATTTTTACGTGAAACCAGGTGCCTTTCAAACCGATGTGGGCACTTTTCAAAGCAAATTGGATACTTTGGAGTCAAATTGGGCGCTCTTCCAAGCAAGCTTAACACTATTGGAGTCTAGAAACAATACGTTCGTAATGAAATTTTTGAAATGAACATATTCCAAAGTCACAGTTTTCTGGATTAAACTAGAGGCTCTACGAAAAGCTTAGAATAATTTTCTGTGTAGGCAAAATTTGACATAAGTTCCTTTAAAAAGTTCAATTTCATTTTTCCCCAGGAAGTGAACACGCTGGTGAAGCTTTGTAAAAGCTTTATATTTTTAGGAAAAACAAAAATTTAAAGCCTATCATAAGAAGAAATATTAGGTTGTCCCATAAGTCCTTGCCCTTTTTTTTTCAACGATTCATTGCGGATTTCGCCGGTGGTCTCTTGCATAGCGCTGCATAGCTTTCGAAAGAGAATGATTTGCTCTATCAGAAAATGTATTGCATTTCTTTTTTCATCATGAATTTTGTCAATTTTTAGGTCGTTAAATTGAAAAGTGAAAAAGTGAAAAAGTAGCCATTTGCGCACTTCTTCTCTCCGCTTAGGTTTGTAATTTTTTGCGCAGTTTTTTATAGCATTTGGAAGGCAATGTTCTGTACTACAAGAATATGTGTTAGTGCTATTTGCTCATTTGTCCTTTATTATTGATTTTTAGGTCATCAAATCGGGACGTCCGACTTTCCCGTCCGAATTTTTACCAAAACTCCGGTTCTGTGGTTGGACTTTTTTGCTTGGTGTTATATGTCGTTTGGAAGAGGATGTCTTGCTCAGTAAGAATTTGTGTCGCCTTCATTGGTTCACGCTGATTTCTGTCGAATATCAACAACTGAAGAAAGAGAAGGAGTTGTTGGTGAAGACGATTTTTCTCTTTTTGGCATTTTGTTGATTTTCAATAGATATCACTAAACGCGACACATATTCTTATAGAGCAAGATATTTTCTTGCGAATGACATATAACACCAACCCAAAAAGTCCAACCACAGAGCAGGAGTTGTCGGCAAAAACAACCGTCCTCCTTCGGACGTCCCAATTTGATGGCCTAAGAATCAATAAAGGGCAAGTGAGAAAATAGGACCAACACATACTCTTGTAGAACAGAACATTGTCTTCCAAATGCTGTAAAAAACTGCGCAAAAAATTGAAACCTAGGCGGAGAGAACAAGTGCGCAAATGGCTACTTTTTCACTTTTTCACTTTTCACTTCAACGACCTAAAAATTGACAAAATTCATGATGAAAAAAGAAATGCAATACATGTTCTGATAGAGAAAATCATTGTTTTTCGAAGACTATGCAAGAGACCGCCGACGAAATCTGCAGTGAATCGTTGAAAAAAAAATAACGGCAAGTACTTATGGGACAACCTAATAGAAGAAGGGCAGCAGTTTTTCTAGCACATTAGGAAGGGAAGACATTTCTTCATGCTGTCATTCAACTCTTGTGATTTTTACTGTATTGATACTGTAGTTGCTGTTTTCTTCCCAACAAAGTGAAGATATGCGTGTATGGGTGTGTTTTTGTTGTACCGTTGTGTTGTGCGAATAGAATGTTTGCTATCAATCGAACAGAAATCGCGATGATGTGGTCGAGTGCATGGCGCAGTCTCTTCTTTTATTGCTAAAAAAAAACGCCGTCTTTACGCGCCTCGAAACACTTTTTGAACTGACTAAGTGCTGATAGGTGGATGTTCTGTTCGATCAGACAGCGCTGGTGGTGTAAGGAGTAGCATTGCTGCTCGGAAAGCAGAAGGTGCTGGTTCGAGTCCCGCCTGTTGCAATAGTTTTGATCACAACTAACCACCCTGATAACTACTTTTTAAACCATTATTTCTTTTTGAAAAGTTAAATTTTACGAAATTTCAAACAATGCGTTCATTTATTGCGACCTATGGATTGAAACGTTTCAAAGAAACTTCCACTAAATGTTCCTTGAACAAAAATTATTCTAACTTTCTGGAAGGTGTGTTTTTGTCTAAATCAGAAAACGGCCTTTTTAAGTTGGTAGTTGTTTATTTTAACTTCAGAAGCGTCAAGCTTGCTGAGAAGTGTCCAGTTTGACGTGGAAATGGTGTAGCTCCTCATGTTTCATCAGATTTATCCGTTGGCAGTCCGTTTCCACGAAGTGATGTGCGACCTCATCGGTCTCATATGCTATTCGTCGTCGCTGCTTATCTCCTTCAAGACATCGCGTTCCCACCACAACCGCGGAGCTCGCATGGATTCCCTTAGTACGTCAGGCGACGGCCGCTCTTTGAGTGATTTTTCTCCTCAGCCATGCATACGTAAATATAGGTTTTCACCTCGAACTGAATGCTTCAATTTGAAACAGACAACCTTTAGCAAGAAAGTGCATGTTTTGCAGAACAGGGCAGGTGTATCTAAAGTTAAATATATTAGGCTGTCCGGAAGGTTTTCAGCGTTTTGAGTGCTTCACTTTGAACTGCCAGAACTTTCTCAAATTGTGTCGGATTTAGTCAAAATAGGCGCCTTTCCAATCACCACAGTTTTGCCAACGAACCATCTGTTGACTTATTCCATCAGCGAAAAAATAGGTGGTTGAGGTTCCACAAACTCCACGAAAGCTGTTGATCCTGATCGGTGAAGGTTTCACCAGCAAGAAGGTTCTGTAAAGGTTTGAAAAAGTGGTACTCGGTTGGTGAGAGGTCTGGAGAGTACGGCGGGTGAGGCAGAACTTCAACCCTAAATTCGTTCAATTTTCGAACAGTGATTTGTAAAACCCGTGGGCGGGCGTTATCGTGCAGAAGAATCGCAGGCCTCTTCTGTCGACCAATGCTGGCTGAAGTCGACGCAATTTTCGGTGCATTTCGTCGATTGCCTTACAGTAGGACTCTGCTGTGATCGTTTGGCCTGGTGCCAAGAAATTGTAATGGGCCACACCAGCCGTCGACCACCACACAGTGACCACTATCTTTTTTTTGGAGGAGGTTCGCCTTGACCGCGTTACCGCGTTCGCAATGACACCATACGACAGAGGTTCGGTGTCGTCCCGATAGCCGACAAGTTTCGCGAAGCTCGTCTACGATGGTATGGCCACGTTCTTCGCGCTAACGACGACACTGTCTGTAAGATTGGCCTGAATCTTGAAGTCCCTGGAAAACGGCCCAGAGGACGCCCGAAACAACGTTGGCTAGACACGTTGCATTTGGACATAAAGATGGCTGGTGTGCACTCTAATCAAGCATTTGTTCGGGAGAATTGGCGTCACCACACCAGAAGAGCGGACCCGGCCACCAAGCGGGACAAACGCTACTGAAAATGATGATGATGATGATCGCCTTCGGAAAATGCCTGGGGGGTTCGGCGGCGTCCAAACACTGTCCGGAACATTTCCTGCTACCACACAGAATCCAGTTTTCATCAAAAGTGACGATTGTATCCAAAAACGAATCAGTTTTGCTGCGTAAAAGTAGAGAAGAACAAATCTCGAAACATGGTAATTTTTGCCGCTCACTCAACTCCTGGGGCACCCACTTTTCGGGCTTTTCCACCTTCCGAAGGCGTTTCAAAGCATCCGCAACAGCAGTTTCACTGACGTCTAGCTCTTCCGTGATCCAGCGAGCTGTTTGGTAAGGTTCAACTCCCACCAACTCCTCCAACTCGTCGCCTAGGATTGCTCTAGGTCGACCGCAACGGGAGTCATCTTCGAGGCTGAAATCTCCGGTCCGAAATTGACAGAACCACGGGCGCACAGTGCTTTCTCCAACGCTATTAGCACCACCCACACTTGATTGATTTGCGAGCTGTCCCGGCTGCGGATTGACCCAATCGAAGTCAATATAAGATATCGTTCAGAATAGCTCCGTCGACATACTTCAAGAAGCCCTTCAAGAACAGAAATCTAGAACAGTGTAGAAGCATAAATTATTTAGTCGGGTAGAGCGAAAAATTCTCTACAGAAAGTAGCATTAATGCGCAATTCAAGTTGAATTTTTACTTAATAATAGGCGAATGAAAATGGTAACACAAAACGCTGAGAACTTTCCGGACAACCTATTACATTGTCTGACTAGTTAAAATTATACTTTTTCAAAGAACGTGTCCATTAAAAGAATAGCTTTGCAGGATGTCTTATGGAAAATGACCGCACTATTTTAATATACACAAAAATCCGTATTATTTGACTTTAAACCAAACTTTAAATTGTAGGTTTGTTTTTCGTGCTGGATATCAATGAATTTGCCGGTGTTATAGGGCGACGTGTCGCCATGTGCTCTTTCTATTCATTGCATTGTCTACGGGATTGATAGTGGAATTGATGTTTACATAAAAAGTTGCAAAAAAATAAGTAATAAGAATAAAATAGACAAGAATATATTGGTGTAATTCCAAGGGCGAAAGGCCACTTCATGACGGGACTTGAGCCCTAACCTCGTCATCTTGGCGTGTCTATCCCCGTCCTCCACCCCCAACCTCACTAGGGAAGGGTTTTGACCTCCCATGGAACTTCAGGTTGGGACCAGGATCATTAGAAAGAGCTCGGAATGCTGATTACGAATATGGGTATCGAAATTGCAAAATGAAACTCCTGAGCGAGTTATAGCCAACCGAAATAGGGTGGCCTCACCACAGACTGGCTGTGCGAAGGAGCTGGCGCGAGAGCGATGAGTCATAGGGGCTCCGTAAGTAAAGGCCATGGGGTGGGGTGTGGCGGTGGCGCAGAGGTAGTTCTCGCGCTCGTCACGTGTGACATCGTTGGTTCGGTCCCATTGCTGCAGGTTTTTTGCACATTGATCTATCTTCAAAATGACCTTTTATTCTAAATTATGACACGTGTTTGATTAAATAGCCGGGAAGACTACCAAACACGTTTGTGAAAATGCATGAAGGCAAAAAACTGCTATGGTGACATTTATATTTACGATTTTGCACAAGCAGAGTCCAAATCTTATATTGAACAACTGGAGGTGCTTCTAACAACCTTTTATTTTCATGGGGCCGAAGAAAAAAAACGTCTAGAGGTGTCACCAATGTCACCATCGCCTTCAAGCAAATAAACACAAATGATAGTTTTCTCGGCTATTTAATCAAGCACGTATCATAATTTAGAATAAAAGATCATTTCGAAGACAAATCATGGTGTGCAAAAAAATCCGCAGCAATGGGGACCGAACCAACGATGTCTCACTTGACGAGCGGGAGCACTACCTCTGCGCCATCGCCGCGCATGGTTGTACATACCTATGGAGCCTTTATGACTCATCGCTCTCACGCTACCTCCTTCGCACGGCCAGCCTGTGGTCAGACCACCCGATTTCGGCAGGCCATAACTCGCTCAGGAGTTTCATTTTGCAATTTTGACACCCATATTCATTATCAGCATTCCGAGCTCTTTCTAATGATCCTAGTCTCAACTTAAAACTCCATGGGAGGTTGAAACCCTCCCCTAGTCAGAGTCCCCTGGGAAGGCCAAATAGTAACAAAAACATTAAGACAATAATAGCAAGGACAACAAGAAAAACAACAAACAGACAATAATAAACAAAAATAACCGCCAGGCGTCCCCGGGTCACATCTACGTACGTCCCGCGGTAAGTCAGTCGACGCGCACGCATTCGGTAGCGCGGGAATTTAAACGCGGATAAGCCTCTGGAGCCTTTTCGAGCTTTGATAACTATTTTTTCAATATTCCAGCGACGGGACCCGCGGTTTTCACTGGAGGGCATCAGGTAAGCACTTTCATATGTTATGTTGTATGTGTTTATCTTCAAGTACTATCTACAAGTGACTATAGAGTGCTCCCCCCCTTGGGATTGCACCAATATCTTTTTTATTTTTCATCGGAACAGTTTTTTAATGGTTGCGGTTGGAGTTCCAGGATCAGTTCCTAGTAATGTGCCCTGTTGTTATCGATGCTGCTAGTTTGCCATGTGTATGCACACAATAGCGTAATTCTAGTGAATCGATACGATACGCGAACAATGGATATCGCTGCAGCACCGCATCGCCGTCATAAATACGATCGTCGTCCAGCCCGACCGCCGTTATAAATACGATCGTCGAGGCGTTCATGTCTCTTTGTGAAGAACGTCGCGCTGACCGCTCTCTGGACGTCGTGGCCTGCAGCCGACGACGGCGACGGCATCTGCGGCCTTTGATCTCTCCCTGCACCGACGTCTGCAGCGCGGGCTGATAGCGGCGGAGGAGGAGGTGATTCCGATCGCCGACACCGCATCATCATCATCGCCATCAGCATCAGCATCAGTAGCGCGCTGCGACGGGGAGGCCGTGTGGCATTCGATCGAGCTCGTGCTCGGCCCGCCCACAGCTCGCACTCCTCCCATGGGCCGGCGGCTGGTGCGAACTGACTGACTCTGACTCTGACTGACCACCAGCAGCCGGCATGGCGACGGCGGCCGGTCGCTTCGTCATCGGGAAGGGCGCTCCCACCCATCGATCCCCTTATCACTGACCCCCTGAAACCGGCCACCCACGTGCCTCCTCTCCTGACGTCATCCCGAGGGACCATCGCACGTCGCGACGTTTCAGCGACTTCCCTTCCGTGTTTTTGTCGCCGTTGTTGTTTACGTCGCGTTCGAGTGTTTTCGGCCGGCTGCGACGTTGCCGTTGATCCTGCTTCTTCAGCAGTTCCCTTCAGATTTCCCCTGTCTTTTTCGAATTCTACGATTTTTGCGCGTAACGTCAGTTGGCTGAATGGCTTCTGGATTAACTGAATCCTTCTAACTCTGCTAACAGTGGCTTCGTTGTCGACTTCTTCATTTCCATGACGACCCATCCTTGACGCTCCTCGGCTTCTAGACCGTATGAAGTCTTGTTTTTTGTACAATTTTCACGTCAAATTGGACACTCTTCTAAATAAATTTGATGCTTCTGTGATCAAAGTGAACGTCTTCCAAATTGAAGCGGCTTTCGAAGTCAAATCGAGCACTGATAGCGTTCTTGATTCCTTCATTAGACCCATGAAGTGCGTATTTTCTCCCTTTTCCTCCTGTTCTTCTGGTTTTTATGCCATTCTTACGTCGAATTGGACACCTTTCAATCAAATTGGACATTTTTCAATTCAAACTAGGCATTTTTCAAATCAAACTGAACACTTCTAAATAAACATGATGCTTCTGAAATCAAAATGAACGTCTTCCAAATCGAAACGAGCTCTTTGCAGGTTAAACTACAGAATCTCCAAGGTGATTATGATAGAATAGTTTTTTGATCAAGAAAAATTTCGTGTAACTTTCAGGTCTATTCTAGTCCTAGTCGGGAGGGGCAATTTGTTTGTTGTTTGTTTGTTTGTCTGATTGCTTTTTGAGTCCTATTCATTTTGTCCTCTTGAAGCCGCTGCGTGAATCTGAAATCAATTAGTCACATAATTTTTAGTTGTTGTTCACCTTCTAAATGAACTTGATGCTTCACGCCCGACTCCTGCCCGACTAGGGTAGATCCGATAACTTTCTATGTAGTTTTTAGTTCAGCTGCCCAAATGCGTGCAATAATTGTGCAAAATGTTTATTTTGCGAGAAAAATAGTGAATTAAAGTTTGTTTTAAAGCGCAGCAAGGCAGTAACCATTTTCACCATGAAAACTAATACAGTATCTAAATTTTCATTTTTCTTCGATTTTTTGACCGCAAAAACGGGGCTCTAGATATGTTTTGAAGCGGTTTGAAAATCAATTTTTGTACACCATACATTAGATCCGCCTGGGCGCGTGGAGCGCAGTCGGAGGAATCGCTGGCTGTCGTCTGCACCCGATACCAGGTTCCTGGTTCGGATTTCCCGCCCAGGCCAACCAAGCCTACATCCCTACGGGGTCGGTAAATTGGTACCAGACTTGTCTGGGAGAGATAAAGCGCTGACTTGTTCATCGGCTGGCCACCGCAAGTCATTGTATGGCCAAATACGCATTCATCTCGCCTCCACGACATCACGCAGAAGTAGAGTGTGTGACGCATCCCAAAGGGGATTGAATAACGCCAACCTTTATCCTTTATCCTTTAAATTGGATCGCGCCATGCACTCGAAAAGATCGTCGCGATTTTTATTTGATTGACAGTGTAAATGGTGGTTACATGAGGAGTCAAAGGGAGAATATGTGTGTTTACAACAGTTTTTGTAGTATGATAGGTACAGGTGTGAAACTCCATGCAACCAGAAATTTGACAGTAAATCGTATAAAAATCGCGGTGTCTTGTATGAGGGTATATGGCGCACTCCCTACTTTTAGCACCAGAAAATGGCCTTCGCTTCCCTGGTGTTTAAAACATGTTTTAAACTATTTTTCCTCTAAAATTTTTTAAAAATAAAATTTCAAACAATATGTTCACTTGTTGGATTAAAACTACACAGAAAGTCATATGAAAATTTTTCTTGAACAAAAGCTATTATAATCTATTAGGAGAGTCTCTAGTTTAATGTAGAAAAAGCTAAATTCGATATGATGTTTATTTTGATTTCTGGAGCATCATGTTTGTTTAGAAGAGTGTACAATTTGACGTGAAAATGGTACATTTGAAGCTGAAAATTTGATGAAATGAGTGCTGTTGTGGTCAACTTAATTCTGACCTCTACTTCTCATTGAATTCTTCTAGTTTAATTTCCTGAAACCTTACTGATGAACCGCTGAAGATAACAGTCCGATTCATCTTCACTCAGGTTCCCATTTGTAAAACGAGGACCAGAGTGCATATTCTGATTTTTTCGGTACTTAGTGGAACGTTGCCCCATGTTGGCACTGGAAACTCCGCGATATCGTCCATCTAATGCGTGTTGTCAAGCGTGAAACCGCTTCTGGATTAGTTGTATCTGTGAAGCTCTACTAACAGTGGCTTCGTTGTTGACTTCTTCATTTCCATGGCGACCCGTCCTTGACACTCTTCGGTTTGTAGGCTGTCTGAAGTTTGAATTATTTATGCCGAGCTGAAAATTTAATGAAACGAGTTCGGAATATCTCGGCGCCGTACTTAACTTGCACTTTTCGACTCTGCTTCTCACTGATTTTTGAAGTTTAATTTCCTGTAAGTTCTTAGTTATACGCAGAGCCTTTTCACCTTACTGATGAGCTGAGATAGATAAAAAGACAGTCTGACTCACCTTCGCTTAGGCTCCCATATACGAAACCGGAACTAAACAGCTCATTCGAAACTTTTTTGGTACTTAGCAGTATGTTGCCCCGTGCTGGCACAAGGAACTCGGTATATGTCGCGGAGACGGGCAACATTGGGAGATGAGGACGCCCTATCTAGTCGGTACTCTGATCGACTTGTGTGGCTTGTGTTCGGTCTGTGCTCTGATTGGTTATTATTGGCTGGCGCGTTCCCACCAGGGATGGGCGGAATTTCTGTTTTCTATTTTCCGATTTTCTGGCCATTTTGGGCATTTTTTCTGTCTTCTGTTTTCTGGGAAAATGTCCAAAAATTGGCCAGAAAACAGAAAATGGAGCTGCCAACACAATCATAGCATAGAAATCCAATAAAAAGAATCCAAAAAGTATCATAGAATCACGAGTTTCATTCCAAAATAATGTTTCAAGAGTGTTTTAAATTGTAAGAATGTGACGTTTTTAAATGTGTTCGTGTTGAAATTGCGCCATGCACTCATGAACTATGGCGTTTTGTTTAATTGATTAATTATGTAAGTGCTGCTGACATGGAGTTCCTTCATAGAACATTTTTCGGCTTTAATAATTTGGCTTCGTATTCTTTTTGTTTCTAACAGTAATCCGCATCTACGATTACTTACAACTTTATGTTAAGGCTATATTATCGAGATATTAAAACCAGTGTTCTGAGGAGCATTTAATTATCTAATAACTAATCGGTTGTCCTAGTTAGTTAGTTAGTCGGGTTACTGTGGGTAGGATTATTCTCCATCTTGAAAAATGGAAATTGTTGGCCGATCATCCCCAATGATCGCTTTTTGCGGAGCTTTTCGTGAGGCTATTTTTCCAACACTGAACCTTGCTCAGCTTTTGGCTGTCAAAATTAGTAAGGAATGGAAAAGTTTTAGTTACCTTTGAGTTCGCTGAACGCTCCAAAGCGGCGTTTTCGGGAATTGACCAAACGACATGCGTGGTACTGTAGTGATACTGAGTGAACCATGAAATTTTTCATGTATCACCTGTATCACCTAAGCAGCGTCTCCTTTCGTCCCTGTAGCGTGCCAGAGTGCCCCAATGGATCGTCTTTACTCGAGGGACACGAAGAGCGGCATATGGATCGTTGAGAACTTTCACAAAGTAGTCAGAAGTCCAACCAACACGTTAGTTTGCATCCTCTTGACATCCCGCGGGATCCAGTCGGTGACGACTGTCGTCCAGCGGGTGTCCGCGAAGCGCATTACGTGGCCGGCCCACCTAATTTTCGACAACTTGGCCCACGCGACAGCGTCTCTGATTTTCGAACGTCGGCTAAGCTCGGAACTCCGGAGGCCTTCTCTCACTTGCGTGAGTCGTGTCACTCCGAGCATCGTGTTCTCGATTCCACGATGCGCGGCGTGGATCGAGTGTCAACCTGCTTCGTACAGCCCAGGTCTCTGAGGCGTATTTTAGGGCAGGAAGAACGGTACAGCCGACACGAAGTCGGACGTTCTTCATCTTCTTCGCGATTTCTTCGACGTCTTGAAAGCTCCCAAGCTGCTCGTTTCCTTCTGCTCAGCTCCGGCGCTAGGTCTTTGGCCATATTGACTTCGCGACCCAGATACACGTAGCTGGAGCATTCGGAGATCTGCTGAATTTGGAGTATGCTAGAAATTTTTATAAACACTTTCAAGCAAAAACGCTTGCCCATAACTACATTTTTAGTCATACAAAAGCGTTTGCTACTGGGAAAATGGATCTTTGAGTGGAATAATTAGGTGGTGTGACAATTTCGAAATTTTCTGTTTTCTGGCATTTTTGGCTTTTGTGTTTTCTGATATCTGTTTTCTGACGAAAGCGATTTTCTGTTTTTATTTATTTATTTATTTATTTATTTAATACGCCGCAAGACGGCGTGCACCACCAGACAGTCAGCCTTAAAGGAAGCACTCCAAGGTACCGAACACAAAAACCCAATAGTGGTGAATAAAATGTTTCAGTAGGAGAAAGGAAACAAACAAAAATAACATCAGAAAAGGAGGAGAGCACAATTAGATAGGACCCATTAAATCGGCTAGATAGAGGAAAGAGCGAGCATTTTTCAATAGAAGGAATAACTATAGTTTTCTGTTTTCTGGGAAATTTTTCAAAATTTCCGCCCACCCCTGACTCCCAGCTATCCATGCTGCTCACCTTCGCGACATGTACCAGGAACTCCGAAATGTGGCCGTCATATGCATCTGTTAGAACTAGCTAAATCCTGCTGCTTGCTCCCTGACGGGGTCTATCGGATGATGCAAAAAAATGTAAACCACTAAAAATAAAAGCAAAATCATTCCTGGGTAACAATCACGCTGGTACCTTTTTGTGAGCTTGTTCCTTTTTATTTCAGATTTATCCACTTGAGTCCTAATTCTATTATAATCCGCTCCCGTCTTGTTATCCGTGCATCATTTTGGCTCTAAACTGGAAATTTATAAATTTAAACCGTTCACTTTTAATTCGGGCAGGGCACTCATCGTAGATGTAGTTGAAGTCAAAACGGAAGTGATTTAATGAAGTCAAGCTTAAAATGGTATTTCGTTTCATCAGAATTAATTTTTTTGAAAATTATTCAAAATTTATCGGCTCTCTGTTGTTCAATTCAATGTAACTGTTGTGTGCATCATCTTTCAGGAAAATTTCGTATTAGCTAGTTGAGCACATGGCGCAATCTGAACATTTCGCAAGCCTTACAAAGCCCTCTGCTTTCTTACGCTTTATCATAGACCTGGGAGCTTATCTGTAGTGGAATCTAGAGGAAGCGTATGTTCGTATTTAATTCTTATTGTATTTTTGAGATTGGGCTGTAGTAGCGCTATCGGAGGAAGCGCCCACTGTCGCGTGCACTCCTATTCAAGGCCCTGGTTCGGAGTTCCGTCTAGGCTAGCCAAGTCTTCCATCTCTCCGCGGTCGGTGAATTATTAGGTGGGTGCATAAGTTCTCGGACATTTGGGGCATGAAATATTTATTACCACAACATACGAACAACAGTGTCAAATCATTTGAAGTAACCACCCTTTACATCAATTGTCCTTCGCCAACGTGCTGGTAAGTCATGGATGCCTTTTCTCCAAAACGTCGCCGGTTGTGATTCGAAAAATGTGAGCAGTGCCTCCTTGACATCCTCTCGGTTCCTAAATTGCTGGCCGTCCAAGTAGCGTTGAAGGCTTGAAAACAAATGATGATGAGAAGGAGCGAGATCTGGTGAGTAAGGTGGATGTGGAAGAACGGTCCATCCGAAGTCCGCCAACTCAGCCGCCGTCGCTCTAGCAATATGCGGTCTAGCGTTGTCGTGTTGAAGATACACCTTCACTTGCTCTCCTCGGTGGTTTGAAGGTGGACCCTCAACTTCCTCAGTTGGTTGACGTAAACCTTTGCCGTCACTGTTATCCCTTCGCCCAGAAGCTCCCAGTATTCTACGCCAAGAACGCTCCTCCAAATGCATAGCATCACCTTTTTCACGTGAAGGTCGGGTTTCGGAACGTCCTCTGCCTCTCCAGTTGCGTCAACCCACTGTGCACGCCGGTGATAATTATGGTAGAGCATCCACTTCTCATCCCCCCGGTGACAAGGTTGTCCAGCCATCCGTGGGTACGTCTGAGGGTAAGGAGAGACAGAGCGACATCGGCTCTGCGATCCTTGTCATGTTGTGTCAAGTCGTGAGGTACCCAGCGACCCAATTTTTGCACCTGGCCAATCGACTTCGATCCTCGAACGGCTGTTGAGTGACTAACACCAAGAGTGCTTGATAGTTCGCGAGTGGTTTGGTATGGGTCCGCTTCCACTCTACTTCGGAGGCCATCCAAATCCAGTGTCACCGGGCGCCCTTTTCGTTCATTATCTTCAACGGAGAATTCACCAAATGCAAACTTCGAGAACCACTGTTACACAGTACTTCGAGCAGGAGCACTCTCGTTGTAGGCATCCTTCAGGCGACGATACGATTCGTTGGCATTGAGGCCAGATTGATGCAGGAATAGCATGACGTGCCGAATATGCGTCTCAGTTGGGATGAATTGCTTAGCCATAATAGCTGACGCTAACAACGCAGAAGTAAATGTTAGGAACAGTTTTGTAGCCCTTTCCTTTCTCTATCGATCGATCATCTACGCGTTGATACATGTGAGAAATTTGGCGGGAAAATGCGCTTTCAATTCAGGAGGGATCAAATGTCCGAGAACTTATGCACCAACCTAATAGTACCATACTTGTCTCGGAAGGGTACAGTACTGACTTCTCCATCGGTTACCCACCCGAAGTCGTTGTATAGGCCTAATACACAATCAAACTGCCTCCAGGATAGCGCATAGAAGTGGAGTCCGTGGCGCATCCCAAAGAGGGATTGATTAACGAAGAGCTACACCTTTTTTCTTCTTCGTATTTAAGGCATCCTTTGTCATGAACCCTCAAGGCTTTAATTTTTGAGTCTTCTAGTCCTTATCACTTGTTTGTTCTGTGTCGTTTCATCGAGAATGTTCGTTAGGCATTTCTTTGTGGCTTCGATGAGAACCCTTTTAAGAAGTCGCCATGGATGAGACGGAGTTGGTCGACGGCGAATCGGTGCACGAGCTGATGTCCCACAATCAGGGACTCACCTACAAGTGAGCGAATTTTTTTATTCAGGCAGTATTTGGAGTGCTAGATGGGTTGCTATAGCCGTTTATTGTTGTTTTAATCAATTTTACAGCCGATCATTGAGATTGAGCTAGACGAGTGTTCGTATAATACCAGTCTTGGTAGTTAGTTATACCATTTCACTTCAAATTGGACACTCTTCTAAACGATGTTGATGCTTATGAAATCAAAGTGAACGTCTTCCAGTTTGAAACTTCTTATAGGATAAACTGCAGACATTCTGGGATAGCTAGGATAATCTTTGCTTAAGGAAAATTTGATGCAATTTTCTTTGAAGTCTTTCAAAGTTTGACTGTCTGAGTGAGCGCCGCGCGCAATAATTTTATAAAATTTTTATTTTTCGAGAAGAAAATAGTATTAGGTTCTCCCATAAGTCCCCGCCGTTTTTTTTCCAACGATTCCATGCAGATTTCGCCGGCGGTCTCTTGCATAGCGCGGCATAGCTTTCGAAAGAGAATGATTTGCCCTATCAGAACATGTACTGCATTTTTTTTTTATCATGGATTTTGCCAATTTTTAGGTCGTTGAAGTGGAAAGTGAAAAAGTAGCCATTTGCGCACTTGTTCTCTCCGCTTAGGTTTGTAATTTCTTGCGCAGTTTTTTATAGCATTTGGAAGACAATGTTCTGTGCTACAAGAATGTGTGTTGGTCCTATTTTCTCACTTGTCCTTTATTGATTTTTAGGCCATCAAATTGGGAATTCCGACTTTTCCGTCCGAATTTTTACCAACAGCTCCTGCTCTATGGTAGGGCTTTTTGCTTGGTGTTATATGTCGTTTGGAAGAGGATGTCGTGCTCAGTAAGAATTTGTGTCGCGTTTATTGGCTCCCGCTGATTTCTGTCGAATATCAACAACTGAAGAAGGAGAAGGAGTTGTTGGTGAAGACGATTTCTCTCTTTTTGGCATTTTGTTGAGATTCAATAGAAATCAGTAAACGCGACACATATTCTTATAGAGCAAGACATTCTCGTTCGAATGACATATAACACCAACCCAAAAAGTCCAACCACAGAGCAGGAGCTGTCGGCAAAAATAACCATCTTCCTTCGGAGGTCCCAATTTGATGACCTAAAAATCAATAAAGGACAAATGAGCAAATAGCACTAACACACATTCTTGTAGTACAGAACATTGTCTTCCAAATGCTATAAAAAAACTGCGCAAAAAATTACAAACCTAAGCGGAGAGAACAAGTGCGCAAATGGCTACTTTCTCACTTTTCACTTTTCACTTCAACGACCTAAAAATTGACAAAATTGATGATGAAGAAAGAAATGCAATAGAAGATCTGATAGAGCAAATCATTCTCTTTCGAAAGCTATGCAGCGCTATGCAAGAGACCGCCGGCGAAATCTGCAGTGAATCGTTGAAAAAAACGGCGGCGACTTATGGGACAACCTAATAATTTAATTTTTGTTTCAATGCGCAACAGAGCAGCAATCATTTAGTGCATTAAAAGACGAGATCGAAAATTCGTCGTGATTTTTATTTGATTGGCGATTCATGTAAGCAGCATTTATACTATCAAAATGAGAACATTTATTTGATTTTTTTTATTGCACAAACTCAGCGCCGTGAATAATAAACGAAACAGCTACTCGTAGATTAAGGTAGAATACGTGACATATGCTCAGTTTGGGTGTTTGTCAATCCTTTTGTGATTATTATGAAAATTTTGTTTATTTTTGTTCATACATTGTTTTTCGTTTTTTGTTCATTTTGGAAATATGTGTTTTCATCTTTCTTTGTTCTTTACCATTGTATTTGTTTACATCATTTACAGTTGTGAAACTCCACGCAAACAGAAACTCCGCTGACAATCGAATAAATCGGATAAAATAGTAAAATAATAAAATAAAATATATTTAAAACAAGTTGTAGATAGAATTTCTATAGAATAAAAACGAATTCGAATAAAGTTATATTTCCCTAAAAAAGGAAAAAGTAAAAATTTTTTCTCAAATTTCGTACAGTGTGTTCTCCTATTGGTCAGAAGAATTAAAGCTTCAAAGAAAGTCGTACTAAGATTGTTCTTGAACTATAAGTTTGTTTAGAATGGTGTCCGGTTTGGTTTAAAAGGTTTGTCCAGTTAGGCGTGAAAATTCTATATTTTTTTGATCGTTCTACTTTTTAAAATTTTCCCGTTTCGTGTTGACTATATTACGGATGACTTGTCTGAGTGTCAGTGTTGTTGAAACTTCTGAGCTGAAAGCTATTAACAAATTAATGTTAATACTTGTGTTTTTTGGTATGTTGATGGTCGTCAGTTGGCGGGTGTTGTCCTAGCGGGGTCGCAATCCATCCATCCCAATCAACTTCCGACGCTTTCTTCTAGTGAGGTGTCACATAAGAAAATGTAGAATTCAGAGAAGTAAGGAAAGGTGTCAAATAATAGAATTTTTACAATTATAGTTAATTAAAAGAACGCTAACTCACAAAATATCATACTATATAATAACACGCTAAGCGATGAGTCACACTATCGATCGGCGCCGCCGCAGAAATTAGCCATAAGATAGGGGGAAAATGGGGGGAAATTGTTGCACTAAAATAGCGAAAAATAGCAGACGTCTGCTCCCTACCTGGGAACTTCACCACTGGGGCAATCGAGGTCGCTGAACACGAATCTGATGTTCGTTTTTGAAGTATCGATCGCCGCTAATCGATACTGATCAAACCATCGATTTTTTGTAGATGTCGTCAAGGCGATACGAAACTTTACTCCTAGGGATGTCGAGGTCGCTGAACACGAATCTGAAGTTTGTTTTGGTAGCATGATCAAATTACGAGGCGCGAAAATATTGGAAAATACCAGACGTCTTCTATGTCTTCTACGTGCCAGGGGATTCAGAAGACGTGTGGAATACGTCGCATGACGTGCCTGGGACTCAGAAGACGTGCCAAAGACGTCGCTCAACGTGTTTGGGGATTCAGAAGGTGTGCCGAAGACGTCGTCCGCTAAGGGGGATCATTGAGGGTGGCCAGTACCAGTAATGGGGGACCGTTTCACTAATGGAGGACCAGTAGTGAGGAACCAATAGATCGCCCTACCACACTATACATTGTACGTACTGCGAGCCTTTTGTACTCCTAGGTAGGAATGAAGCTGTACAAGTAGAGCGGCTAGCTCGATGTGATTGTCCTTAGCTTAGTGATACTGCAACATCGGCCGAAACGCGCAAGTGCGAACCACGCCGATAGGCGTGAAGTAGCACTTGTAAAACATATAGAAAGGTTCAAGCTAGGCAACGGGTCCACCCGTCTTATTGGCGGTATCCTCAGCTTCCACTTCTTGCTACTTGGAAACCACTCGGTAACTCGTAGACTCCGTCGGCCGCCTTTTTCTCGAGATGGGTGACCATCCAACGAAGCTTCGACTTTCTCATCTGCTGCAGCCGGGTCATTGAACACGACGTCGGCCTTACGTCTTACGTCCGCTTCCTGCGAAAAAAAACTTTAACATAAGAGAGAGAAGAAGCTGTGAAGCTGTCGGCCTAGGTCATTTTTTCGAAATTCCAACTTATTGGCCTAATAATGTGCAAAAATCTACCTACGGAAGGGTTTCGAGCTCCCATGGCACTTCGAGTTGAGACTAGGATCATTAGAAAGAGCTCGGAATGCTGATTACGAATATGGGTGTCAAAATTGCAAAATAAAATTAATGAGCGAGTTATGACCTGCCGAAATGGGGGGCCTCACCACAGGCCGGCTGTGTGACACACCTGGCGCGAGAGTGGTGAGTCATCGGGGCTGCTTAAGAAGTTGTGACACTTGTTCGATTAAATAGTAGGTAACAACCATCATAAAGGATAAAGGACGGCGTTACTCAATCCCTTCTGGGATGCGCCAGCTCATTCTACTTCTACGGAATGTCGTGGAGGCGAGTTGAATGCGTATTTGGCCATACAATGACTTGCGGTGGCCAGCCGATGAACAAGTCAGCGCTCTATCCTTCCCAGACAAGTCTGGTACCAATTCACCGACCCCGGAGGGATGGAAGGCTTGGTTGGCCTGGGCGGGAAATCCGAATCAGGAGCCTGGTATCGGGTGCACGCTACAGTCGCGCCTCCTCCGACTGCGCTACACGCGCCCAACAACCATCATACACCTTTATAAAAATGCTTGAAGGCAGAATTTGCTATGGTGACACTTTATTTACTTTTGAATCCAAATCTTATACTGAACAACTGGAGGTGTTTCTAACAACCTTGGCATTCATAGAACAAAGCAAAAAAATGTGTGAAGTGGATATGTTGCTCTCACATTGCACACCTTATACATGTAGACTCTCTACAACCAGCAACAAAACAGTCAATTGTAGCAAGACCAAACAAATTTTCACCTGGAGTGACAAACACACCTGTTAGAAACACCTCAAGTTATTTAATATATGATATGGACTCTATTTGTGCAAAATAGTAAAAAGTGTCATCATAGCAGTTTTTTGCCTTCAAGCATTTTTACAAACGTGTATGATAGTTTTCCCGGCTATTTAGTCAAACACGTGTCATATTTCAGAATAAAAGGTCATTTTGAAGATAAATTATTATTTGCAAAAAACCGGCAGCAATGGGGACCGAACTTACGACGTCACACCTGGCAAGCAGTAGCACTACTCCTGCGCCACAGACGCATATGGTAGGCCTTTCCTACGAAGCCCTGATTACTCACCGCTCTCGCGTCACACGGCCAGCCTGTGGTGAGGCCACCCAGCTTTCGCCTGTCATAACTCGCTCGGGAGTTCCATTTTGCAATTTTGACACCCATATTCGTAGTCAGCATTCCGAGCTCTTTCTAATGATCCTGGTCTCAACTCGAAGTTCCATGGAACGTCGAAACCCTTCCCTAGTAAGTGTGAAAAGCGAAACATATTTTCTGATACAGCAAATCATTCTCTTTCGAACGATGTATTAGGTTGTCCCATAAGTCTTCGCCGTTTTTTTTTTCAACGATTCACTGCAGATTTCGCCGGCGGTTTCTTGCATAGCGCTGCACAGCTTTCGAAAGAGAATGATTTGCTCTATCAGACCTGTATTGCATTTCTTTTTTCATCATGAATTTTGTCAATTTTTAGGTCGTTGAAGTGGAAAGTGAAAAAGTGAAAAAGTGGCCATTTGCGCACTTGTTCTCTCCGCTTAGGTTTGTAATTTTTTGGGCAGTTTTTTATAGCGTTTGGAAGACAATGTTCTGTACTACAAGAATGTGTGTTAGTGCTATTTGTTCATTTGTCCTTTATTGATTTTTAGGTCACCAAATTGGGAATTCCGACTTTTCCGCCCGAATTTTTACCAAAACTCCGGTTCTGTGGTTGAACTTTTTTGCTTGGTGTCATATGTCGCTTGGAAGAGGATGTCTTGCTCAGTAAAAATTTCTGTCGCGTTTACTGGCTCACGCTGATTTCTGTCGAATATCAACAACTGAAGAAGGAGAAGGAGTTGTTGGTGAAGACGATTTCTCCCTTTTTGGCATTTTGTTGAAATTCAAACGAACACAATAAAAGCGACACATATTCTTATAGAGCAAGACATTTTCTTGCGAATGACATATAACACCAACCCAAAAAGTCCAACCGCAGAGCAGGAGCTGTCGGCAAAAATAACCATCCTCCTTCGGACGTCCCAATTTGACGACCTAAAAATCAATAAAGGACAAGTGAGAAAATAGGACCGACACATATTCTTGTAGTACAGAACATTGTCTTCCAAATGCTGTAAAAAACTGCGCAAGAAATTACAAACCTAAGCGGAGAGAACAAGTGGGCAAATGGCTACTTTTCACTTTTTCACTTCAACGACCTAAAAATTGACAAATTCATGATGAAAAAAGAAATGCAATGCATACTCTGATAGAACAATTCATTCTCTTTCGAAAGCTATGCAGCGCTATGCAAGAGACCGCCGACGAAATCTGCAGTGAATTGTTGAAAAAAAAACGGCGGGGACTTATGGGACAACCTAATATAACATTATTCATTAAGTTAAATAATAATTATTATTATCATTAAAATCTTCCAGCGAAATTCGGAATAACCTGTTGAAATAAATGGTGATGGCTTACATAGTTTCCAACCTAATATAACACTTCGACTAATCTATTGTACAAAACAATACCTCCCTATGCCACGCCAGGGATACAAGAAACAACCCACAGTCGACAATGTCGAGCACTGCACACCACCGAGAGGTGTCCAACCTTACCACCGTGGTGAGTTGGTGCATGATAGGAAATTTTCGTATTCTTCGGTGTCAACTCCACAGAGGCGATACCAGAAAAAGGGCGTCGAAACGCTCACGCAATGTTCTCACGGCGGCTTTTAGGACGGTGTCTGTCGTGGATTTCTCCTCGGAGTACCAGCACGTGTTGCTCACGAGTGCACTTGCAACCGCAGCCGTGCTGCAGCGTATCACTTGCAAAGTGCAGCTCTGCAGAACGGACGCAAAGTCTAGGATTTTGTTCTGGTTGTTTGCTTTTCCTGGTTTTTAAAACAGGAACTACAGTTGGAAAATTTGACGTAAAAATAGTGCAAATTTCTCCTTTCTTGGTTCGGCCCCTCGCCCGGTTGAGCTTAACTCCAAATCCTTCCCGAGTCAAGGACATTCGGCCGATTTCACCTCTCTTCTGACCTGTCGGAAGAGCTGTGACTTTGGTCGAATCCCACTGGAAGTACACAAGTATCTTACACATGAAAAAGAAATTCCTGCCAACTTCCTTCACTACACTCCATAGAGGAATTCCAAGCATTTCAGAGGGCCTGATTAGAGCTGGTCTTCATCCGTTTGATGTCTCACCCTCAGGTCATAGAGAGTATGGTCCTAGGCCTAGGCGCACTGCAGAAATACGGGCAAAGTCGTTGTTCTCTGGCCTCTTTTCGACTGATTGGGCGATCAGACTGCGCGCGATACTGGTTTGTTGCCCTCGGTTTATGGGTGCAGTGGACAGCGGTTCTCTTCATCGACAACGATGACGGTGTAATGTCTTCGCGTAGCGATGAAAGGTCACCCATCCTTGCTGGGAAAGTGGAGTGGCAGAGCTCAGCAGATGCAATGACCCTAAGAGCAGCGGTAGAATTAAGAAACTTTGATATGGGTAAGATTCCAAACAATTTCGTCGTCCAGGTACGGCTAGGAATTCAATTCTTCTTTCTCAAGAACCTGATATTCCAGGGACTTTCCGCGTCGACCCTGAGATGAGTGGCAACAAAGCCGGTATATGAGGGAGCATGATATACTTCTGACAAGTCTGAAGTCAGCTATAGGATTCTAGAGATGTCACATATCTGCTTGATTCAAACACTCCTACCTTTGCTTTAATGTGCCTCTGCAGCCGGAGGAGTTGCCGGCTGTCCCGTGCACCCGATACCAGGTTCTTGGTTCGGATTTCTCCTGCCCAGCGTTTCATCCCTTCAGGGTTGGTGAATTAGTGCCTGGCCTGTCTGGGGAAGACAACACTCTGGCTGGCCATCGAATGTCGTTATGTACGCCAGTTAGGCTTTCAAGTCTCCTTCACGATATTCCATAGAAGTGGAATGCGTGGCGCATCCCAAAGGTGATTGAATAGCGCCTCAAGTCTTCGGTCCTTTATCCTTCATTTAGCCCAAACAACGACTTATGGTAGCAAATGGTTGGAGATTTCTTCACCTTTCCCAAATGAGTATGGTTCCAATTCACCGACTCCGGAGGTACGGAAAGCTTCCTTGGCCTGGGCGGGGCCTGCATCAAGAGGCTCTATTCCAGATGTCTCTTCTGACTGCGCTACCACCCTTCCTTTAAGCGTAGGCGCGAGAACTGACACGGTTTTCCTTACGAAAACAATACAATTTATTATTATTATTATTATTATTATTATTACAAGTGCTCCGTCACGCCTATCCGCGTACCTCGCACTTGCGCACTTCGTGCGATGTTGGAGTATCACTAAGCTGAGGACAATCACATCGAGCTAGCTGCTCTACTTGTACAGTTTTTTCCCTACCTGGGAGTATAAAAGGCTCGCAGAACGTACAGTGCATAGTATGATAGGACGATCTATTGGTTCCTCACCACTGGTCCTCCCTTAGTGAAACGGTTCCCCATTACTGGTACTGGTCCTCCTCTATGATCCCCCCTTAGCCGACGACGTCTTCGGCACGCCTTCTGAATTCCCAGGCACATTGGACGACGTCTTCGGCACGTCTATCTGATCCCCAAACACGTTGAGCGACGTCTTTGGCACGTCTTCTGAGTCCCAGGCATGTCATGCGACGTATTCCGCACGTTTTCCGAATCCCTTGGCACGTTGAAGACGTCTACGTATTTTCTGCTATTTTCCCGCACTGTAATTTGATCAATATCGATTGATGGCGATCGATACTTCAAAACAGACTTCAGATTCCTGTTCAGCGACCTCGATTGCCCCAGGGCCGAAGTTCCCAGGCAAGGAGAAAACGTCTGTGTATTTTCACTATTTTCGTGTCGTAATTTCCCCCATTTCCCTCTCCCCCCCCCCCCCGATTTTCCCCCTATTTTATGGCTAATTTCTGCGGCGGCGCCGATCGATGGTGTGACTCATCGCCTAGCGCGTTGTTGTGTCATGATAAATTGATCAGTATCGATTGGTGGCCACCGATGCTTCAAAAACAAACTTCAGATTCGTGTTCTGCGACCTCGATTACCACAGGGCTGAGGTTTTCGGGCAGTTAGAAGAAGTCTGGGTATTTTCCGCTATTTTTCCGCACCTTAATTTGATCAATATCGATTGATGGTGATCGATGCTTCAAAAACAAGCTTCAGATTCGTGTTGAGCGAGCTCGACCACCTCCAGGAGTAAAGTTTCGGATCGCCTGGACGACATCCACAAAAAATCGATAGTTTGACCAATATCGATTGATGGTCATCGATATTTAAAAAGCGAACTTCAGATTCGTATTCAGCGACCTCGATTGCACCAGGGCCGAAGTTCCCAGGGAGGGAGAAGACGTCTGGGTATTTTTCGCTATTTTCGTGTCGTAATTTTCCCCCTATTTCCCCCTCCCCGAATTTTCCCCCTATTTTATAATTTCTGCGGTGGGACCGATCGATAGTATGACTCATTGCTTAGCGCGTTATTATAGAGTATGGTTATTATTATTATTATCATGCATATTACGTACATATGACACAGAACATATACACATACATATAACCCGCATGTTGAACAAAAATATACATATTATTATAAAATATATTATTATTATTTTATTGTTCTCATTTTAGCGCGTATTTTTAGCGCTCCTATTGGTGTAGATCTTTATACGCATAGTGTTATGTCTTCACAACGACTATTTTTATTTAAAAAATATTTTATTCCAAATATGGCCAATGTCGCGAATGTGGACAGCATTGTGAGGTGAGAACGCATCAGTTGATTATAGTCAATCGAAGCGTACATCGAACACGCGCCAGCCAATCAGGCCATGTCGAACGGGAGATTCAGAGGGGAGCGCCAGCCAATCATGCTGCCCTCTGAATCTCCCGTTCGATATGGCCTGATTGGCTGGCGCGTTTCCACCTCCCAATGCTGCTCACATTCGCAACGAGGACCTCAATTATTCATTCCAACAGTTTTTCGTAGCTCACAAGGCGGCTCTTGCAGTGACTTCAACATCCTGCCTGGCATGATTGACTTCTCCGTGCACGATGTGAAGCTGGACACGTACATCACACGAAACATACGAATCAAGGCGCCACTAGTGTCCTCGCCTATGGACACCGTCACAGAGAGCGGCATGGCTATTGTGATGGCAGTGAGTGAGCTTGGAGAACCTGGTTGAAGCGGTCAGGTCGAAGAACCGTATGGTATACGCCTTACTCTCATGACACGATGATATTGCAGTTGTATGGCGGTATAGGGATCATCCATGGCAATTTCCCTAAGCCCGAGGAACAGGCTGCCGAGGTGCTCAAAGTCAAGGTAATCGATTATCGATTGGCTATTTCGATCGATTTAGGCTGATTTCTCTCCGTTTGATTTCAGCGCTTCAAACAAGGATTCGTGATGCAGCCGCACTGCTTGAAACCGGATGCAAGTCTCTGGGATATGCTCCAGATCAAGAGAACCTACGGCTATACAGGAGCACCGGTCACGGAGACCGGCAAGGTCGGCTCTAAGCTCATCGGTGAGCTCGGAGAAGATTGACACGACGGCGCTTTAGCTCGAGGATGAGGCTGCGGCCCCGTGTGGACTCTGAATTGATTCGTGGTAGTACCGTCTAAGACAACCAAACACTCAGTCCTGCCGGGGTCGCCCACGTAATGGTAGAGCTGCTTGCTAGGATTAAAAACAAACAGAGTGGTAGAGAACATGGTTGACCCTTGCACGAATCGAATCCTCAATCAATTTTGATATGCGCGGCTTATTTCGAGTGGTTAGATTAATTAATTAACTAAGCAATTAAGCGATTCCAATAATTAAGCAGCTGAACAAATTGCACACTCTTCTAAGCCTAAACTTGAGACTTTTGAAATCAAAGTGAATGAAGTGAATCCAATCAGACGAATAAATAGAAATATGCTGCCACGCGGAATAAGTAGTTGGATGGATGCGACCAGACGCAATGGAGTCACCTCAAACTTGGGTAATTAAACCTTTATTTTAAATAAATATAAATAACAAGCGCACGCGAACGAAACAACACATTAAAAGCATCGATGGCAATGCACTATAATGAGATAAGGCAATAACATGCATAACGCGACGATAAACATAGAGGAAACTAGGAAAACACAAATAGAGACCAAAATGATACTAATAGGAACAGCACCGATATATGAGAGATAACGAAGCATGAGAACAAGCCAAAATCGACTACAACACTAAAACATCCAGGAATACAAAAGAGTACAATGAAAACAACGAACACAACAAATTATGAACTCAGTAAGAATCCCAAGGTGCGCACAAGGAGTAAGACGGGAGAAACCATTACCAAGAAACACGCGCAGAACGAAACCCCTCCTAACAAGCCTTCCCGGACGCGCACAGCCGCTCGAATGGCCGCCAAGCCCGTGAAGAAGGCTGGGAGCGCTGATTCCTAGGAAGACCCTAAAAATCAGGAAACCCAGAGAAATAGCCCAGGGAATGAGGAGACCCAGAGCGCGCGCGGCAGTTGAAATGGGGCGCGGAATCCGTCAAAGGAGACGACTTGTCGTCAGTGAACTCTTTCAAATCGAAATAAGCTGCGTCTTCGTTAAACTAGGGAAATAATAGTTGATTCAAGGAAAATGTTAGGATAACTTTCCTTGAGGTTTCAGTTCGTCTACCTAATAAGCGAATACATTGAAAATTGAATTGAAACCAAGCTTTAAACCATTATTTTTCTTCAAAAATTAAAACTTATATGATATTTCAAATGATGTGTTCAATTTCGTAGACTCCAGGTTCGACGTTCTTGAAACGTGGGCATTTAATTATCACTTGCTTTCTTCTATGGCAACCAGGTTTGTTCCAAAATTATTTATTATTTCTGCCGATGTTTCGACTAATTTGTTTCGACTAAACAAAGCGTTCGACTCTGTGGAAATCAACGCCGTTTTGAACGCACTTGTGGACGCTGGTATACCATCGTCCTACATCCGACTTCTGGACGAATGCTTCTCGAACATATCGACTACCATCCAGCTGTTCGATCGAAAGCTTAAAATTCCTATCGGGAAAGGAGTACGGCAGGGAGACACGATTTCTCCCAAGCTATTCACAGCGGCACTCCAGGATGCCATGAAGGACTTGAACTGGGACGATAAAGGCTACCTTGTCGACGGTAAACGGATCAGCAACCTTCGCTTCGCCGACGATATTGTTCTCATCTCTATCAGCACGGCAGAAGTCGAGGAAATGCTGAACGAGCTCAATGTGGCAGGTATGAAGATTGGATTGGACATGAGTATGTCCAAAACGCGATTTATGGTCAACCAGTGGTATGGCACGGGGACTCGTAAGGTTAAATGGAGTCGATTTGCAACAGGTCGACTCCTACATCTATCTGGGAAGAGAGCTGAACATGGATCGCTCCTGAAATCGCCCGCAGGAGACGCGCAGCATGGGCAGCCTTCAGTTCGATTCGCGAAGTCACCGATCAGGTCAAGGATGCCGGCCTCAGGGCCTCGATATTCAACGCCTCTGTGCTGCCTGCGATGTGTTACGCGACGGAAACCTGGCCCGACAACAAGACAATCGCCAGAGCGATGCAAACTACGCATCGTGCACTGGAGAGATGTCTTCTAAGGATAAGCCTTCGTCAGCAATGGCAAGAAGGCCTACGAAGCTCGGAGCTACGGGAGAAGTCGCAATTAGCAGACCCGCTGCAGTACATGAAGAAGTCCAAATATTGCTGGGCCGGACACCTGCTTCGACGAAAGGACGATAGATGGAGTCCCCGTGTCACAGAATGGCTCCCGAGAGACCATAAGAGACCACTGGGACGACCGCCAACGCGATGGGCAGACTCATTCTCAAGGCCTTTCAGAGAGCGGAGTCCTCACTGGATGCAAGCAGCCAGAGATCGAGCGGTCTGGAAGAGCTGTGGTCCCCGCTGAGAAGACCTCCAGCCGACAAAAGGACCATCAAAGTATCAAAGTAAGTAAAGTAAGCAACCGTCTTTTTCACGGTCTGAAAGAAGCTCGAAACTTCTTCAGTCGCAAATTTAGTCTTCAGCGAGATAGTCGAAGCGTCGATCATATCAATAAATAATTTTGTAACAAACCTGGTTGCCACAGAAGAAAAGCAAGAAATATTTGAAATATTATAAAAGTTTTAATTTTTGAGGAAAAATAATGGTTTAAAGCTTGCTTTAAAAAACTGGAAGGCGGCTAAGTGCTGAAAAAGTTGCGCCATGCACTCGTCCAAGACGTCGCGATTTTTATTCGACTGATAGCAGAATTTCTGTTTGCATGGAGTTTCACACCTGTAAACGATAAAACAAAAATAAATGTAGAGAACTCACATATCCCTTGGTGGTTCATGTTAGTGGCATTTACATTATCAATCAAACAAAAGTTGCTGCGAATTTTTTGAGTGCATTTGATCTGATATTTTAATGCGCTATACGCTTGCTTCTTTGTGGACGAATCAATTTCAAGGAAGGTTATACTAAATTTTCCTAGCACAAAAAATATATAACAACGAAGAAGCTTTAAGACACATGTTAAATTTTTTTATTTTTTTTAGTTTTTTTATTTGATCTCTAAAAATAAAAATTTTACAAAATTATTGCACTTACTGGGGCAGGTAAGCTAAAAAAAAATCAAAGAAAGTTAAACCTAATTTTTCTTGAACGAAAAATTATTTTTTAAATATAAATAAGTAAATATTTTACCATCTTATTGAGTCTGTAGTTTAACTTGCCTGAAGCTTTCGTTTCGATTTGGAAGAAGAGTTCACTACGATTTCAAAAGCCTTAAAGCCGGCTTGGAAGAGTGTAAATTTAGATTTGAAAAGTGTCCAATTCGACGCGAAAATGGTGTGTAATCCCTTCACGATACCACGGAGAATTAGAATACGTGGCGCATTCCAGACGAGTGATCTAAGCAGATTTTTGTTCCTTACGGGCTCACGCTCTAAGTAGTTTCCTGTTGAGAACATAGGCCATAACATCTTAATAGCAGAGGCAATTCCAGAAAGTTCCTTCCTGAAGGGCGAAGATCACCTCGTAGAGAGAGTAGGCATTTTGTGAGTGCTACTGTAGATGTATTGCTTAAGGGATGATCACTTCGAGAGATTTCGACTTCATCGACGTTGACGTTGAGGTCCAGAAGCGAACACCAATTACAGAGGTGCACCAGATTTGAGCCGGTCATCCATGTTCCTCTGACGGGGGTTGTTTTTCAGATTATGGTGGACGTCAGTAAACTCGTACTCGGCGATATTTCGCTGACAATGGATAAAGCACAGAAAATGCTCAAGGATCATCGACTAGGTGAGGCCACAGAAACGTCCTGAAGAATGTCTATGGCTTCTTCCAATTCAGCTTGTGACTTATAGCTAAATAAGGAGATTTAAAAAATATAATTCTAAATATTTCTCTAGGTAAGCTCCCAATTGTAAACGATAAGGGCGAGCTGATTGCGTTGCTGTGCCGATCAGACTTGTTGAAAGTGAGTTGTTTTACTGGGTTTTCTGGGTGATTGTGGTTTCTCTAGGCTCTAAATGGGCTACAGGAGTTGGTAATTAAAAATGGTAATGAAAGTAAAAATATTATGAAAGTGGAAAGAAAATATTGGTCTAAATTAGGATTCTCTTGTATGGAAAAGTTGAAGCTAGAGATGAAGTGTTATAAATAATAAATGGTACTAGTCGCTAGTGTGGCCTACATGAGAAGGCGGGGACTCGACAGCTAATCAGAGCACTTGGCGGACACAAACCAGCCTATAAGGCTTCATTCGACTTCGGTTAGCTATGCCTAGTTTTCTAGTGACACACTGAACCGGAACCAGGTGGACTAGTGTGTTCCAGGGGTACTGGTTCATAATGTGGCCTACATGGGAGGCGGAATGCGCTAGCCAATCAGAGCTCGGAGTGAACATGTGCCAACCGATAAGGATTCATTCGACTACGATCACCTAAGGCTGGATTTCTAATAAGACATTGAACCAAAACTAGGAAAACCGCGTTCCAGGGGGTTCTGGTCGGTAATGTCGCCTACATGGGAGGCGGAATGCGCTAGCCAATCAGAGCTCGGAGTGAACATGTGCCAACCGATAAGGATTCATTCGACTACGATCACCTAAGGCTGGATTTCTAATAAGACATTGAACCAAAACTAGGAAAACCGCGTTCCAGGGGGTTCTGGTCGGTAATGTCGCCTACATGGGGTGGCGGGAACGCACTAGCCAATCAGAGTTCCGCGTGAAAATGCGCCAACCAATAAGGCGTCATTCGATTTCGGCTGTCTAAGAATAGGTTTCTAATGAGGAATTAAACCAACAGAACTAGGAAAATAGCGGTCTAGGGGTACTAGTCGGTAACGTGGCCTACATGGGAGGCGGAACGCGCTAGCCAATCAAAGCTCGGAGCGAACATGTGCCGGCCAATGAGGCCTCATTTGCCTTCGGCTAGGTTAGACTGCTAATGAGGCATCCAACCTCCAGAACTAGGAAAATGACGGCCAGGGGTATTAGTCGTTAGCATGGCCTGCGTGGGGAAGAGGAAATGCGACAGCCAATCACGACGAATTAGAGCCTCAGTTGAACACAAACCACCGTTACCGACCGTTCACCCCCTTCGGGTGGCACGCTTGTTCGATGCGGCCTCGTTGGTCTGGTGCATTCCCCTCACCATGTAGCCCATATTATCGACAAGTAACCGCAGTGAGCTGTGAGATTGAGGTCTCGTCTAGGCAAGGGACTACCCCATGGCCTCCTACGACTCGAAAGGACAACTGCTGTGCGGAGCGGCCGTGAACACCCGAGAAACATCGAAGAAGACCATCGAGATGTTGGTGGAAGCCGGTGCAGATGTCATTGTGATTGTAAGTGAATGTTGCAGCTATTGTCGTGCTATAGGGATCCTCTGATCCGAGACTACTGTAGAGTTACCGTATACTAACATTCCGCTGCCAAGCTTATAGGATTCGTCAAATGGCTCGTCGACATATCAAGTCGAGATGCTGAAGTACATCAAGTCAAGGCATCCGACTGTAGACGTGGTGGCCGGGAATGGTACGCCTTTGGCATCATTAGAATACGGTCATTTTTAATGCAGTATTTTTAAATGTATCGATATAAAAGCATGCTAAACGAGAAGATAAGCGATAGGGGGTCTCTATAAAGCTGAAAATGTGCTCGAAAGAGTCGAGAGTTTTTTTGGAAAACCTCAACGGAATTAGTCGGGCTAGAGACGAAGGCTTTGACCATGTGGACAATATTTCTTGAATTTGTAGCTTGCTGACTAGGCTTCTGAGAATGTCGTGAAGGACGCTGCAGTGTTTTCTTTCTTCTTTTTTTTTGACATTTTTATTAGGTTGTCCCATAACTCCCCGCCGTTTTTTTCAACGATTCACTGCATATTTTGCCGGCGATCTCTTGCATAGGGCTGCATACCCTTCGAAAGAGAATGATTTGCTCTATCAGAACATGTATTGCATTTCTTTTTTCATCATGAATTTTGTCAATTTTTAGGTCGTTGAAGTGAAAAGTGAAAAAGTGAAAAAGTAGCCATCTGCGCCAGTTGCTTCTTTCTGCTTAGGTTTGTAATTTTTTGCGCAGTTTTTTATAGCACTTGGAAGACAATGTTCTATACTACAAGAATATGTGTTGGTCCTATTTTCTCACTTGTTCTTTTTTGATTTTTAGGTCATCAAATTGGGACGTCCGACTTTTCCGTCCGATTTTTACCAAAACTCCGGTTCTGTGGTTGAACTTTTTTGCTTGGTGCCATATGCCGTTTGGAAGAGGATGTCTTGCTCAGTAAGAATTTGTGTCGCGTTTATTGGCTCACCCTGATTTCTGTCGAATATCAACAACTGAAGGGGGAGAAGGAGTTGTTGGTGAAGACGATTTTTCTCTTTTTGGCATTTAGTTGACATTCAATAGAAATCAATAAACGCGACACATATTCTTATAGAGCAAGACATTCTCTTTCGAATGACATAAAACACCAACACAAAAAGTCCAACCACAGAGCAGGAGCTGTCGGCAAAAAATAACCATCCTCCTTCGGACGTCCCAATTTTACGACCAAAAAATCAATGAAGGACAAATGGGCAAATAGGACCAACACATATTCTTGTAGTACAGAACATTGTTTTCCAAGTGCTATAAAAAACTGCGCAAGAAATTACAAACCTAAGCGGAGAGAACAAGTGCGCAAATGGCTACTTTTTCACTTTTTCACTTTCCACTTCAACGACCTAAAAATTGACAAAATTCATGATGAAAAAAGAAATGCAATACATGTTCTGATAGAGCAAATCATTCTCTTTCGAAAGCTATGCAGCGCTCTGCAAGAGACCGCCGGCGAAATCTGCAGTGAATCGTTGAAAAAAAAATGCAAGGACTTATGGGACAACCTAATATTCAATCGACCAAGTCGAACTGGACACTTTTCAAATAAAATTGAACGGTTTTTAAATAAAGCTAGACACTTTTAAGACGAAGTTGGACCCTTTTCAAATTAAGCTGGACACTTTCAAAACCAAAAATGGACACTTTTCGAACCAATTTTGACACTTTTCACGTCAAATTGGATACTTTTCTAGGCTAGCCAAAGACTGCCGAAATCAAAGGGAGCTCTTCGAAATCGAAATGAGCCCTCTTGTACTGCTAAATACGCTCCAAAAAGGTTATATTAATTTCTTGTACAAGGAAGATTTTAGCGTGATTTCTTTGAAGTTTTAATTCATTTCTCGAATAAGTGAATACTTTCAAACCAGTTTCCTTAAACCTCAATTGGCTAGTACCGAGGATGTAAGCCGTTACAATGATGTTTTGTTGCGATCAAAACTTCTAGCGCCAGGCGGGACTCGAACCCGCACCTTCCTTCAACCGGGCGGGAATGCTCTACGCCTTTACACCACCGGCGCCGTTTGATCGAACGCAACATCCACACCTCGTGGGACGATCAGCACTCACCCGTATATCGGGATGAGCCGGCCGCTGATATCAGCATCGAACCAGTTAAGCTGATGGTCGTGATAGAAACGATTAAGATCAGTTTCATTAAGCGTCAAGTGGCTAGTATCGAGGTTATAAGCTGTCATAACGATCGCCGACGGTGGTGTAATGGCGTAGAGCATTCCGCCCAGTTAGAGGGAGGTACGGGTTCGAGTCCCGCCTGGCGCTAGAATTTTGATCGCAACAAAACATCGTTATGTGAAATTCTATAAAATTCTCATTTTTTTTTCGTGGCAAAATAATGGCTTGCAGCTTGTTTTAAAGAGCAGGTGGGCGGCCATTTTTTGGTGCCAAAAGAAAAGATTGGGTTATGTACTCGTTCAAGATGTTGCGATTTGTATTCGATTGAAAGCAGAATTTCCGTTTGCATGGAGTTTCACAACGGTAAACGATACAACAAAAACAACTGTAAAGAGCGCACATATCCTCACTTTCACGCTTCATGTAAGCACCATTTACACTATAAAACAAATAAAAATCGTGACGAGCTTTTGAGTGCATGGCGCAATCTGGTTTGTAATGCAGTAAATGATGGCTGCCTTATCGCGCTTTTAAGCAAGGCTTTATTTATTTATTTTTTCTCAAAAAATTGTTATGAAGTTATCGCACTCATTCTGGCAACTGTACTAAAAAATTTCAAAATTATATAAAATTTTGCTTAGACAAAAAAATTATTCTGACCATCTTGGAGAGTCTGTAGCTTAACCTGTAAGAAGGTCGTTTCGATTTGGAAGACTTTCAATTTGATTTCAAAATTCTTAGAGTAGCTTAGAAGGGTGTCTAATTTGGTTTGAAAAGTGTCCAGTTCAACCTCAAAATGATATAAATTGTAGTAATGATGTACTCCTAAGTGGGATGGAAAGGGATGCTTCTATTCTGTGAAGTTCCCGGAAAGAGGTCATCGCACATATTCAATCATCTAATCTTTAACGTCTATGGTTATGGTTCTACATTTAGTGGTCACTCGTGCTCAAGCGAAGCTGCTCATTGACGCCGGTGCTGATGCTCTTCGGGTCGGTATGGGGAGCGGTTCGATCTGCATCACGCAGGACAGTAAGTGCATTGAATCTTTCCTGAAATATCCAGTATTCAGGACGAGAGCCGACATCTCACATATGTAGGTAGGCTATGGATCTCTAATGAAGCTCTCCGAATTGAGCAGCCCAGTGCGGCTCTTCACGTGCTACCTGTCGGAGTGCAAGGTTCCATCTCAGTGGAAGACCAGCAGGACCGCCTTGCTGTACAAGAAGGGAGACGTGCACGACATTGGCAACTATCGCCCGATCTGCCTGCTGTCCGTAGTCTACAAGCTGTTCACTCGAGTTATCCTGAATAGGATTAGCAGAACGCTGGACGAAGGACAGCCACGCGAACAAGCAGGATTTCGGAGAGGATTCAGCACGATCGACCACATACACACCATTACGAAGCTCATCGAAGTGTCGCGAGAGTATAAGCAGCCGCTTTGCCTTACGTTCATCGACCTGAAGAAGGCATTCGACTCCGTCGAAACTGAAGCGGTCATCGAAGCCCTGCTCACTCAGGGTGTTCCTACTCAGTACATCAGAGGCCTTCGAGAGCTGTACAGTGGATTCACGACCAAGATCTCACCATTCTACAACGACGTCTTTATCGACGTAAAGAGAGGGGTTCGGCAGGGGATACCGTATCCCCGAAGCTCTTCAGCGTCACCCTCGAAAAGCCATGCGCGAACTAGAATGGGAAGACATGGGAGTGAAGGTCGACGGCCGGCAACTGTACCATCTTCGCTTCGCTGACGACATCGTGCTCATAACACCGAGCACCAGCCTGGCGGAGCGAATGCTGGCCGACTTCGATCGTGTATGTAGGAACGTTGGACTGCAGCTGAGTCTTACGAAGACGATGTTCATGAGGGACGGACAGTTTCTGATGCCCCATTCTCGCTCAACGGAACGAACATCTCCGAGTGCTCCAGCTACATGTACCTGGGTCGCGAGGTCAGCTTGGCCAGCGACTTAGCACCAAAGCTGGGCAGGGGGAAACGAGCCGCTTGGGGATCTTTCAGGAGCATCGGAGAAGTTGTGAAGAAGACGAAGAACGTCCGACTCCGTGCCCACCTATTCGACTTCACTGTTCTTCCTGCCCTAAAATACGCCTCAGAGACCTGGGCTAGAATCGAGAGGACGATGCTCGAAGTGACACGACTCACGCAAGTGAGAGAAAGCCTCCGGTGTCCCGAGCCTCGCCGACGTTCGAAGATCAGAGGCGCTGTCGCGTGGTTCAAGTCGTCTAAAATTAGGTGGGCCGGACACGCACCGCGCTTCGCAGACACCCGCTGGGCGAGAGTCGTTACCAACTTGATTCCGCAGCATGTCAAGAGAACACCAGGACGCCCACCAACGCGTTGGTCGGACTTCTTCGTGAAAGCTCTAAACAAACGATATGACGCTCTTCGTGGCCCTCTAGTGAGGAGGATCCATAGGAGCACTCTGACACGCGACAGGGACGAATGGAGACGCAGTTGGCGCCCGCCCGAGCAAGTGGACATTGAACGGGACGACATGTGATTCAGGCGATACTAGGGTCACCGTTGTCGAATCAAGCAACTAGACCGACATATGGGCCAGATAAATTGAACTTTTCTTGTTGCACAGATGTCATAGTGCTATCTATTATAGGTGCTTTCAGAAGAAGTATGAGCTTGTCCAGGTTTCTATTGAGCTCAGTGCGGGTGTAGAAGCCTACCGTCCTACTTCTTGCAGTTATGGCCGTCGGCAGAGCACAAGGTTCTGCGGTGTATTCTGTAGCATCGTACGCGAGAACTCGTGGCATACCAGTGCTGGCAGATGGCGGAATCCGCGACGTCGGCTACATCACGAAGGCGGTTGCTCTCGGAGCCAGCGCAGTGATGATGGGCGGCCTACTGGCTGCCACCACTGAGGTGAGTTTTCTGATGAGTGCGAGCAGCTCCTGTAATCTCACCGTGTTGTTATAGGCACCTGGCGAGTACTTCTGGGGTCCGGGCGGTGTGCGTGTGAAGAAGTACCGCGGTATGGGGTCGTTAGATGCCATGGAAGCACACGCCTCCAGTCAGGACCGTTACTTCACTGCGTAAGTCACCTCCTCATCTTGCCTCCGCCAAGAGTTCAGCGCGTGCAGTGCCTCTTTCAGGGACTCGGATCAGATCAAGGTGGCCCAAGGAGTGTCGGCCACGATGAAGGACCGTGGCTCGTGTCACAAGTTCCTCCCCTACCTCGTGCGTGGTGTTCAACACGGTTTCCAGGACATCGGAGTGCGCTCTCTGGAGGAGTTGCAGTGAGTCTGCTTAAAGCCCGGGACGACGCAGCTCTGGAGTAATGTACCGCAATGTTCAGCGAGAAGGTAGCCGCCGGTGTCGTTCGATTCGAGAAGCGATCTCCGAACGCGCAGGTGGAAGGCGGTGTCCACTCGCTTCACTCGTGAGTTTCCCCATTCTTCTATCCAGCTGTCTTGGAGTGCCAGCAAACTGCGAGTTGAGATGCTGAATAAGATAAGATAAAGGACGGCGTTACTCAATCCCTTCTGGGATGCGCCAGCGCATTCTACTTCTACGGGATGTCGTGGAGGCGACATGAATGCGTATTTGGCCATACAACGACTTGCGGTGGCCAGCCGATGAACAAGTCAGCGCTTTATCCTTCCCAGACAAGTCTGGTACCAATTCACCGACCCCGGAGGGATGGAAGGCTTGGTTGGCCTGGGCGGGAAATCCGAACCAGGAACCTGGTACCGAGTGCACGCGACAGTCGCGCCTCCTCCGACTGCGCTACACGCGCCCCTTTATTCAATTACGACTCGAAAATGGCGAAAAATTCCCAGACGTCTTCTACCTACCTGGAAACTTCAGCCCTGGGGCAATTCAGGTCATCGATCGATAATGATCAAATTATCAATTTTCGTGGATGTTGTTGTCGTTTCGATTGGCGAAAATAAGGGAAAATAGGGGAAATTACGGAGTGCAAAAATAGCGGAAGACATTCAGACGTCTGCGTGACTGGGAATTCAGAAGACGTGCTGAAGAAGTCTTACAATGTGCGTGGTGGTTCAGAAAACGTGCCGAACACGTTGCTCAACGTGCTTGAAGATTCAATAACACGTCGCCCGCTAAGAGAGTGGGGCAGTCTTGGGGGACCAGTTATGGGGACCAGTACCAGTAATGGGGACGAGTTCCACTAAAGAGGTACCAGTATTGGGGACAGTTCCGGTAAGGGAGGATCAGTAGTGGGGGAACACTTCCAGTAAGGGGGTAGGGGGTAGTAATGAGGGACCAGTATCAGTATTTGGGGACCAGCTCCAATGAGCGGACCAGTAATGAGGGATCAGCTTCAAAAAGGGCACCTGTAGTGTGGGACCGGTGTTAGTAATATGAGACCTGACCAGAGAGGTGTGGGAAGAAATTTCTGTCCAGCATAGTATTAGGAGCGGTGGGAATCTTCCGTTCTGACGGAAAAGGTTTTCGTCGTGTGACCAAAACCGAGCAGACGCTCAGTACTTATCGAAAATGTCAATTGTTGCCTGAGGTTGACCGCTTGAGGATGAGAAGTGAAGGTGCCCGTAGTCAACCTGGCGCTAGAGTGAAGTGGGGGACCATGCTGTGGGGCATCAGGGGGTTGTTGTCGAAGAACTTAGGAGACGAAGGCACTGATTAGCACAGGCATCGACATCACTTAACCGTCTGGAGATAATGCCGATTATGTATAGTAGTATATCAAAGGAAAGTTCATTTTCCTCAATGTAGAAGAGGACTCCAACAAAACCAGTTCTTCTTCAAATTCTGAATACGTTCTCGAAGAGTAGTTGTCCACCAGCTACAGGGTACAGTACGCCTGCGGGCCAGATGCTCACAGCATCTGTTGGCGTCCGATAAAGAGGCATGTACGCGATTGCAGACATGCGCCTTACCCGACGGCATAACTCCAGTATACCTGTTTTCGAAGTGCTGTTGGAATCTAGGAACTCGTCTGCTAATAAGGGAGTGTGTGAAATAATAAAATTCGGTGCTCAGGAACGGAAACTAGCTTCTAGCTCTTAAAAACTGTCTTTCTACACGCTACGTTTGGCCTAGCCTAGACCTTTTCATAGAGGATTTATTTAGACAACACTACCAGTCGTAGTGGAATTGGTTCTTGAACAGCTCCACGACCGCTTAGTGATTTACATTTCAAGAGAGCTCCACTCTATGGCTCTACTCCAGCTTACCCTACCCTTTAGGTAAATTCCTACCAACAGCTTACCCATGAATATCTTGGTAGTCTAGTTGATGAAAACCTAGGTCTAGTTCGACCACTTACCCAGGGTAAACTCATTATGAGTTTAGCGCCGACTACTTTCGTAGTCAGCGTGCAGACAACCAGAGAGCCGCGATTTTCTACGTCTCTGCCTGACCGAGTACTGATCGATGCGGTTACAGTTTTGACGGCATAGAGCAATACAACCTGGCCGGGTGGTCTGACGGTCATCAGCCTCGCCATCATCAAGAGCTGACCGGCAGCACGGGGTTATCAGCTGGTAGGGTGTTCGTCGTCGTCACATGGTCGAACTTCGCACTCACCACCGTATGACTCTGACACTGAAACTTCTACCTGCGTCTCTCTGTCCTCTGCTTGGAGTCGGCCGTCGTCAGACGGTCGGACGTCGTTCTCAACCTCACCCAGCCATCACCGACTTCTCTCGACTGTGTTTCCGCTGCATGTCCTTTCAGAATTCTGTGCAGAACTTCGTCTGTGTATAGTGAATGGTTCGAGCGCACACACTTGTGGGTCACAGAGATTACCCTGCAGGGGCGGGATACTGTATCGCTCAGAATTGGACAGAAGTCATAATGATCGCTCTCTGTTTTCAGGTTTGAGAAACGCCTCTATTAGACCGTCGGGCATACATCGATACCACTCGATCGCTTAGGACGAGATTGTTGATGATTTTCAGTCCCTCTTTCAAGGTTTGTGTTAGCTGTCCGCGAACGATATTGTTCGATGGGCGGAGTCATTGCAAATGGGCGGAGCTCTGCCGCTACAGGAATTATCGATCGTTGTGTGTTTCTTGTTGGTTCCTTTCCTCTCACTGGTTTCTTCACTGTTGATCCTGACTGATTTACTTACTAGCCTTAGCATTGTGTTGATTGATTTGTACTGCCAGTTACACGCTACACACGTGTGGAAGTGACTCAATATGACTGACTGACTGAGACTGACTACCTATCGATTTTCATTTCTAGCAGGTTGTTATACGTTATCGATTTGTCGACTGATTGCATGCGGGAGATTGTTTTCATCGCTTTCATTGAGGATGATTTTTATTGAATAAAGATAATATTTTATAAATGTGCAGTGACTGGAGTCGACGATGTATGGATGCCATTTTCACGTCAAATTGGACCATTTTCAAATGAATAGATAATACAAGAAAGGAAAGGAAGGAAACAAACGTAAGATAACTGATGAGAAGGGGTCAGAACAGACGAGAGAGGAGAAGACTAAAGAAAAAGTAGGAGAAAGGATCGTTTCGCTAATTTCTTCAGGCAAGCCTTTGTCTTGTGCTTCTATCGTGGCTCTTCAGTGAAGAAGAGGAGCATTGAATAAGACTTCGTTCAACTTTGTCATGAATTTTAATTTTAATAAATTATATTTCTTATTTTACTTTTATTTTATTTAAATACATTTTAATTATCAATCCAATGAGCGAACTTTTATTTTATTTAATAATTAAATTAAATTAAACAAAGTTGAACTCACACTTAGACAAACACTGACCACGAATCTGACATCGACTTTGGAACTTCGGAAAATTATTGAAACACTGACAACCTTACCGGTACCGTAAGATACCGTTACTCCGAGTACCGTAGCTCACGCTACTGTTATGTCGTTGCCATCAGTGATTTCACCCATTCACCAGCGGTTTATTTGGAGTGCTCATCTTGAGTCCAACATTCGATTTTATTCAACTGTATCACCTGTCGTCCCGTTGATCATCGACTTGCTCGAGCGGGCGCCAGCAGCGTCTTCATTCGTCCCTGTCGCGTGCCAGAGTGGTCCAATGGATCCTCCTCGCTCGAGGGACACGAAGAGCGTCATATCGGTCGTTCAGGGCTTTCACGAAGAAGTCCGACCAACGCATTGGTGGGCGTCCCGGTGTTCTCTTGACATCCCGCGGAATCCAATCTGTGACGACTCTCGTCCAGCGGGTGTCTGCGAAGCGCATTACGTGGCCGGTCCACCTAATTTTCGACAACTTGGCCCACGCGACAGCGTCTCTGATCTTCGAACGTCGGCGAAGCTCGGAACTCCGGAGCCCTTCTCTCACTTGCGTGAGTCGTGTCACTCCGAGCATCGTCCTCTCGATTCCACGCTGCGCGACGCTGATCGCGTGTTCATCCTGCTTTCGTATAGCCCAGGTCTCTGAGGCGTATGTTAGGGCAGGAAGAACGGTAGAGCCGAATAGGTGGACACGGAGTCGGACGTTCCTCTTCTTCTTCGCGACTTCTTCGACGCTCGTTTCCTCCTGCTCAGCTCCGGCGCTAGGTCGATGACCATATTGACTTCGCGATCCAGATAGACGTAGCTGGAGCATTCGGAGATGTTCGATTTTATTAGGTTGGAAAAAAAGTATTTTCATTTTTTTCAAAGACTTATTTCTTCACAAATACGAAGTCAAATCATTTGGTAAAATCTCCGTTTTGTTCCACTACACTCTTCCAAAGACTGGGTAATTTTCTAATTCCTCTCCCGCAAAAGATTGCAGTTCTGGAGTCGAACCATTGCTGAATCCAACTTTTGAGGAGTTCATTCGTTTTAAAATATTTCTCTCCAATTTCTCGCTTGAGAGCACTAAGGAGAGGTAGTCGGCAGGAGCGAGGTCAGGGCTATACGGTGGATGAGGCGTTACCTCCCAGCCCAGCTCCTTTATCGTTTCCCTTGTGAGTCTTTCAAGATGTTGTCTCACATTGTCATGCAGGATCATAACCTTCGACTTCTCAGGCCTCTTTTCTTGGAGAGCTGCGGCGACTTTGTGGAGTTTCCCCACTGTATGTGGCAGCAGTGAGTGTCTCTCCACTTCTGAGAGTTTCACAGTAAATCACTCCTCTGATGTCCCACCAAACACTCAAGAGAATCTTCCTTTGGTGAACATTAGGCTTGACATTAGGCTTAGATTCTCTCCTTTTGTACCCATTGTCTTTTTCTTCGGAAGTTGGCATGCAGAACCCAGCATTCATCGCCTGTCTCAATCCACGGCAGAAACGATTTTCTTTCGTATCTGGACAGAAGAGAAGCAGCGAGGGGGAGCCGCTTGCCTTTGTGAATGTCTGACAGGGCGTGTGGAATCCAAGCTCCAAATTTCCATGCAAAGCCAAGACCCTTCAAATGGATTCCCACTATACTATGAGACATTTCGAGCTTCTCTGCCAGTTGACGTGTCGTCTGCCCACTATCGGTACGAAGAAGATGGAGTAGTTCAGCGTCGTCCAATTCAGTTGGCCTTCCTGACGTTGTTTTGTCCTCGTGTGGATAATCTCCCTTTAAAAACCTTCCGAACCACCCACAACAGGCGCGATGAGTAGTAGATCCCAAGCCATATATATGGTTAATTCAGTCGGCTGCCTGACGAGCTTAGATCCTTTAGTGAATTCATGAAGAATGACGTGCCGTAAATGGCCATGAGGTAGATCTGGCATTGAGTCCGGAAGATTGGATAGATAACGAAGTACAAGAAGGGTCTTGACCTATGTCCGCGTGCGAACGAGCTAGTGCGTCTACAAGGAGAACGGTAAAAATTTTTTCGAAGTGTGAGGAGACTTTTTCCCAACCTAATAGTATTCCGTTGGACTAGGGTAGGTTACGGTAGGAGCGGATAAAGCTGCTGTCGGTGTCAAGAGCACCGACTTCATCCACTACCTAGGTACGTTCCTTACACTTTCCCCGTAGTTGCCGTGGACTTGGCGTATGTATGTCGTGGACACACCGTTCCAGTCTTGAGCAGGACGGCGGGAAGAAGATCAGAATGCCAAAGAAGTCATCACCAGTCGATGAGACGGGGCGATCGGTGCTAAACCGCGTTATTTGAGGTGCTGATCTCTAATCTGACACCCGTTTTTAATATGACGGTAAAGTACGGAAGGTTACGGTAGGGCGGGTGAGTGAAGTTGTGTTGTAGGGGTCGTAAAAAGTACACGAAAATCTACAATAAACATTTTCCTTCACAAGCTGAGTTGATGTCACAAGTATTATGTAGGGACAAGAATCTTTTTCGAATATTTAACGCATGTTCAGAAGCTTGACGTGCATTACATACCGTTCTTGGGCGCACCTACCGTAGCCTACCGTAATCAGCCGAAATTTCAAAATCGGATGGCAGATTGGTGATTAGCTGCCAAAATAAACCCATAGAGAAAGTTTGGGCGAAATAACCTTGAATGATCGAAATCAGCGGTCATGACACGGACAACTTTCTTCGCTTACAGTAATCTACCGTACTCCACCGTTTTATTAAAAGCGGATGTCAGATTCGTGATCAGCATCCCAAATAATATAACTGTGCAATATTTGGCGAGATCTATGACCATGACCTGTTTGAAAGCCTTGCTCACGCTCACCTACTGTAATCTACCGTACTCGGTCGAAATTCCAAAAACTGGGCCCGCATGCATACCTCGATTCGGCCTCCCGTATAGGAAAAGTTCCCATCGGCGGCGGAATCCCGCAATGCACATCTCTGTGCGGGTATCGTAGTTCCAGGCCCCCGTGATATCGGGGACCCCTATTCCGGTAGGGGAATGCTGCGGACAGCGGCTGGTGTCAAAGTTCTGGCGGTTTTGACTCTTCCAATTCACGCATTCATAACTTTCTTCATGCTCACCGGATTCAGTCGAAGTAAGCGCCATTCCAATCAGTATACTTTCTGCAGTACAAAAGACGACTAATTCCATCAGCGAAAAAACCAGGTGGTCATAATGCGACAATTTCGAGAAGGGCTGGTCCTCGTCGACCTCGTCACGTAAGACTCGGCTGCGTGGCTCAGCCTGGTTCCAGAAAGTTGTGGCGAATCACGCCAGCCGCCGACCACCACAATGTTACTATCGTCTATTCCTGGTGAGATTTCGGCTTTGAGAAGTGCCTGGGGGGGGGGGGTTCGTCTACATCAACCCGCTGTCCTGACGTCGTCGGTTATCGTACAGAACCCGCTTTTCATCACCTGTGGCGACACAATCCAAAAGCGGGTCGTTTTGATCCCGTTCAACCTCGAGATGCTGACCTAATCTGTGACCACGTACGAGGCGCACCACATTACGGCTCGGAAGTTCCTCGAGCGTGTTGGGAGCCATATGCATCGCAGGTTAGAGGCTCCAAACCCCAGATGGGGCACCCCGAGTGAGGTACTCGGCCGCCCCGAGATATGCATACGACCCCTGATGCCAGATTCGATCTCAGCATCCAAACAACTCCATTGGGCGGCGATTGGGCGAACTTTTCTCCTCTCCTCTGCACCTCGGGCCTTCATCAAGCAGTGGGCACAGGTAGAGATACCGTTGTGGAATGCGGGCTCCTATTCGTAAATGAAATGAAGGGTACGGTAGAACTAGACCTCTCGCGAGAATAGCTGATCTCACTGGAGCGCCGTTTTGTCAGTGGAGCGCGGAATCCACGCGGATGTGCGGATATACCCGCGATGATCGTCTAGTATTCATTACCCACGATGTGGCGGCTAAGGTTTGTCATGTACGCCTCATGATTGGCACGTCTACTCCTTCTCCCCGCATACCCACCGGTGCAAGCGTTGATGAAGTCTAGTATGGAGTCGAGAAAGTATTATCCAACAGTGCCGAATAGTGGCCAGATTCCAGACAAGTTTGGCGCAGCTAGCGGTCTGGTTATTTAATCCCACCAGGTTTGCTATTACGCTTCGACGAATTCATCGAAAAATCACTATTTAAGTGCTTCAGTGGCAAGGAAATTAAGGTTTCTTAAAACACTCTCGCTCTTGAGGAATTATATTGAATCGAAGAACAGTTCTGTAAGAAATTCTAGGCGAAAAAGGCGAAGGTAAAGTATTCCTAAGTGCATCCACATGGTGCGACGCTTCAGATGCGACGGCACGAAGCTAAAGTGACGTGCAGAATCCGTTGATTTTTTTGGATTTCCTGCAGCGCTGCAGCGTCTAACGGAAAGCGTTTCAGCTTGCGCTGAAACGACGAAGACACGTGATGATTAAATTCCACTTCAGATGGAACTCTTAGGCAACTTTTTCGGTACGTGTCGCGAACATGGGCAGCATTCGGAGATGGAATCGTGCCAGCCAATCAGATCGCATTAGAATGGCATGCCATTCAGAGAGGAGGTGTAGAATCAGCATTCTGATTGGCTACCGCGTCATCGATCGGTGCTCTGCTTGATTGTGATTGGCAGCCGCGCCAACACCTTCCTATGCTGTCCATCTTCGCGACATGAACTACTTCTTCCTTTCTAAGCCAATGACGAATGCATGGCGCATCGCCCAAAACCGTTAGCACGACGGACTTTCTTGATAATAAAAGCCTCGACAGTTTTATTATTATATTTATTAATATTACTATTTTATTTTTACAACTCATGCATGATATAGTGCAAGATACCGGTAATGAGCCATATCGAAGAAGGTGAAAAAGCACTTCGCTAGAGATTCATTCGGACGAGGGACATCGGAAGAAATCGATGAGTGAACACGGACGAGTTCGTAGCGGTCGGACAAAATGACCGGAAGCGTTTCAACAATGCCATGTATCTCAGCCATAATTTCAAGCGGACGGACCATTGAGGCCAATGAATAAGACCTCGTCGTTCTGTCGGCAGGAATGCAGAAGAGTCGAGTTTATTGAGTGAAAAGAGAGATTCGTCAACCGCATGACAACTCGTCCGGAACTCGCGTCCCGTCCAGAGCTGACATCTCACACGAAGAGTGTGTGAAAAGCACTGATCATGAGCGAAGTTTGTCGCGAATGTCGTCGATGTTCTCGGCGCGCAGAGGAGCTCCTGTGAGTCGAGCGGACGGACAGCTCGTCCTCGGCTGACGGCGACCTTTCCATCAGAGCACCGAGTTGCCGAGCGCCTCGACTTCTTCGTTCTTCGTCGGCAGCTCGAATCTCGTCGAGTACCCGTCGCGAATCTGAAAATCACACGGGATGATTAGTTCGAGATCTTCATTCACGTGGCAGTTTACCGAAGCAGGTCGGCTGCCTTTTGCGAGGCTAACAAGGAGAGCCTCCAAACTGTCGGTGAGCTTTTGCGATGAAATTTTTACGGGATGTAAGGTTCTGTGTGGGGAATCCAAAATCATAGTTACTTTTTTTTCTGAATTCTCTTCTGTGGTCGAGAAAAGGCGTATGAAAGCGTGAGCGAGAAGTTCATCACGCCCTTCATCAACTCGAAGAAGGTGGTCGGTTGGCGTAGTGGATAGCGATGTCGCTCCTTGGGCGCACTGAATGGGCTCAATGGTTCGGTTCCCGCCGTCGCCAAAGTTTTTGCGCACATCAAATCGTTATTATTATAGGCATACGTGATCACAGGAGCCAAATTTTACAGGCTTTTATGCTTTTAGTAGGTAAATATGGCTTTTTGGGCTTTTACTTGAGTTACTTCTCAATGGATCTTATTTTTACTGTATCATGTCAGAAACGATACCATGAATGCACACAAACACATAAACTTCACGGGATAGGCATGAGTATCGCGACTTTCTAGCGATCATAGGACGATTTCGTGGGATAGTGTGAGGAATTTCGCTTAGAGATTTATCAGATTGTGCAGCTATGCAAACAAAAAACTCCCTATAAAAGACTCATATGGGAAAATTCACATGGCGCTTTTCTCATGTTTCATTTTCCTATTCCTCACTCTTTTGTAAGATGTTTTTAGGACGCTCTAATATGTACTGCATTTGTATATTAAAGTTTTGGTTTAATTACCCAAGTTTGAGGTAAACGGTGTCGAACAACTGGTGTATGTGTGTACCGAAGGACATATTCTAAACCACCGACACTCTAGCTTAATGAGCTTGGTTTGATACCGGTAAATACTTAACACTAACAAGAAAATGTCCTTTTCACCCGGACGTGTCGTCGCTCGACTTTTGTTAGGCATTAATCGTGTACAAATTGACTCCTGTGATCACGCAAGCTCATAATAGTAAGGATCCAGTGCGTGCAAAAACTTTGGCGACACCGGGGACCGAGCCATAAAACCCACTCGGTGCTCCCGAGAGGCGACATCGCTATCCACTGCGCCAGCTGACCAAATTTGACCGGGTGGCAGCAGGGCGTGATGGAATTCGCACTCACGATTTCATACGCCTTTTTTCGACCACAGAAGAGCATTCCGAAAAAAAAACTAACTATAAAGTTTTGAAAAATTCCATTGCAAGGGCTCATCGGCACTTTGGAGGCCCTCCTTGTAAGTTCTGAGCAATTCTTACCAATGTTCCTTCAAACTGTTTTATCTTTAAGACACCTTGCAATGACTACACAATAGTTGGGTTCTAGTTTTCCATATGTTCTCCCTTTCGGTTTCATTCTTTTCCAAAATTCTCTCATTTTCTGCCGTTGTTTTTTCTCCCTTTTTGAAATTGCCAAATTAGACACTCTGCTAAGCTAGCCCAAAACTTTTAAAATCAAAGCAACCTCTTCCGAATCGAAATGAGCTTCTTCTACATTGAACTAGAGACTCTAAAAAAAAGGTTAGAATAATTTTTTGTTCATGCAAAATTTTAGTATAACTTTCTTTGAAGCTTTAATTCACCAACCCAATAAGTGAACACATTGTTTGAAAACATATATTTTTTTTACAAAAAATTGCGCTTAAAACTTTGTTTCAAAAGAGAGGAAGGCGACCATTTTTTAGTGCAAAAAAGGAGTTCAAGATGTCGCGACTTTTATTCGAATTATGGCACAATTTCTGTTTACATGGAGTTTCACACTTGAAAACGATAGAGCATAGAAAGCTGTACAGAACACAATTCATTTAGATGCTTTATATAAGCAGCATTGACCCTGTCAACGAAATGAAAATAGCAACGAGCTTTTCGAGTGTATGGCGCGATCTGAGCTTTTAAAGCGCTATATGCATGCTTCTTTGCTGTACATGACACGGTCTTGTCTTTCAGTGCAGTAAATGATGGCAGCTTTGTTGCGTTCTGATAAAGTTTAGTTTCTCTTTTTTCTAATTTTTTCTGAAAAGATTAAATTTTATAAATTTATTGTATACATTTGAGCAGCCGAACGAAAAGATTTCAAACCAAAATTATAACAAATTTTTCTTGAACAGGAAATTAATTCCGAGCATCTTATTGAGCATCTGTTGTTTAACATTTCTGAAGGTTATTTCGATTTGAAAAAGTTTGGCTAAGTTTCAAAAGTCTTAGAAAAAACAGGGTGAAGGCTAATTTAGAGGAGTATCCAATTTGATTTGAAAAGGGTCTAATCCTACGCAAAAATGGTAAAAAAGCCAAAACAGCCTTCGCTCACCATTGATGGTCAACTAGAAGTTCTCTGAAAACTCACCGCAACTTTAGCCGGTTTACTGTTCGTGATGTAGGAGCTGGCCGAGTCGCCGGAGGTGACGTAGCACGGTCGGAACGACAGGAACATGTGGTGAAGGGCGTTGCGGAACGACTCGTTCACCAACGCGTAGGTGATCGGGTTCACGCACGCCGACGAGATGCCGACCAGATGACAGAACAGGTACCTGAACGAAGATGTCGATGAGAATCAGATGAGGCCGTGCTCGAATGAGAATGATCTTGTTAGTGAGACTTCGTCATATAGGATAAAGGATAAAGGACGGCGTTACTCAATATCTCTTGGGATGCGCCACGCATTCTACTTCTACGGGATATCGTGGAGGCGATTGGAATGCTCATTTGGCCATACAATGACTTGCGGTGGCCAGCCGATGAACAAGTCAGCGCTTTATTCTTCCCAGACAAGTCTGGTACCAATTCACCTAACCCGGAGGGATGGAAGGCTTGGTTGGCCTGGGCGGGAAATCCGAACCAGGAACCTGGTATCGGGTGCAGGCGGCAGTCGGCGCCTCCTCCGACTGCGCTCCACGCACCCGACTTCATCATACCATGAGAAACGCCAAGCGAATCTTGTCGGTGGAGCAGTACCAGACATTGACATGTTTTGAGGACAAATTCCTGTCTGATATTTATTTCTCGCAAAATTCTTGGAGGTGATATTAGATCAGATTTATACCAGAAAGTGACAGAACGTTCTAGAAACCCAAAAGAGCACGCCACTTTCACGACAAACTGCACAGTTTTCAAATCAAATTGGACTCTCATCTAAGCAGATTTGACGCTTCTGAAATCTAATCGAGCATTTTCCGAACCCTCCCTGAGAAAATTAGAATAAGTTTTTGAAAAAAAAGAAAAAAGAAAAAAGAGAAGTTTAGTGCAATTTTTTCTGAAAAGTTTTCAACTCACTTGCGCAATCAACTGAATACGCAGATTAAAATTATATATATTTTAATTTTTAAAGAAAATAGTTTTATAAAATTTATTTTAAAGTGCAGAAAGGCAGTAATTTTAGTGTAATAAAAGAAGAGATCGCGCCTACACACGCCTCTCATCTTCGCTGTGCTAGGCAAGCAGTATGTACACAATTTAAAGTCGTGGCTAGGTAGACGAGTGCATGGCGCGACCTCTTCCCTTAACACAATAAAAAATTGATGCCTTTTTGTACTTTAGAACCAACTTTACATGACCATTAAAAAATTATAATTTTTAAAATAAATTTTCAAACAAGGCATTCACCTAGCCGGCAAGTAAACTGAAAAATTTCTGAAAAGTTGTATTAAATGTTTCTTGAACAAAAAATATTCTAATTGCATTGGAAAGTCTCTATCTTAATGTGGAAAAGGTACTTTTTAATTTGGAAGATGTTCACATTAAATGTTTCTTGATCATTTAATGTGAACATCTTCCCGGTTTAATTACCCAAGTTTGAGGTACATTAATTTCAAAGGCGTTAAGCTTGCTTAGACGAGCTTGTCCAGTTTGATCTAGAGGGTCGATTTTGTTGATAAAAAATGAAAATTGTATACTTTGCTCGCTACTGCAACTACCTGCTCAAAAAGTGCTTCTAAAAACCAGTTTCAGTTTCAGTTTCAGCTTCGAATTCTCTTGAAAGCGCAGCCACTAGGAGAACTGGCTGTTGAACACTATACTCTGCGCATGTCCAGTGGTAAATTGCCGAAAAGAACGTTTTTCAACATTACAAAGCGGCTTTTTTAAAAAACTTTTAAAAATCAAGTACTTGTGAAAAAACATATATTTGAGCTTAGCATTTCGAGCTCTATCTTTTGACATATAAATCCTAGTAGATTGAGCAATGCATATGGACCCGACAGAATCAATCGAGTGGGCGCAACAACCTGTAGAGTGAGCCTTTGGGGAGTTTTAACGGAAATTTCTAGCCGCCCCTGTCAGGAATTGCTATAAAGATAAGACTGTCCAGCTTGCCATTGGAGTGCGCCGTGAACAATGCACATAGACAGCTGCATATTCGCACCGCTGTAACTTGTCTCTTCATGAGCTACAACACTGTGCTTGAGAGTTTTTCAAGAAGCTTGTGCTGCCTACAAAGCCCTCAAGTTGCAACCGGAAAGGTTCATACTTCACAGAGTTATTGCGCTCCGAACATGCCTGCGCGCACAACTAGCGACCTGTCGCCCACTCAATTGATAGGTTTGATCCTATATGCATTGTGCATGGCGCACTCCAAAGTCTTGTCGGGACAGAGCAGCAATTCCTGAGCGGAGTGGCCGAGAATTTCTAGTAAAACTTTCCAAACCCTCATTCTACAAGCTGTCGCTCGATCGCTCTACAGGTTGTCGCGCCCACTCGATTGATTCTGTCGGGCCTATGTGCATTGTTCAACTCTACTGAGATTTATGTCAAAGGATAGAGCATAAACTGCTTAGCTCAAATATATGCTTTTTACAAGTACTTGATTTTTAAAAAGTAATTAAAAAAGCCGCTTTGAAACGCTCAAAAGCGTTCTTTTCGGCAATTGACCAAAGCATATGCGCGGCACTGTAGTTATGGTTTTGAGAAATTTTATCAAGCGAATGAACGAGGGAATAAATTCGAGTCGAAATTTTTTCAGCGAATGAACAAACGAGTTTATTCGCTCATCTCGAATGATCAAAATCGAATAAGATGCATTTTTGGATTATTCGAATAGTAGAACAGCTTGTTCGAATCAGGTTCTATGCTTAAAGGCTTAAAGTTTATTCGATATTTGAATAGAATTATTCCAGTTTCAAATAAAGTCGAAATATTCGATTTCCGAATAATATTCGAATATGGCTCCTTCTCAGTGTTCGAAGTTGAACAAATATTCGAATTTTAAAACCACCGATATTCGAATTCGAATGAATATTCGACTTCGTGAAACCATCGATATTCGAATTCGAACGAATATTCGACTTCGTGAAACCATCGATGATCGAATTCCAACGAATATTCGACTTCGTAAAACCATCGATGTTCGAATTCGAACGAATATTCGACTTTGTGAAGCCATCGATGTTCGAATTCGAACGAATATTCGAAAATCTAGAAATATCGGATATTCGAGTAGTCAAATAATTATTTGAATGTATTCGTTCGAGCACAACTATGTTGAGCACTTAGATACGAAGAATAGCAACCCCTAAATGTGAAAAGAGGAGATCGGCGCTCAAATATGTTGTTGTGACATCTCCCTGTTCAAAGAATACAGCCCCCCTTGGGGACAGTTATCGAGCTCATTAATAGCCGCATGCTGACTGTTGTTTCAGTTTCTGACTGGATGACTAGTCCGCTTCATCGCCGTCGCATCAGAAAGCAGCTTGTTTGTGCTGTCGTTCTAGAAAACGTACCTGTATTGTGAATAGGAGATCACTCCGAAGCCGCTGAGCACATTGTGAATGTTCATCGGTGCCCAACAGATGGCGTACGTGAGCACCAGGATCATCAGCAACAACAGCGCACGCCTGAAAGCGTTCGGTGATTCTTCTGATGAGGACACTCATCGTTGATGTAGTGGATACAAGCAACATCACGACGTAATCTATTCCACAAAATTGGCGGGAAGATTTGTACCGTTTTCCCCTTAAATTGGGCACTCTTCTAGGCCAGCTTTAAGACTTCTGGGGCCGGATTCATCAACAATTAAACCCGTGGGTATGCGGGGTATAAGGGGAAGAGATAAGATAAGAGTCAGGTAGAGATAAGGCTAGAGACAGAGACGTACGCCTCATCGTGGGTACCTCTACCCCTATACCCGTGGGTTAGTCGTTGATGAATCCTGGCTGAAATCAAAGCGAACTCTTCCAAATCGAAATGACCTTCAGGCAGGTTAAACTACAGACTAAAGTTGCGCTTTTGAGAGAATTTTCGAATGAATGAATGAGTTTATTCGCTCACGAATTTTTTCGAATGATCGAAAATCAAATAGGCCCCATTTTTCGTCTACTCGAATATTCGAATAGTCGAATAACTTTTTCGAACAATGTTCTCTGAGGAAGATGTGAAGTTTATTCGATATTCGAATAAAATTATTCGATTTCGGAACAATATTCGAGTATGACACCCATTCGATGTTCGAAATCGAACGAATATTCGAAAGTTAAGACTATCGAATACTCGACCAATAAATTATTCGAATAATTATTTGAATATGTACGTTCAAGCACAACTATACTACAGATTTAAAAAATAATTTTTTTTTCGTTGAAGAAAATTTGGTATAACTTTCCTTAAAATTTTTTTCGTTCAGCTGCCCTAATGTGTGTTATAATTCTATAAAACATTCATTTTTTTAGAAAAATTTCAAAAAACAAACAAAATTTTTATAAAAACGCAGCAAAGCAATAACCACTTAGTTACTGAACGAAAAGATCGCGCCATGCACTCGAAAAGCTCATAGCGATTTTCTTTCGTTTGATGTTGTAAATGCTGCTTACATAAAGCATCAAAGTGAGGATATGCTTGCTCTTTATAATTTTATTTGTTTCATCGTTTACAGTTGTCAAACTCCACGCAAAACAGAAATTTCACTATCAATCGAATAAAAATCGCGATGTCTTGGACGAAGACACGGCACGATCTCCTCTTTAGGACTAAAATTAGCCGCTGTCTTGTTCTTTAAAACAAGCTCTAAGCCATTATTTTTCATAAAAGAAAGAAAACTTTATAAAATTGCAAACCACGTGTTCACTTATTCTGTGAGTGAGTTAAAACTTAATTAAAAAATTGAAAATGAATTAAGACTTCAAAGAAATCATACTAAAATTTTTCATTAGCAAAACATTATTTTAATCTTTTTGGAGAGTCACTTGTTACTTTTTGGGTAGGTTAATCAAAGCGCCGAAGAATTTCATGAAAGTTTTCTTTAGCGAAAAGATATCCCAAATCGTTTTGCAGAGTCTCCAGCTTAATGTGGACGGCACTTTTTTGATATGGAAGATGTTAATTTTGATTCCAAAATTGTTCGGCTTATCTAAGAGTGTCCAAACTGAGGCGAAAAGTACCTGACGACAAGTCGTCTCCATTGAAGGATTTCGCGCCCCATTTCGACCGCCGCGCGCGTCTCTGGCCTCCCCTCCTTCCACGGGCTATTTCTCGGCCCCTCCTGATTTTCAGGGATTTCATCCTAATCAGCGCGTCTAGCCCCGTTCTTGGGCTTGCAGGCAGTGTAGCGGCTGTGCGCGTCCGGGGGCGGTGGTTTGAGGGGGTGTTTCCGTTCTGCGCGTAGTTTGCGTCGTGGTTTCTCCCTTCTACTCCTTGCGCGTATCTGTTTTGGGCTTATTGTGTTCATAATGTGTTCTTCATGGTTCTCATGTAATCTTTCGTGTGTTCCTTCATATTTTAGTGTTGTATTCGGTTTTTACTGTTGCCTTGCTTCGCTATCCTTCATATATCTCGTTGTATGTTACTCTATCTGCCTATATGTTATGTTTATCTTGTTTGTGCCTTGCCATATCCATAGTGTTGATTCTTTGCTAGGTCACTTATCCTGTTTCAGGGTCTTATATGAAATCGGTGCTACTCATGTGGGTGCCATGTTGTTTCTATTCATGTTTCGCATAGTTGCGCTCATATTATCCTATGTTTATCCATTTGTTATCCTATCTCAGTATATAGTTTTACCACCGGTGCTTTAATGTCTTGCTACGTTAGTCGCGTGCGTGTTAGTGGTGTAGCATTAAAAATAAAGGTTTAATTACCCAAGTTTGAGGTGATCTCCGTCGCGTTCGGTCGCGTCTACTATATTCCGCGTGGCAGTGCATTTCGTGTGGCGGGAGTCACTTCAGTACCCAACTTGATTTGAATTTGAAAGGTGTCGAATTTGATTTGAAAAATTGTCTAATTTGAGGTGAAAAGCAGCCAATTTGATATGAAAAAAATGTCCAACTTGACTTGAAAAGTGCCCAGTTTGCAATTTAACGAGAAAAGTATCTAGATTGATTTGAGAGGTGTCAAACGTGGTTTGAAAAAAGTCTAATTTGATTTGAAGAAGTACCCAACATGACTTGAAAAGAGTCCAATTTGGCGGGAGAAGTATCCAGTTTGATTCAAAAAGTTCCAAATTTGATTTGAAATTTGTCAAACTTTATTTGAAAACTTTCCAATTTGACGTGAAGATTGTATTTAAAGAAATGATTAAAATACAAAACCCTCAATCACTTTAGAAAACGCCACGCATTCTGCAATCGTCCATGCTCTCGGGTATTTTCTGCAGCACCCTCTCCACATTTTCTCAACCACTAGTTCTGAGCTGTCTCCTATAGAACCCCTGCTGTCTCCCTGCGTGTAAATGCGATGTTTTCCATGGACGGTGACTCTTTCTGGTGCGGTGATTGACAGTTGCCCAATATATTTCCCTGGTTCCAAGAAGGAGTCGCCGATACCCGTTACTCCGTTGTTTACTCCGTCTCTGAGGTGGCAACCGATAGAAAGCTGGCGATTTGGCAAAGGTCCTAGAGATGCAAGTAAGGCTTCGAGTCCTAGAATACCGGTCTTAACTTTTGGTCTTTGGGCGGAAAAAAGCGAAAAAAACGCATTTCCGCCGCTTTTCTGTAGCGCTCTTCAAATTGAGCGCATTGAAATTTGGAACAAATATTCGTGATCAGCACCGAGCCCTGTACCCGAAGAGCTGCAAAGCGCCTGGGAGCGCCTGAAAAATAGTTCAGTGACCTAATTTCTGGCTGGCCGGCTGACCCCTTCCCTCGCGGGAGATAATTACACCCACAGCTCCTAAGTAGCTAATGAAGGAAGAGATTCGGCCTGCTAGAGCCTATTTTCTACCTTATACATTGTAACACATGGTTCTATAGATTCCCTAGTTCATCGCGATCACAATGATATAATTTTTAAAGGATCTGATTGTTTATGTGCCATTAATTTTAGAAAATGTTTCCTATTTGGTGAGCTCTAACTTTGGAATATCAAGCTCTTATATTCGTTTGTCCCGTTAAACGTAATGGTAGAAATCAAGCCGCGGAGCTGGAACCTTTAGGGTTGAAATCTGTAGTAATTATGTGCCTGCAAAGTTGCCAACATGGCACTTCCTTGTGGATAGCCACGCACTTTTCCCATGGTGAAAGCGACTACAGAAGCATTTCCTTGAAAGAAGAAACATGGCGATTTGGATGCCTATGAGAACTCCTTATAACTTCCACAGGTGGGATTTCGACTAAGCTAAAAGACATTTCAGTCACTCAGTTACGAAGCAAACTCACTCCAAATGTGAATTGAGTGAAATTGAAAAATTGTTCAAAAATGGGAAATTTACCTCGAGTGCATTCACCTGCCAAATCTGTACAAATGAGCAGAGCTTGCTAGAAAACCGAGGAACAAATCGCTGCACTGTTCATCTACAGACAGCGCAAGGCGATTTGTAAGCCAAAATCGCGCAGAAAGTGTCTCCAGGATGAAGAGAAAAAGTATTGACACAGCATCTTCATGTTCCAACTGCAGCTTTTTTTCCAATTTTCAAGGCTTTCGTGTATCATTTTTGTTATACGCATTTTGTTCAACAAAAAATAAAAAACAGAAGGAAAATGATAGCGTGAGATGCGATAGCCGGCACTTCTTCGTACTGCGCCACATGGGCCCAAAATTAAAAATTAGAATTAAAATATTAGGTCGTTGCATATGAAATGGCCGATTTTGACTGGAAACTTTGACAGGTCATAATAAATAAATAAATAAATAAATAAATAAATAAATAAATAAATAAATAATACCATAATGAAAACACCTTTTCAATGAAGGTCATACAAAATTGAATAACATTAATTATCGCTACAACTATTAGGTCGTTGCATAAAAAATTTCCGATTTTGCTACCTCAATTTCTGGTCGATTTTTCGTGGCTACATGTATTCCATTATAAGGCACTGTATATAGTTTCTGAAAGCGCATAATCTCCGCTTTCTACCAATTATCGCTCTTGCGACATAGCTGCCTCCTGAATAACTTTGACGTCGTCTTTACACTATGAGTCAGCCTAATATTCGGGTGCTCTACTTGTATGAATGGAAAAGTGGACACAACGCTACGGCCACAGCTCTAAACATCAGCGCTGCATTTGGGGAGGATTTCGCTGAGGAACGCAAAAGGTAGACCGCCATCACTCCTTAACGACGACCAACTCAAAGCCGTGGTGGAAGCGGATCCGCGTCAAACTGTGAGGGAGGTAGCACAGCAAATTGGCGTTGAGGGCAGGTCTTGAATGCGACGGAAACGTAAAAAAAATTGGATGAATGGATTCCGCACGAAGTGGCCGCCGGGCAGATGCTGAAGCGGCACGACACCTGTGTTTTGTTAGGGCTGTGCAATATAAGGCTTATGTTATACTTCGGCGATGCTGTTGTCGGCGACGTCGGCGACAGTGTTGCACGGGTGCTACGCAGTGCGTAGAAGCCCGCGCAACGGCTTTGAGTAGGTCGTCGTTAAGGAGTGATGGCGGCCTACCTCGGTCTTCATCTTCAAAACCGTCATCTTCAGATCGAAACCTTTGTAACCAGTGGCGAATTGTGCGTTCCTCAGCGAAATCCTCCCCAAATGCAGCGTTGATGTTACGAGCTGACGCCGCGGCGTTGCGTCCACTTTTCCATTCATATAAGTAGAGCACCCGAATACCATGCTGACTCATACTGTGAAGACGACGTCAAAACTAGGCAGGAGGCAATAACACACAAAATTTCACACACAAAATCTATGAATGGTAAGAAAGCGGAGATTCTGCGCTTTCAGAAACTACCTAAGAACAACGCCTGAAAAGGGAACAGAACACTTTGTAGTCACGAAAAAACGACCAGAAATTGAGCTAGCAAAATCGGAAATTTCTTATGCAACGACCTAATAATTGTAACGATAAATATTGTTATTCAATTTTTATATGACTTTCATTGAAAAAGTGCTTTTATTATGGTATTATTATTTTATTAAGGACGCGTGTAGCGCAGTCGGTGGAGGCGCCGACTGTCGCGTGCACCGGATACCAGGTTCCTGGTTCGGATTTCCCGCCCAGGCCAACCAAGCCTTCCATCCCTCCGGAGTCGGTGAATTGATACCATACGTGTCTGGGAAGGATAGAGCGCTGACTTGTTCATCCCCTGGCCACCGCAAGTCATTGTTTGGCCAAATACGCATTATTTCGCCTCCACGACATCCCGTAGAAGTAGAATGGCTGGCGCATCCCAGAAGGGATTGAGTAACGCCGTCTGAGTATATATTCCTTATCCTTTATCCTTTATTATTTTATTTATTTATTTATTTATTATCATAGGTTTATTAAGTAATGTTTATTTAGATTTAAAAAATCTAGTTTGGCTTGGAAAATTTTATTTTTTCCATTTTACTCTACTTTGCTGCAGTAATACCTGCTTAGATTAGCACCAGTTGCCCATTCCGCTGTGAAGCTCAAATCAACTCCACCCTTCCGCATTTTTTCTCACTTTGTAAGGGAAGACGATTGCCGTCGCTTGTGGATTGATACTCTGCCGTGAAAATGTACTAAGTACTCAGCTTCTCAGCGTAATGATAATATTCGAAAAGGACCAAGCACGGTTCCGTTACCCACCGGAAGCGCATAAGCCCATACATCCTATATTCGATGACTACTGCCGCGGTTTCAGTAACATTAGCCATTAGTCACCAAAGGATCACTAGAACTTCAATCTGCACGCCCCTCGTCCCAGTAATTGCTGTGAAATAATTCCAGATTACGGAAGGAAACCGCTCTAATTTGTTTGTTGACTCTGTCAGACAGAAAAGCCCTTTGGATTAGCCGCAGCTGAAAGACGCAGCTTGTCCTTCGCTGATCAGCTTCATGCCTAGCTACATCCCATAACAACACTCCAGTAACATAACACCCGGAAGTGGAGCGTGGAAGTCAAAGGTCCCTAGCGAAGGGAGACATGCAATTTCGGGGCATGATGAGGAAATTACCAGGAGAAGGTTATGACATGCGGAATGCATTAGACGGAAGTGATGACCGATGACTGCCTTATTGTTAGTCGACTGTTCAAGACCAGCATTCCTTATAGTATGCACACTGCTTGCCGGCTGTTGGGCAGATGCTGTCATGAACGACATCGACGAGGAAGACGACCAACTCGAGTACCATCTCCGCGAGAGGGCTAAGGGAACCGAGAGCTTGAAGACCACCAAAAGACGCCTGTCTCTGGAAAGCTCATCATCTCTGTCGAGATGATGAGCTGATGGAGCAGCGTGGAGCAGCGTGAGCATCAGGCAAATACACACTGACGTCCGAGCTTGCGAAGCTATGCAGAGCGGCGATAAAGGAAGATCTCAAGGAGAGAAGGGCAGAAGTGTTGGCTGAAGCAGCAGAGGCAGGGTTCAGCATCCGCAATGCCCGCCGGAACTTCGCCAACTTCAAGACCAAGATGACCGCTCTCCGACGTCCTGACGGAACCGCTACCTCTTCCAGAAAGTCCATGGAGAAGGTCATCCACGACTTCTACTCCGAGAGTCAAGTCCACCTGCGCCCATGCCATCTTCCCAGGATGGATGCGTCGTCCCCTCTGTTCTCCCTTCCGAGATCCCACACGCCATCTCGTGGGCGAAAGAACATACAGCACCCGATCCCGACAGAATCAGACCCGAACACCTGAAGAATCTCCCGCCAACGCTCATCAACACCTTGGCGCGGCTCTTCACGCGCTACCTGTCGGAGTGCAAGGTTCCATCTCAGTGGAAGACCAGCAAGACCGTCTTGCTGTACACTGAGGGAGACGTGCACGACATTGGCAACTATCGCCCGATCTGCCTGCTGTCCGTAGTCTACATGCTGTTCACTCGAGTCATCCTGAATAGGATCAGCAGAACGCTGGACGAAGGACAGCCACGCGAACAAGCAGGATTTCGGAGAGGATTCAGCACGATCGACCACATACACACCATTACGAAGCTAATCGAAGTGTCGCGAGAGTACAAGCTGCCGCTGTGCCTTACGTTCATCGACCTGAAGAAGGCATTCGACTCCGTCGAGACTGAAGCGGTCATGGAAGCCCTGCTCACCCAGGGCGTTCCTACTCAGCACATCAGAGTCCTTCGAGAGCTGTACAGTGGATTCACGACCAAGATCTCTCCATTCTACAACGACGTCGTCATTGGCGTTAAGAGAGGGGTTCCGCAGGGGGATACCATATCTCCGAAGCTCTTCAGCGTCACCCTCGACAACGTCATGCGCGAACTAGAATGGAAAGACATGGGAGTGAAGGTCGACGACCGTCAGCTGCACCAACTTCGCTTCGCTGACGACGTCGTGCTCATAACGCCGAGCATCAGCCAGGACGAGCGAGTACTGCTCGACTTCGATCGTGTATGTGGGAGCGTTGAACTGCCGACGATGTTCATGAGGAACGGGCAAGTTTCTGATGCCCCATTCTCGCTCAACGGAAAGAACATCTCCAAATGCTCCAGCTACATGTGCCTGGGTCGCGAAGTCAGCATGGCCAACGACCTAGCGCCAGAGCTGAGCAGGAGGAAATGAGCGGCTTGGGGAGCTTTCAAGAGCGTCGAAGAAGTCGTGAAGAAAACGCGACTGCACTGTTCTTACTACACTCCCGATATCTATTCATGCTGGTCGTAGATTGACTCAAAAGTGTGCCTTAACGTCTTCATTTTTATTAAAATTTTCAATGTTTTTCCAAAATACTTTTCTAATTTTAACTCCCTCGACTTTAACGACATAAGGCCGGTTCGAGCCCCGTCTGGAGTCGGAATATCGCGCTTGAATCGTTTTTCTTCTGACGTACAAAGCATTAAAGTAAATACTATGTCGACGTGATATAAGCTGCTAATATCCGGCGACAACCTCGCTAACAATAACAAGCTTTACTGTAAATATTTAGTCACTGATTCAGATACATATCAGCTAATCCCAGTCGTCATAGGGACCTCGTGTACACGTAGATGTTTTTCAGATGAATGCCATATGCACGGCGCAAACCAAAGCACAAAGTGGGGATTATGAAGTGTTCCGTACCTGTTCCTGCTCTGCATACTCATGCGTCGAGCTTGGTTAATCGTTCGGCTCACTTTGGATCGACGACGAATGGTCGATCCGATTTGGACGTAGGCATAGGCGAGTGCGAACAATGGCAATAAATACTGAAAAATAGAAAAATAAATAAAAAAGGCATTTTATCAATGGAAGAGGAAGCGGTGTTCGCAGCCTGGATGTCTTCAATAGGACCATTTTTTACATATTTGCAATAAAAATTCGTGCAAAAATACTGGAAGAACACTGCTTGAGCGGATGATTCTAAATAGAACACTAAGGAGGGGAGAAGATCTTCATAAAACGCACTCCTTTGTGGTAAAATAAATCTAAAACGAATACAAGAAACTTTCCTACTTTGCGGCCAGCGCAGCGCGGCGATGCTACGAAGATTGCGCACGCGTATGATTGGCTAGCGTAACTCACGAGTAGCCCTGCTGTAGACAGTAGTAACACTGCAGCCAATCACAGCGCCGAGGGGCGTGTACAATAATCGCCGCTTAGCCACGCTGCGCCAAATCCCGGAAAGGACCAAAAAATCTACTCAATGAAAACTTTGTATAAGCTCTGCTGTAGTTTTCAGAAAAATGAAAAAGGACTTGGCGAACATTACAGGACTGGCTTGAAAGCAAGAAATTTCGTACTAGTCGTTAATGTGACCTACATGACGAGGCAGGAACACGTCAACCAATCAGAGCATCAGCCGCATCTCCGACCTACCGAATCAGGACATCGACCTATACGAATTGCCCGCGTACCTCGATGAATGCGGCATAATTGGTCTTGGTGGGTTTCCTTCCTCATCCAGCCCCATGTAGGCCACATTAACGACTAGTATAAGAATTATTTTTTCTGGTTGTTATTCGATGAGCCTCTGTAGCTTATACTTTCGAATTAAATAATTTTTATACCTTAACTTGCTGTGTAAATAAATTATTTAAAAAACATTTAATATTTAAATAAATTATTAAAAATAATTTTAAAATTGTTATGTGGGTAACAGAAGATAAAAAATAGTAATAAAATTATAATAATTTCCTGCTTCATTGACAAGCAGATAAGCATCATGGAGAAGCTTAAAAATGCTCTTGAAGGAATGTGGCGAAACGAATCAATTAAATATACTTAAATAATATAGAGAAATAATAGTAAACACAAATAGAAAAATAAATAAACAGTAAAAATAATAACATAATAACAATAATAATAATAAACTTCGCCACCTCGCTTCAGACGAACCTTTTGATTATAACACCTCTCCGGTGGCTCATCAGTGAAGTAAGGAGGTGTCATATTTTTACCATGTTTTTGTTATTATTATTTTATTGAATTTGTTATTTTTATTTATTATTATTATTATTATTATTACTTAAAGTTTATTTGTAGTTTAATTGTACCTTTTTCAAGTTGTTTCTGTTTAATACAGTAACCCGTGTTTGTAGCCACTTACCTAGTTAGGCATGCTAGAGATACGTATTGATCGGCGCAGCAAAATGCCTCCTTGGTTAGACTCGATATTATTCATCTCGTCTAACCAAGAAGTATTTCGCTGCTCCGATCAATACGTATCTTTAGCATGCCTAACTAGGTAAATTTCTACAAACACGGGTTACTGTATTAAGCTGAAACAAAATGAAAAAATAATACGTTTTTATACTACAAAACCCTCGACTGATTAGTCTAGGATAAAATTAATAAAAAGCAATAAAATAAACAAAAATTATTTTGAATTATTGTTATATTTTAATTATTTTCTCGAGGCAACTGATATAGCCTTGATCAGTGCTTAAAGGAATAACAACGTCAATCAATAAATCGATAGTCACCTGAATGGCTAACACAGTGATGGTGAACGTCGTCTTAGAGATGTACGCCCGTTCCCAGGTGTCCTCCATCTCCATACAGATCTCTGGATACGATCGATCGCATATTTTCAGCTGAAAATCGATGCCATTTTATTGATTTAGCACATTCATATGAAGGTCCTTAGAACCACACATACCATCGCCGGTGTGTGCACGTCGTTCCATGGCTCCACTGTGTCGAACTTCAGCGACTTTACGGTAAGTGAGTACGGTAACGCGATGACGATCGACACCACCCAGACGACGCAGTAGCAGATGATTGACGCTGTCGCTGCTAGTCGCCTGAAGGTGGGACGCTGATTGGCTGGCATATGCTTGGTCGGTGCTGTGATTGGTTATGATTGGCTAGGGCGCTGCCACCTTCGAATGCTGCCCACATTCGCGACATGGGCCTACGGTTTTAATAGCAACGATTGGAAGCAGCGCATTCTCGCAAAACCTTAAATCATTTGTAAAAACTCCTAAGAGCTTCAGCTTGGGTACAGCACAATGGAACGAGGCGTCAGCTCTTCCACATACCTCAGACAGGATTATGGTTAGGGATCCATGCAGGTCAACCAACCCTTACATCCCCAGGAGTAGGTAAATCGATACCAGCCTTGTCTGGAGCAGATAGATGCTAACTTGTCCATCATATAAATGTCAATATCGAATCATATAATAAATAAATAAATATGAAATCGCAAGCCAAATAAGCACAGCAAGGGGTCCCACGACATCATGTCGAAGTAGAATGTGTGGCGCATCTGGCAAAAGAATTGTTTGGCCGCATCCATTATAAAGGAAAAGCACGGCGCTAATCACTCCCTTCTGAGATGCGACACGCATTCAATTTACCGACAATGGAGAAATGGAAGCTGGAAACGAGAACCTCGATTCGGGGTGAATGCGATTGCGGACGCCTTTCCGTATATGCCACCTACGCTATTTGACGCTCAAAAAATGAAGATTATACCCTAGAAAATGCCTGGAATAGCAGGACAGTTCCGCAGCAAATACATTGAGATCCCGCCTTAAAAGAACTGAATGCTACAGAAAAGTTGGTGATGGTCAAAAATGGCAAATTCCGTGGAATACACCTCCTTTTTTCGTTTTCTAAAAGACCTACTACTATAGGTACTACCTGATATTTACTTGAAATGATTACTTAAAAAGGCTACTTTTTAGCTGCAAAAAATCTGAAAAAGGGTGCAAGTCTAGAAAGAGATCCAACCTGTTTTCCTTCCAAACCTTGCAGCTTTGACCCATCAAAAAGGAGCCTAGATTACCTCACCTACAGCTGTTTACAAAATTTACCGTCTCTATGTAATAGGTTCACGGAGAAATTTTTCAAGTTTGAGAATAAAGATCAAGGTAGACCTTCTTTCAAAAAGGTGAAGAACAACGCTACTCAATCCCCTTTGGGATGCAGCATGCATTCTACTTCTAGGGGATGTCGTGGAGGCGATTTGAATGCGTATTTGGCCATACAATGACTTGTGGTGGAGAGCCGATGAACAAGTCAGCGCTTTATCCTTCCCAGACAAGTCTGGTAGCAATTTACCGACCCCGTTGGGGTGGAAGGCTTGGTTGGCCTGGGCAGGAAATCCGAAACAGAAGCTTGATATCGGGTACACGCTACAGCCGGAACTTCCACTGACTGCGCTACACACGCCCTGTCGTGACTCGCGTCCTACAGGTCTGCACACGTCGCCGCCGTCGCTGGGCAGGTCCGGTCGATCGACCTGGTCGAACCTTGTCAAACGCGTCGATCGACACGTCGCCGCCGCCGAAGCTTCTAGAAGCCGGCAGAGACGCAGAGGGTGCGTGCCTCTGTCGTCTCTGACCGACTTGGTCGCCAGTCCTGCCACCACCGCTCCCGCTGAGCAGTGGTCGTCCCCGGCCGCTCCCGCTGAGCGGCCGGGCTTCGTCGTCGCCGTCGCTTCCGAGGGCGAGCCCCATCCGTCGATTGGATTCTGACTTCGTCGCCGTCGAGTTACATCTTCCTGGTTGTTAATGTCGTCAAGTGTCACCATCGCCGGTAGCCGCCAGCCGTCGCCAGTGAGCCAAGGATTCGTCGCCGTCGTCGCCGTCGTCATTCCACAGGTAACGCGAGGCCTCTGTCTGGCCTCATCGGTCCTGACTTGGCGCAGGCCACAGGACCTGGGCCAGGTATGCCCCGCGGGTCGCGGTCCTGCAGCCTGGCCCGTAACGCGTAGTCTAGGCCGTCTTCATATTTTGTTAATGTTATGTCGGTCGTTACTATTTAGCCAATATATAAATTCATAATTCAAAAGGTCTAATGTCTAAACTCGTGAGGTGGTCTGCCAAGTTATCAGGGTCAAGTCAAAGGTCATATCAGCGTCGCAAATGGAGGGATCGCCGGGGGTCTTGGGACGCTTCGACCAACGGAGATTCCGGAGGAAGTCGACATACAAAGAGACGCTATCATGTGGGAATCTAAGGTCGCATTTAAAAAGGCACGCGGCAATCAAGATCCGCTAAGGGCCTTTCGGGAAGGAATAACCGCGTGGCTGCACAAGCCCACTGGTCGCGAGCCGCGGATCCAACATGCCACAGCTCGGGCCGTAGAGGGGACATCGGCCTCCACCGATGTACGGGCGGAGGTCCCCCCTGCGACACGACACGCCCCTTTCTAGGCTAGCACCGGAAATCTTCTAGGGAGATATTCCAATGCAGAAGAGCTTGAAAAACGCAGAATACCGTCAACAGATAAGTAACTAGAAAGCGAGTTAAAACACGAACCATTTGACTGGGTACTTTGTGAGCAGTACTCGATCCATGGCTATTAACGCGAGTGTCAATGACGAGACGAAGGTGTTAACAGCTTGTACGGAGGCCAACTGAAACATCGATCATCATCGAGAGAGAACTTTAAGAAGATCTTTAGAATACATTCGCGAAATAACTTTAAAAATATAATCTTTATAGCAAACAATTGGAAGAGGGCAGTAACTGTACAAATTGTTTTTTAGATCCTTTCAAAAAGTGGAGCTAAGGTCTCTTTAATAGCAGTGCTTCTTGACATCTTGCTTGAGCTCACAAAGAAATTCCGTTTCCTCTAAGGTGCGTGCCAGAGTAGCCCAACTGGTTGTGTTTCTTTCTGTGGTTGAATAACATCATGCCTTTCGTTCAGGGCCTTCATGGAGAACACGGACCGACGCGTTGGCGGGCGTTCTGATGTTCTTCTCACCGACCGAGACTCCACCGAGTACGGGAAAACGGTAGAGTCGAATAGATGGGAACGAATTCATGTGGTTTTCGTATTCTTCGGCGGAGTTCAAGGCTTCGTCGACCTTGCAGAGATCAGAGACGATGTTGCATGGGCCAAGTCATCGAAAATTAGGTGGACCGGCCATGTAGTGCGCAGACAGCAGTTGGACAAGCACCACCACCGACTGGATTCCGCTGGATATCAAGAGAACACCAGGACACCCACCAATGCATTGGTCGGACTTCTTCGTGAAAGACCTGAACGATCGTTATAACTCTCTTCGTGTCCCTCGAGCGAGGAGGATCCATTGGAGCACTCTGGCACGCGACAGGGACGAATGGAGACACTGCTGGCGCCCGCTCGAGCAAGTCGATGATCAACTGGAGCACAGGTTATATGCATAGGTGATACTTAAGGTCAATGGGGATACTGTATCCCCGATCGAATGTTCACACTTCTCATCTATGACGAGGGCGTTGTCGAACAGCGAGCGACACCTTCGCCGTGAACTCAATGTACAGCTGTCGAAATACTCTGTTGTTTGTTCCAATTAATAAGGCCTCTAGATTTTGAATCTTGACACAATTTCTAGATTAGAGAACTCTTTAAAAACACCTTAAAATTTAACAGAATAAGTTTAAAAGTTAGAAAGAAACAGTTCTTCAATCAACGTACCACTTTGCATGAGATGTCTCCGAAAGGCCAGAATGCATTGGCGCTAGTGTAGAGTGTGACAGGAGCCGTAACGACGCAAAGCAACAGATCGGAACACGCCAGGTTGACGATGAAACTGTAAACGTCAACACTACTAGATAGTAAGATTTATCTTAATCCGTGGGCTATCTCTGGAAAATCGAAGCAAATGTACGCAGTCAGTCTGGCCTCTCGCTGCTAGGAAATTGCAAAAAAGCTCCTCTCGCAGAAACGTCCACATTGTTGTGGTTGCCTTCAGTTTTGACTTCGTTGTCAAAAATTCAGAGTAGAGTCCCCTCCTCTACTTCCAACTAGGATCGACCCGGTAATCGATATTTCGAGTTTTTTGTGAATTTTTGCGGATCCTATTGAATGGTGCGCGAGCTTAAGTTGGTCTCTTCGGTCTCTTTTAACCGACTAGGTAGGGTCACATTCCGAAATTCTGGCAATAAATCAGGTGAATAGGAAGCTGGTGCACAGAACACTCTTATTGGCTGGCGCCTCCCTTGCACGTTGTGGGCAAAAACCCGATAAGTACAGTATTTGTAGCGTAGCTATGGGCAAATTTGGGACCTCGAAACTTTGCGTGATCTCCCTTGACTTCGCCCTGCCCTACTTTGTAAAACCCGCTAAAGAACGCCACCACCGTGGTGTACTTTAGTGAACCATAAAATATTATCGCTCGGTGATTAACAACCCTACCTAATAATACCTCAAACCTGGGTAATTAACCCAGGTAAAAGTGCACGACTTTATTACCTCAGTGCCACTTAGTGCAGCGTGGGTATTATTCGATCAGTAGTAAAGGACACCTCGTGTGGAAGAGTGATTGTGCTCCTTAATACGGTAAGTTGATGGGAAATACCATAAACTCTCTACATAGGTCACTGCCGGTGTCCTACAACGAGATCTGTCCCTTTTGGAACTATGTATATTCCAGTAGGAATGTCTAGGCTTCCTACAGATATGGTCATGAATCCACTCACTGATGTGTTCGGGGCATCGAATTCGTATTCATATAGCCCCTATCTCGCTATCTAGCCACAAAACAGTCCATGTTTGGAATGTGGGCAGCGTGGGAACACGACAGCCAATCATGAACCAATTACAGCAACGGCCAAGCATACGTCAGACAATCAGAGTGCAGATCACCATCTCTGAATGGTAGGTCCATTCGTTACGGCCTGATCAGCTGACGCGCTCCCATGTCGCAATGCTGTCCACATTCGCGACTAGGTCCCATTTTAAACAAATCTACTCTTACAGTTGGTGAGAAAACGGCTAGAAAACCGTACCTGTTACGCAGATTCCTTAGATTGGATGTGCGTATGAAGGCGAACAGCACGACCAGATTCGCCAGCGCTCCGAATGTGCACACGATACCATAGAGAAAGACTATCGACGACCCTTTCAGATGCAGCACCCAGAAGTAGTTGTTCTGAAAGTGGCGGCCATTCAGGAACGACAACGACTCCATCTTCATTGGTTGCATCAATGAAGAAAACGTTGCCATTGATCGGCCACTCAGCGGGTTGCGCCACGCATTCTACTTTTACTGGATATGATGAAGGCATTTTAAATGCATTGTAGTTGAGCGGGAAAGAACATCATTTTCAACGAATGAATGAAAACATCTAAAACCGTTCAATCACACCAGTACGAATAAACATTATAATTAAAAAAAAATATCACTGTAAGAGCGGTGTCCCGCAGGGTGGGGTGCTGTCACCTCTACTTTTTCTGTTGTACACTGCAGGGATTTCCGAGTTCATTAATGTTCCCAAGAATATCAAACTTCAGATTTACGCTGATGATATCAAAATATAAATATACGGTGCTTATGATGAGGAAACACGGACTGAGATAAGCCTAGCTGTTAACAATACTTTAAAACGACTATGTAGCTGGGCGTCTAAGTTGGGATTAACTGTCAATGCAGAAAAATGCTCCACATTACACATTGGTGATAGGCCTCTCTCAGAATACTCTATCTACGACATAACTCTAAAGAGAAGCGATACTGTCAGAGATCTTGGCGTAGTCATAGACTCAAAACTTGACTTTTCTGAACATATTGAGAAAGCTATCCAGAAGGCTTACAGTGCACTTTATTTTATCTTTCGTAATGTATGCATTGACGATCCAGACGTTCTTGTCAAACTGTATAAGTCATATGTTATCCCTCACTTAGAATACTGCTCCCAAGTTTGGAACCCGACCGCCAAGAATCTCATTCTAAGACTCGAAAAGGTTCAAAGGACCTTCACAAGACTCGTCTATGGTCGTCTGCACAAAGGTGTCTCTTTAGGAAATCTACCAAGCTACGGTGAGCGTCTACAAATGTTAGGCTTAAAAACATTGTTTTACAGAAGAGTTGTCTCTGACCTTGTGTTTTGTTTCAAAGTACTTCGAGGAGAAATCAAACTACGTGCGAGTAAATATTGGATCTTCAGACCTTGCGGGCTAAGGACAGGTGGCTTCAACCTTCATTACCCCTCCATTCAAAAGAAAAATTACACCCAATTGTTCAATTTTCTATTTTACCGAGGGGCAAGATGGTTTAGGCACCTACCTGCTGAAGTTGTTCTGAATTCTGAAAATGGCAGGATATTTAAAGATCGGCTGAATAAAATTGATGTTTTGCAGGTTTTAAATCTTTCCGACTCTACCTGAGACGTTTGGGTACACTATGCGACAATATGCTTACAGCTCTTCAGATGCTTTTCAGGTGTTCTACTGACGAATCTCACAGAAACTGGTCTCCCTGCAGATTTTCTCAGATATTGTTTTCCTTTTGCTGATGTTGGTGATTTGGATAATCTTCGCGTTATACTCTTCTCTTTACCTTGAGGGGCGGTACTCCTTGGTAGCTAGCCTTCTAACTCTTATGTAACGAAGTGGGTTGTGCTTAGCAAATGTTGTGCAATTTGTGTCCTACTATCGAAATGAAATCGATTCTTTTAAACTTCACTTGTGAAAGGCTGCTTGTCCTAGATACCAGTTGGGGCGGCCAGCGTACCCGTGTGCCGAAGCTCTGGTATCTACCGCAGGGCATCATAGCTGGCTGATGTGGACACGCAGCCTTTGTTGAAAACGATTATTCCTACAAGATAAGCAAATCTTGTAATTATTGTTTTTACTTCCAACTAATTGCTTCCGTTTTTCGTTTCTGGATTTACTGCAAGTTATGCCTTACTATCTATCAAAACCGTATGAAGCTCTACAACCCACCGGTTTAGTGTTTTGATTTTCTTCCTATAGTTAGTTACCACCGGGTGTCGCCGCTGCCTGTTAATGCGTTAATTCCTTATTCTGGTGTTGATTTTGTTTCGTTTCTCTTTTCTTCTTCTGACTTGTTCGATTTCTGCTCTGACTCATGTTCCAATGTGAATGGCACGTCATTTTTGACGTAAATAAATAAATAAATAAATAAATAATTATGGGTACTGGTCGTTCATATGGCCTACATGGGATGGAAAAGCGACAACCAGTAATGACTCCCACATCGGAGTTTGATGCAGCTTGATTGGCTGACACTTACTTCCCATGTAGGCCAAATTAACGACTAGTGCCCTAATCACGTAAATAAAGATGGCAATTTCTATCTAAATCGTCTTCTGTGAGCTGTGTTAAACCTATTTGTGCAATTCGGACGAAATTTCATCGTCGGAAAAGTGCTGGATGTGCTGACACGAACAAAATTTGAAAGTAAAAGCAATTGAATTCGGAACAAAAATATGTGGAAAAGGAGTAAAAAAATTGTGTATAAAAAATAGAAAAATGTGCATGTCAAAATGTGAAACAAAAAGGACCAAAGTCCTTTTTATTGCAGTAGTGCTTACTAGGGAAGGGTCTCAGGCGTAGGTCTGAATGGGGAAAATGGATAGTACTACGAGAATCTCCACCCTTCATATAGTAGGAAAACGTGTTTCGTTTTTGCTGAGTCCTCGAACCCAAAGAGCTACGGCCCTCGAAGACGAGGCACAGTAGCGCACCTGCCCACGTGCAAACGTACGCGCGCTGACTCATGGGATGTGGCGAAAGGCTATGCGTCAGGCGGAACGGTGGCTCAGCAGGTTGTGAGGCCGCTTCATAGGTGCCAGACCAGATGTTCGACTCCCGTGCTATGCAGTGTTTTTGCATTTTGTCGCAAAAGCGACAAGTGATTCATTTTTCAATGTAAAAGTGTTGTTTGGCATATTTTATGTTGTACTTTAGCTCAAGAATCTGAAACGTTTAACGTCGATGTGTTCATCTGCGAGCCGCTCCCAAGAAAACATAGGCTTATCGCGCGCTTCATCAGACGCCGCACGCTTCTGTATAAGAGCTCCGCCTAAACAACGAGGGGGCATTCAGCAATCGCCACCGACCGCTTCTTCACTTGCTTCATTTCAGTTTCACATTTCCGTTCATTCCGTTAGAGCGTAACCTGAGTTCCGTCGAATATTTTTGTTGCTGAGTTTTTTTAAAATAAAATTGATTTAATTACCCAAGTTTGAGGATTCGGACGTGTCGTGTCATGGTCGTGTTCGTGGTCGTGTCGTAATCGAGATCGAAAGCGAGCCTAGTCGAGACATAGTCCCGCGTGGCAGCAGTTTTGGAGAGCAAATTCGGAAGAGTTGGCTAGCTTTACATTTTTCATTTTTCTCCTTCACCAATTTACTTCCTACGCATCCCCTACACATTTATTTCACTCTAAATTGTCAAAAGGGTCAGATTCATGATCAATATCGCATAACCTCGACAGCCCTAGTCACCCGTACCTGCTTTAACCTACCGTAATCAGCCGAAATTTCAAAAACGAAAGTCAGATTCGTGATCAGCACCCCAAATACCCTCCCCTGGGAAAGGTTTGGGCGACAGCGATTCTCGCAGAACTATTCATTTTCCCCGTTCACACCTAGGCCTGAGACCACTCCCTGGTTAATTCATAGAGTTTGATGTCCAGCGTATGCACAAGAGTGTTATATCGTTTCCAGACAAGTCTGCTACGAGGTCATTGACGCGGAGGCATGGACAGCTTGATTAACCTGAGCGGTATCTGAGCCTTGAATCGATTCGCGGTGTATGCACTCACCGGCGCCTTTCCCAAATGCGCTTCACACCCGTCCTTGTTTAATAGTAATATTGCCGACAAGGTGCTGGGCTCCGTTTACACAAACCTTCAAACTAACAGGATTAGTTAGCTGAAAATGCAAAAAATGTGGGAAAAATTCAACGTGGGTAAACTCGCTTGGAGTGCGCCACGCATTTGGCTTCCGTCTCTTGCTTTTGATGAGAAATGACACACATCAAGAGCACTACAACAAAAGCTCGGCAGTTTAGTGGGCATAACTTTCAGCTAAGCGGTTCTTCGAGCAAATTTTTTCTATCTCGATGGGTTGTGCGACTTTCTTCAGAACAAAACCTGCTCAATGAACAGCTTGACTGAATTTTTATGTGCACTTGACTGCAGAGGGTGCGTGGAGCGCAGTCGGAGGAGGCGGCGGCTGTCGCTTGCACCCGATACCAGGTTCCTGGTTCGGATTTCCCGCCGAGGCCAACCAAGCCTTCCATCACTCCGGGGTCGGTGAATTGGTACCAGACTTGTCTGGGAAGGATAGAGCGCTGACTTATTTATCGGCTGACCACCGCAAGTCATTGTATGGCCAAATACAACACGCCTCCACGACATGCCGTAGAAGTAGAAGGCGTGGCGCATCCCAAAGAGGATTGAATAACGCCGTCCTTTATCTTTTAGCCTTTTACTTGACTGCAGACCTTTTACTTTAGAGTTCCTCCTTTGATTTCCGAACTTTCTCAGTCCACGTCTTAGTATATACCCTTTTCACGTCGAATGGGACACTTTGAAATCAAATGGGACACTCTTCTAAGCTGGCCTATGAAGTTTGAAATCAAATTGAACGTCTTCCAAATCAAGACGGGCTTCTTAAAGGTTAATCTAAAGACTCTCTAAGACGGTTAGAATAAATGTTGTTAAATGAAAACTAAGAATAATTTTTTTTGAAAATTTTTAAAATTTTAGCTGCCGAATGAGTTGTGTAAAATTTTTATTTTTTGAGTCAAATTTTTTGAGTTGTGCAACACAAACAGTCAAAAGTCAAAATTTGTGTTAAGGCGCAGCAAATTTGTTGGAAGGAGTGCAAAACAGCTTTACTCGGAAATTAATAATTAGATGTTATGGCACAAATTACCTTTCCGTACCAAGCGGAGTGGACAGAGCTAGACTATTTGGACTGCCTACTTTAAAGGCGAGGAGAGTCAGAAATGATCTACTTATGATGCACAAAATTCTTTCAAGAAAAATACACATTGACCCTGATGAGTTCTTTGTGTTTGCTCCTGCTAGAACCAGAAGTGGGGGATTGAGACTCGCGGACTCGGTAGCGAAAAGCCAGATCAGGTCAAAATTCTTTTCACACAGGACCATAAGTGTGTTCTTTCCAATGCTAAAAGAAGGAGTTCTTGACATGTCTACGACAAAATTCAGATGCTATCTTAATCAACGGTTGAAGCGTGCACTCAAGTGAGACCGGCAGTTATGTTTCTTTCTCCTTGATTTCTCTTTAGTTTACTTTTGTGTCTATTACCTTAATGCTTGCTACCACTTCTTGACGTATAATCGCTATCCTATTTTGTAATTGCTCTGAATGTTCACCAGTTTTATTGTCTACACGTGGCTCGCCCACGTCCTCAAATAAATAAATAAATAAGCAAGGCTGCAATTATGTTCTGTATCGAAAGACTGGATCACGCCATGCACTCAAAAGTTTAAGGCAATGTTTATTTGATTGATAGTGTCAATACTGTTTACATGCAGCAAGAAAGTAAGAATATGTGTGTTTTTCACAATTGTTTGTGTTGCACAACTTGCAGGTGTAAAACTGCATGCAAACATAAATTTTGCTATCAATCGAATGGAAATCGCGAAGGTTCGGACGGGGCATGGCGCGATCTTTGTTTTAGCAATATAAAATGGCCGTCTTCCTGCTCCTCAAAACGAGCTTTAATTCATTGTTTTTAGTCAAATTTTTTTTAAAATAAAATTTTAAACTATGCGTTCTCTTATTAAAAGTTCCTTGAACAAAAAATTATTCTATTATTTTTCAAAAGCATCTAGTTTAATGTAGGAGATGCTCATTTCTTTTCATATTCCTTGTCATTTTCTTTTCTTTTTAATTTTAAAAGGTATCTTAGGTATGTTAGAAGAGTGTGCAATTTGACGTGAAAAGTGTCTAATTCGACTTGAAAACGGTATATATGCTCTACAATCAGCTCCTTCCGACTGAGAAGCTGTCTGAATGAATTCTTGCGTCCGAGGCCCAGTGAAAACAATAGTAATTCTGGTGAGCGAAGTCAAGTAGAACTTTGTAGGATGCATGGCGCAATGTCTAGAAAATCAAAGGGAAGCTAGGCTTCTTTTCGTTCCCGCAAATAAAGATTTCCCTGAAACGATGAGGTCGGCCGGATCGCTCTCCCTTATCTCCTCAATTGCTCTCGACGAGGCCACGTTTGCAGACGGCGGGAGCGAGTGAACCTCATTTCAAGTCTCTAATGATTTTTCGCGTCCAACTGCATGTGGATAATGTCCGAGCGTACACGATCAAGGTTCATCGTCAACGTTCGCGCTCTCGGCGCTATTGAAAGTCACGTCATCTGGGGCAGATTAGCATCTGCAGAAGCAGAAGCAGATGAGGACAAATATAGGCATTTTTCTACAAAAATTGTGGAGTAAATGACTGCCTAAAAGAGAATGAGATGCGAACAGTGACTATATCACTGAAGTGAAACTTGGCCCGGTTAACAGAAGGGTTCCATCCGAATCTTAGATAGCAGACATCGGATCCCTAGTCCTAGTAGGGGGGGGGGGGGTGGGCAGTGCTAGAAAAGCGAGCCGAACGCACTCACAGAGACGTATCCCGCTTAGGAGATTGCTTACTCATAAAAAGGATAAAGGACGGCGTTACTCAATCCCTTTTGGGATGCGCCACGCATTCTACTTCTACGGGATGTCGTGGAGGCGATTTGAATGCGTATTTGGCCATACAATGACTTGCGGTGGCCAGCCGATGAACAAGTCAGCGCTCTATCCTTCCCAGACAAGTCTGGCACCAATTCACCGACCCCGGAGGGATGGAAGGCTTGGCTGGCCTGGGCGGGAAATCCGAACCAGGAACCTGTTATCGGGTGCAGGCGACAACCGGCGCTTCCTCCGACTGCGCTACACGCGCCGTTGTTTACTCACAAGACAGTTTATCGTGTTGTCCTTGAATAATTGTTTACATTAAATTTTGAATTTTAATTTTTGTCAGTGTCAAACTATAAGTGCAGTGCTCCGACTAGGATAGATCCCAGAATCCCACACATCTTCCTTCCCGAAGCCTAAGAGAAACATGGCCTCAATTCTCAGGCCTCTAAAGACAATAGGTGGCCTTCAGCCCGCATTTGGGACTTATTTTCTTAGATTCCGTCTCACCATGAGGTTAAATGCTCCGAAAGAAACTTCTGAATCTCGTTCTGTATACATACATAGTCCCCGTAGGCTTAGCCCTTGCTAGTGACTTTTTCGAGTCGGTTTCACCCAGCACAATGCTGTGTCAGCAGCATTCTGGTCGAATACACAGCTGACACTATGACGCAGCTAATTTGTTTTCGTGCCAGGGTGGAGCTCACACTGAAAAACGCAGGAGGTTGAATGTTGAATGCTTTCGAACTTTTCAATGTCCAACCCCTTTTGATGGCGAACCGAGATCGAAGTGATTTGACAAGGCGAAAAAAGCGTGCCATCAGGGTTACATTGATGTAACCGTAGTCGTCGCCGTCCTTTCAATAAAAGCTTATTTGTTTTATGAAAAAAAATATTTTACGCCAGCGTTGCTATTATATAACTGCCCTTCATCCACCCACATCAGTGCTACCAGTCAGTCACTAGGCGGCAATTTACTACTCGGACGGCTTGTCTCAACCGAGTTCCGACGGACTCAATTACTCGCTCCTGGACGGACGCTATCCCCGTGAGACGTTGACGGCACGTATTCCGTAGATTCAGCAACAGGAGCACACTGGACACAGACCACAACTCGCTCAAGTGGACGAGATTGGCTGAGCTGAAAGACGAGCAAAAACTACTCGGCCAGATAGCCTACAGTACTTCCAGTGGACATTGGTCGAGTGAAGGACTGTACTTTCTGACAAGAACGGAAATTCTACAATTATTTGTTAATTTTATTTAATTGAATACGTCTTAGAAACGTGCCACACTTATAAAAAGAAGAACCGAATAGAAATATGCCATCTGACCAAATACTGAAAAAAGTCAGAAAAAGAACAACAAAAAGTGAATAAGTTTACAACAAATAGGGGGTTAAGACGAGGCTTAGAGACGGATCAGACGTCTCAGAATCAAATCAGGAATACGAGGACGAATTCATATGAGTTGGGAGAAAAAGTATAATTATAGATAACCAGACATAAGCTTTGTCTATTCACAAATTTCTAAACGGAGGGCGGAACAGTGTTCTCGAGAAGGAATATGGTTGAAAACTAGGTCTGCGCCGTTATCAAAAATGTTGCTCTACAATAAATTTTGCTGAATTTTTTGCATAATTTGTTGTACACAAAAGAGAACGGTTTGCTACATAGGAATTTGTGTTGGTTTTTTTCCTTTATTTTAATCTTCGCTGTTTTTCAGGCCATTCAAGTGGAGTGTACAGTAGACATAATTCATTATTTTCCAACAGCTGGCCTTGGCTAATTTGACTAGTTGGCTAGTTTTTTGTCATGGCAACTTTTTTAAAGCCTGAAGTTCCCTTTTCATCTATCTTTAACTCGCTATTTTTTTTGGGCGCGTGGAGCGCAGTCGGAGGAGGCGCTGACTGTCGCTTGCACCCGATACCAGGTTCCTGGTTCGGATTTCCCGCCCAGGCCAACCAAGCCTTCCACCCCTCCGAGATCGGTGGGCTGGTACCAGACTTTTCTGGGTAGGAGAGAGCGCTGACTTGTTCATCGGCTGGCCACCGCAAGTCATTGTATGGCCAAATACGCATTCAACTCGCCTCCACGATATCCAGTAGAAATAGAATGCGTGGCGCATCCCAAATGGGATTGAATAACGCCGTCCTTTATCCTTTTTATCCTTTATTAATTTTTAAAACTCCGAAAAATCTTCGAGTTCTCTCGGTGACGGACGAGATTCCTCGGCAAAAATCGGACTCCACGCTTCTACTCTGCCTCAGTGAATTAGTCGCACAGTTGTCTGGCAGGGATAAAATACTGACTTGCCCATCGGCTGACCACTGGTAGTCATTGTAAAAACATGGCTAGAGAGAATGAGTTTACGATATCCGCAGAAGTGGAGTGCACGGCGCACACCCTAAAGAGATATAATGTCGTCCTTTCCAATTTATTCAGCGAATTTAGAAAACTCGATAGAAACGCTTAGACGAAAAAAAGCCGACCCTTTTACTACAACCGATCCATGTATGGGCTAGATGGTTCCCTCCGTGAAAAGAGATGACGTCCAGGCATGTAGGCTCGATCGGCCGATGTCTAGAGATGAGGACAGCGCATAAAATCGCTGCTTAACAATGCAACAATAGCTAACGCTATAGGGTTCTTCTTTAGGAGATATGGTAATGCGACGGAAAACCTAATTAGTATTAGGTTGTCCGGAAAGTTTTTGGACTAATTGCATGGTAAGATTCAAAACAACGTATCTTTGCCGGCTGAAGTTGAGAGAGGGCCGGATTTAGGAAGTTTGTGTTTCACGTGCTGTATATGTAACTACCAGCATCGTCGTCTCCTGTTCCCAGTGGCGCCTTCGCAATGGACGACAAGAAGATGCTCTACCGACCAGCTCTCCTTCTACAACACCGCTCCGGCCGATCCGCGAACGAGGCCCATCGCGTTCTACAGGAGACAATGAAGGAGCAAGCCCCTCTCGGGCGACGTGCTTCAATTGGTACCGCAAGTTCGACAACGGTTACAAATCGCTCGAGGATTCCCCATGCACAGGTCGACCAAATACGCAGAACAGACAGCTCGTACTCGCCACCTGCGGTGCTCAAGCTGATATTTCTGTACGCGAACATATAGATCTTACAAATACTCCTAGGTCCCCAGTACACGATGTTCTTCGGTTTTCTGGCAAAGTCGCGAAGTTGCCTCGAGTCGTACCACATGCTTTGACGTCTCAGGACAAACGGAATAGCTTTGACACCTGCACTTCTCTCCTCAACCGTCGCCGCATATTTGCTTGACTCCATCGTCACGATGGATGAGAAGTACTGCGTCTACGACAATTTGGTGCGTCGCAGGTACAGGGTGGACCTCGATGAGTTGCCTCAACCACAGCCGAAACGTCCTGGTCACGACAAAAAGGAGTTGCTTTCCTTCTGGTGGGACATCAATGGCCCAGTGTTCTGGGAATTGGTTCCCACCGGTTCCATGGTAGACTCAAACGTGTTCGGCGCTCAGCTGGAGAAAATGAGCGAAATCCTACGTAATCGCAATCCCAAAAGATGATAAATTCTTCTTCTCATGGATAACGCCAGACCTCACACAGCAAAGAATACGCAGAAGAAATTGGAGGAACTTGGGATTGAACTGGTACCCCATCCGCCGTACTCACCTGATCTTGCACCCAGTGGCTACCACGTTCTCCGGTCCTTAGCTGGAAAAAGTTCGCAAATCGGGAGGAAGTCAAAAGTGGTGTCAACGACTTCTTGCTGTCCAAGTCTCTGGAGTTCTTCGCTCTCTACCGGAAAGATGACAATATGTGATAGGTCATAATGGTGAATATTTTGTTGAATGATAGTGGTCGTTAATAAAGTTATTAACTACACATTGTACCCTGACATTAGTCTAAAAACTTTCCGGACAACCTAATATTAGAGCGTTTAAAAAAGATGAACACCATTTTCACGTCGAAATAGACAGTTTTACATCAAATTGGATGCTTCTCACGCGAAACTGAACACTCTTTTACCCTAAGACTCTTGACATCAAAGCGAAATCTTCCAAAACGAAGCGCAACCTTCAGGCCGGTTAAGCTACAGACCCTTCAAAAGGTTAGAGCAATTTTTTGTTCAAGAAAAATTTGGTATAGCTTTCTTGTAAATTTTGTTTAGTCCAGCGGTCGAATGATTTTTATAAAAGAAAAACAATAACTTAAATTTAGCTCTAAAGAGCAACAATGCAGCAGTCATCTAGTGCATTAAAAGATCAAACGCGCCATGCAATTGAAAGGCTCGTCGCGGTTTTTACTTGATTGATAGTGATGAAGAAATTAGAAACTTTGGTATAACATTCATTGAAACTTTTTAGTTTACCTGCCGCAATAAGTGGAATAGTTTTATAATATTTTTATTTTTTGAAACAGAACACATTAAAATTGGTTCTCCAAAACAGCAAAATGTAGCAATCATATAGTACATTAAAAATCAGATCACGCCATGCATTTGAAAAGTTCGTCGCGATTTTTATGTGATTGATAGTGTAAGTATTGTTCACATCAAGTATCCATATGGCAGTATATGTGTTCCTTACAATTGTTCTTGTTGTATCGTTTACAAATGCAAAACTCAATGCAAGCAAAGATTTTGCTATCAGTTGAATGAAAATCGCAACTTCTTTGACGAGGGCATAGTCTGCTTCTTCCCACAAAAAACGGCCGATTTCTTGCTTTTTAAAACAAATATTAAACACTTATTCTTCTTCACAAAATAAGAAATTTATAAAGTTTCGAACAATGTGTTCACTTAGGAGGTGAATTAAAACATAGAAAAAAGTTATACTAAAATTTGCTTGAGCAAAAAATTCAATGTTTTTGGAGAGACTCTGGCTTAATGCGGAGGAAGCTTATTTCGATTTGGAAGAATTCGCTTCAATTTCAAAAGTCTTCAGCTAGCTTAGAAATGTGTCGAATTTGATTTGAAAAGTATTCAACTCGACGTGAAAATGGCATCGATTTTGCGAAAGTTATGTCGGCGACTCTCTATTCTCTCTCTCTTTGTTCTCAATAGCTAAAAATCTCGCTTTAAAATTACATGGTTTTTAGTAGTTTTTTGAAAGAAACACTTGATTAGCTACTGCAGTGTACTGCAGTGTCACCAGTCACCAGTATAAAAACAAATTTTGCAACTAATAAACAAGTTTTGCTTTGGTTTTTACGAACTCAAAGCATTACAAGAAAGCAGCTTAAAACTTTTAATATGTTCTTCTTCTTCATTGAACGGCCACAGAAAGAGGAGAACACAATGGTTTGTCTGAAGAGAGTAGCTAAACAAAGATTTCCTATCTATTTTTACCGTAGTTATTCTCTTATTTCTTCTCAATAACGTTCTTGTTGTAGCCATTCTGAAGGCGTTTGTGCATGCTGGTATACCATCGCCCTTCATCCGACTTCTCGACGAATGCTTCTCGAACACATCGACCACCATCCAGTTGTTCGATCGAATGGTTAAAATTCCTATCGGGAAAGGAGTACTTCAGGGAGACACGATTTCTCCCAAGCTATTCACAACGGCACTCCAGGATGCCATGAAAGACTTGAACTGGGACGATAAAGGCTACCTTGTCGACGGTAAACGGATCAGCAACCTTCGCTTCGCCGACGATATTGTTCTCATCTCTACCAACACGGCAGAAGTCGAGGAAATGCTGAACGAGCTCAATGTGGCAGGTATGAAGATTGGATTGGACATGAATATGTCCAAGACGCAATTTATGGTCAACCAGTGGTGTGACACGGGACTCGTAAGGTTAAATGGAGTCGCTCTGCAACAGGTCGACTCCTACGTCTATCTGGGAAGAGAGCTGAACATGGATAACGATCTCGCTCCTGAAATCGCCCGCAGGAGACGCGCAGCATGGGCAGCCTTCAGTTCGATTCGCGAAGTCACCGATCAGGTCAAGGATGTCGGCTTCAGGGCCTCGATATTCAACGCCTCTGTACTGCCTGCGATGTGTTACGCGGCGGAAACCTGGTCCGACAACAAGACAATCGCCAGAGCGATGCAAACTACACATCGTGCACTGGAGAGATGTCATCTGAGGACAGACGTTCGTCAGCAATGGCAAGAAGACCTACGAAGCTCGGAGCTACAGGAGAAGTCGAAATTAGCAGATCCGCTGCAGTACATGAAGAAGTCCAAATATCGCTGGCCGGACACCTGCTTCGACGAAAGGACGATAGATGGGGTCTCCGTGTCACAGAATGGCTCCCGAGAGGCCATAAGAGACCACTGGGACGACCGCCAACGCGATGGGCAGACTAATTCTCAAGATCTTTCAGAGGTCTGCCTCTCTGGATGCAAGCAGCCAGAGATCGAGCGGTCTGGAACAGTTGTGGTTCCCGCTGAGAAGACCTTCAGCCGTTAAAAGAACCATCAAAGTATCAAAGTAAGAAGGTAACGTTCTTGCTTCTTCTTCCGGTCTGCAGGGCGAATCTGAGCTGGTAAATTGTTTATGAGGGATTTCCCTTGGAAAGAAGGCGGTTTATTCACCCCTACATGGAGCAGCGTACTTGTGGCAGTCGAGGAGCCACGTCAGTTCCTTTCTAAGCTGGAAGTGAAAACGCCGAGATTTCTTCATCTTTTCCACCTTCGGAGGGGATCAATTACGATGAGAGCATTTTGCTTGTCCTCGGACTATGCGCTCCCGTCTAATAGTAAGCCCTATCCAGTTATCCGCTTACATCAGTGAGGACGAGCTATGTACTAGTCTTCTTCCCTGTCGCTGGAACTCGGCGAAGCCACACAAATGACTTACTCATTCACCGCATCAGCATTCAAGCGAAAAAGCAGGTTAGGCAGCATCTCCGCTGCAAAGCGACCTACCCTTGCAGGTTGCAAGGAGGAAACTGAATTAGAGGATAACGTCGGCGTTGGTAAATTCATTTGTAGAATGCGTCATGCATTCTACATCTACTAGGTAATATGGTGGTAAAAGCAGAGCTTTCCTAGGAATTATTAAACATTTGAAAAATTTCTGAAGTTGCATCTGAATACATAACTTACTGATGCCTTAGACGTCGTCCGTCATTCACACTCCAACCTATATAATATTTATTTATTCATTTATTACTCAAACTATGCGCCATAAATAATAAACAAAACAAATACTATAATAAGCCAGATTATATGACAAATATTCAGTTTGAGAGTTTTTCAATCCTTTTATGAGTAATGTGGAAATTCCGGATTGAAATTGGATAGTTGAAATCATTATAAGTCCATTGCCGAAAAATGGATAGAGAGGTTTGTCGAAGAGTAGCCCGCACTTGTTTCTTATTAAACTAACTTAACTTTAACTTTGTCGGTGGTTCAGAATGTTCTTCGGTGCACACATACACCAGTTGTTTGGCACCATTTACCTCAAACTTGGGTAATTAAACCAAAACTTTAATATACAAATACAGTACATATTAGAGCGTCCTAAAAACATCTTACAAAAGAACAAGGAATAGAAAAAATGAAACATGAGAAGAGCGCCATGTGAATTTTCCCATATGACTCTTTTAAAGGGAGTTTTTGTTTGCATAGCTGCACAATCTGATAAATCTCTAAGCGAAATTCCTCACAATATCCCACGAAATCGTCCTATGATCGCGAGAAAGTCACGATACTTATAGTGGAGGAAAAAATAATTTGCAAAGGCTGCTGAATTCGCAAAAAAGAACATAAGCTATATAAAATCATTTCTTTTTAAATATAATATGTGTAGATTATATTTACTACTCGCTTTTTGCGTTTTTTTATTATTCAGGTTGTGCACAATTGTTCTTGTACTCGTGTACGTAAATAAATAAACAAACTAAATTTGAGAGCATATTTAGCCGATGGCGACAGCGACTTGCGATGGCCGGTCAGCAAAAAAGTTACAGTTTTATCGTTCCTAGGCACGTGTACCACAAATATACCAACATTGGAGGGATGTGAGGCTTGGTTACTCTTGAAGGAAATCGAACCAAGAATGTTGAATCGAAGTGTACGCACAGGCAGCGCCTTCTCCGACTGCGCCACCTCGCGCCCTGCTGGCAAGTTTTAATAGTTTTAAACAAAAAGTGGCCCTATAGACAGAATTGAAGCATAGGATTGAAGACTACGGTGCATTAGTTGCGTATAAGTTACTGTTGATTGTTCTTAAGTTTTTAAATTTCAGTTTGAGTTCTTGAATTCAATTTAATTTACAGCTTTTTACCAAGCTCCTATTGAATTTTTCTCACTTAACTTTCAGTTTAACGTTTTGAATTCAGTTGAAAAATAAGGTGAACAAAGGGGAGTCCAACGGACAGCAAATAAGGAAACGTCAGAATCATTTGATTTATGCAAAATTACTTGGTGTTCTTGCAGGTCGATGCACGCGTAGAAATAATCTACGAAAGTGCTTTAGAAGAAATACCAGAGTTATATCCCCTCGTATGGGGCGAGGGAGAGAAATAAGTCATTGCATAGGGAAAAATACCCATTCCAGTTGCCTCCACGACATGCCGTAGAAGTAGTGTGCGTGGCGCATCCCGAAAGGGATTGAGTAACGCAGCCGCTTATCCTAATTTAAGGTGCGAAGAAGTACCGGAAAAAATTTTAGATAGAAAGAGGTTAGAAAGTTTTATGGATAAGAACCCGGGAAGAAGCAGGTACTAATCGTTAATGTGGCCTACATGCGGAGGCGGGAACGCGCAAGCCAATCACAGCTAATGAAAGGATCGATCGAACATATGCCAACCAATCATGACACCCTATGACATGCTCATCTCATCTGGGTGTCATGCTCAATCGATGCAACGTGATTGGTCTACTGCACCCTCTCTGCCCATGTAGGACAGATTAACGACTAGTACCGAATATGTTGTGGCCCGATGCGGTTCCCATTCGAAGTGTTAACTGACCTTTTAGGAACCGATCGTATGAGCTACAGCTCTTCAATGACATCTCACAGAAGTTGTATAAGCGGCGGTATCGTGCGCTGGTATTCTATCATAACTCATACGAAAAGCTGTATCGTTCCCAGGCCAGAGAAAATTCGAGTCAATCCTAATCGGGGGAGGGGGGAGGGGAACTAAAAATTATGTAACCAAATGACTTGAGCGGCTTCAAGAGCAAAAATAAAGGATGAAAAAGGATAAAGGACGGCGTTACTCAATCCGCTTTGGGATGCGCCACGCACTTTACTTCTACGGGATGTCGTGGAGGCGACGTGAATGCGTATTTGGCCATACAATGACTTGCGGTGGCCAGCCGATGTACAAGTCAGTGCTTTATCCTGCCCAGACAAGTCTGATACCAATTCACAGACCCCGGAGGGATGCAAGGCTTGGTTGGCCTGGGCGGGAAATCCGACCCAGGAACCTGGTATTGGGTGCACGCGACAGCCGGCGCCTCCTCCGACTGCGCTACATGCGCCCAAATGGAACAAATTGAAACAATACAGAGCAAAAATAGAACCCAAAAACAAAAACAAAAATACAAACAAACAACAAACAAATCGCCATGGTTGTACTGATGCGCGCTAAGCGCCATACCGTAAATCTCAAGTCAATTGGATACATAATTTTTAGTTATGGTGCACCCCACCATCCTTCCCCCCCCACCCGACTAGGAAATTGTATTAGCAGTGCATTAGTCAAAATCCAAAATGGCAGCTAATCATGATGCGATAAACCGTTCTGATCATTTCACGAAACTACCAATCCTCATAAGGAGTAGTGAATACGAAAAGAAAATGAGCTCAAATAGAGGTTGCTGCCTTTAAAGGAGCTAACGATTGTGCAGTGAAAAAGCGAAGTGCATGGCGCATATCAAAAGGAATAAAATGCTGCTTTAACTTTGTCACTTCTGCTCGAGGCTATCGTTGAAAAAAGAACACACAAGCTTAGCACAGAGAAATAGACAATTACAGGTAAACATAATAAACAGTAAACAACATTGATTTGAAGACAGATCCCACAACATAACATATTAAAGTGCTTACCTGATGTCCTCCCACGAAAACAGCGGGTTCCTTCGCCGAAATATTGAAAGAATTAGTTATAAAAGCATGAAAGGTTGCAAAGGGCTAGGTGCCCCCCCCCCCGCCCTGGGATTGCACCATGAGGACAACTTTAAGCACTGGCCAAAGATTAGCTGTTCCCAAATTCACTCAACTCTGCTTTTCAGCAAATTTTTCGACACAATTTTTTAAAAATTGTGCCGGAGTTAAGGAAAAGTGAAGACGCTGAGGACGTTTGAGGCTGAAGACTTTAAACCTCAAACTTGGGTAAGTAAACCTTCCATCTCTAGCTCTGCATATGAAGGTATTTAACGCCATTTTCAACACTAATGAGATAATCGACTCTGTAACAAAAGCGGCCATTATATTAGCGACGGAAAAAAGGAGCAGAATGGCAAGGAAATCTATCCAAACCTGCATAGCCCGTATCTGATCGAACCAGTCGCACTCGACCACCACCCAATCGCCGGTGGCATTCGGTCGCATGTCTGAAAAGGAGAAGAACTATTCGACATCTGTCTGTGAATAACAGAATGGCGACGATGTTTCGAGTAGATACGGTAGACAAGGAGGTGTAAGTTATGGAAATAGAGGGCAGGAAATGATGACAACCAATAAGCTCATTGCGAGCGATCAATACACGTGAAAGGAGTTGATCAATATCTGGAATAGCACGACTGGAACCAGGATGTGTGACTCGAAGCGAGAGAGTGAACTGTGGGTAGTAGAGCGTACATCTTAGACCAACGTGATAGTGCTCGCGAAAGACGTCTCGATATTTAGCATCCGGAACCGGAAAGATCAATGAGCAAGCACCAACAATCGATGGAAATCAATAATCGATTGTCGATAATCGATAAATGACAAAAGGAGAACAAAACGTATAGCTTGATTGCTGCGTACTTGAAATAGCAAAGTGACGTTATACATGTTCTCTAACACTGCTCTTGTTGCACCGCTGACAAGTGTTTATTCCCAGGCAAACAGCATCTTCGCTATCAATCAAAGGAAAATTGCGGATATCCTGAATGAGTGCACGGCTCAATCGCAATTCCTTTTTCGCATCTAAACGCCGCCTTTCTGCACTTTAGAATAAACTCTATATTTCTTGAGAAATTTAAATTTTATACAATTTCAAACAGTACGCGTTTACTTATTGTAGCAGGTGAATTAAAAGCCTTTAAAAAAACTAGATTTTGCTTAATTAAAAATTGTTCCAACCTTCTTGAAGAGTTTACAGTTTAAATTGAAAAACAACCCTTCTGAACTGGAAGATATTCAGCTCACTTTCAAAAGCGTCAAGCTTGTTCGTTTTCGAAGCATCGATCGCCATCAATCGATATTGATCAAATGATCGATTTTCTGCGGATGACCTTCAAACGGTCCGAAACTTCAGCCCTGGAGGTAATCGAGGGCGCTGAACACGAATCTGAAGTTTGTCTTGGAAGCATCGACCGCCATCAATCGATATTGAGCAAATTATCGATTTTTTGTAGATGTCGTTCATTTTTTCTAATTCTTTCTATCTTGCCTCAATCGACGTAGTTAAGGTGTACTTTCTAAGAAACCATGACATAGATGGCAGATATTGATGAATTTGATCTGCTACTGTTCTTTCTTATCAATTGAACAATTTCAACTAATTTTACTAAAAGGATCGAAAAGCATTCTATTACGGCCATAATTTTTTTACCATTCACAGCGCGCGACTGGATCAATCAATCAGTCAATCAGTAATAAATAATATAATATTAACAAAAAGGGCGCGTGTAACGCAGTCGGAGGAGGTGCCGGCTGTCACGTGCACCCGATACCACGTTCCTGGTTCAGATTTCCCGCCCAGGCCAACCAAGCCTTCTATCCTTCCGGGGTCGGCAATTTGGTACCAGACTTATTTGGAAAGGATAAAGCTCTGAATTGGTCATCGGCTGGCCACTGCATGTTATATTCATTGTGTGGCTAAATACGCATTGAAATCAAGCCCACGACATCCCGTAGAAGTAGAACGCGTGGCGCATCCCAAAAAGGATTGAGTAACGCCGTCCTTTATCCTTTATCCTTAATAATAATAACCATGTAAAATTTGTTCGTCATTTGAGTAAACTCATTCACCTTTCGAACAAGCTATGCTCGAATTCGAACGAATACTTGAAAATCAGGAGGTTTCAAATATTAGACTGTGCCAATAAATATTCGGATAAATTATTCGAATTTTTGTTAGAATGTATTCGTTCAAGCACTACTAATCGATCAATCGATGTTTCAGCGAAACCATTTTTCTGCTCGCTGCTGAATATACGCACACCTGAAAAATTACAATAAACGTTCGATTCATGAGGAATAATTCGTGATCGAAAAGTCGAAGATTCTATTCAGAAGAGCAAAACTCATGTCGTCATTTCCACTCTAGAAAGGAGTCCAGTGTCCGTTCTGAAATACGTGATGTTCTAGCAGCGGACAATAACGTTTGTACTACGTGTAGACAGATAAGCTTTCCTATTAAGCAGGATTAGAAATAAAATGGCAGTAAGGTCATGAGCAGTTGAATTCCAAAAATAGCGAGAACGCAGACGGACAACGGAACCAGAGGAACAGTGCATTCAAGGAAGCAGAATCATGAAACATGAACATGAAATTCTCTCAAAGAGACAAACACGCCACGGCTGTAAAAGAAAACGGTTCAAAAGTTTAACCTCGCTGTGTCACAATTTTTTTTGAAATTTTTGTCTACTGAGCTCTTAATCATGAAAAGCGTACAAAGTCGTCACGATGGAACACGAAATTTTGAATTGATCGAGTGGTAGAGAACAAATACGGAAATAATAATTCCTCTATTAGCTTCTGCTAAGCAGGATAGGATATATGCAATGGTAAAGTCTACTACGTCTTGCGTGACGACCCTGAAGCGGTATTGAGCGAAATGAAAGAGCAAAGCTTTGAACACACGCTGTTTATTTATTCATTTTTCCCCTGCGGTGTGCAAAAAATCAATGTAAAAATCCTACACCACAACGTACCGCGATATTAGTCTCTTGTAAGGATGTTATCATCATGCTATATTGTGCATTGTATTTGTACAAAATACGGTTTTGGTTCAATTACCCAAGTTTGAGGTTTGTGCGCAAAAAATCAATGTAAAAATCCTACACCACAACCTATCGCGACTTTCTCGTAATCATAGGACGATTCGTGGGGTAGCGGGATATTGTACAAGAATTTTCGCTTTGAGCTTTATTAGACTGTTGAGCTATGCGAACAAAAAACTCCTTATAAAAGAGTCATATGGGAAAATTCACATGGCGCTCTTCTCATGTGCCTTTTTTATCCTTCCTATTAATCTGTTGTAAGATGTTATCAACGTGCTCTATTGTGCATTGTATTTGTACAAAATACGGTTTTGGTTTAATTACCCATGTTTGAGGTTTGTGCGCAAAAAATCAATGTAAAATCCTACATCATAGCGTGTCGCGACTTTCTCGCGAGCATAGAATGATTCGTGGGATAGTGAGATACTGTAGAAGAATTTTCGCTTTGAGCTTTATCAGATTGTTGAGCTATGCGAACAAAAAACTCCTTATAAAAGAGTCATACGGAAAATTCACATGGCGCTCTTCTCATGTTTCTTTTTTTATTCTTCATATTAATCTCTTGTAAGACGTTATTAACATGCTCTATTGTCTATTGTGTTTTTACGAAAATACGCTGTTGATTTAGTTACCCAAGTTTGAGGTTTGTGCGCATAAATCAATCTAAAAATCCTACGCCACAACGTACCGCGACTTTCTCTCCATCATAGGACGATTTGTGGGATAGCGGAATATTGTACAAGAATTTTCGCTTTGAGCTTTATTAGACTGTTGAGCTATGCGAACAAAAAACTCCTTATAAAAGAGTCATATGGGAAAATTCACATGGCGCTCTTCTCATGTTTTTTTTATTCTTCATATTAATCTCTTGTAAGATGTTATTAACATGCTCTCTTGAGTATTGTATTTGTTCGAAATACGGTTTTGGTTTAAATACCCAAGTTTGAGGTCTGTGCGCAAAAATCAATGCAAAAATCCTACACCATAGCGTGTCGCGACTTTCTCGCCATCATAGGGCGATTTTTGGGATACCGGGATATTGTACAAGAATTTTCGCTTTGAACTTTATCAGATTGTTGAGCAATGCAATCAAAAAAATCTACCTATAAAAGAGTCATATGAAAAAATTCACATGGCGCTCTTCTCATGTTCTTTTTTTCTTGTTCATATTAATCTCTTGTAAGATGTTATTAATATGCTCTCTTGTGTATCGTGTTTGTTAGAAATACGGTTTTGGTTTAATTACCCAAGTTTGAGGTTTGTGCGAAAAAATCAATGTAAAAATTCTATATCACAGCGTGTCGCGACTTTCTCGCAATCATAGAACAATCGTGGGATAGTGGGATATTGTAAAGGAATTTTCGCTTTGAGCTTTATCAGATTGTTGAGCTACGCAAACAAAAAACTCCTTATAAAAGAGTCATACGAAAAATTCACATGGCGCTCTTCTCATGTTCTTTTTTATTCTTCATGTTAATCTCTTGTAAGACGTTATTGACATGCTCTCTTGTGTATTGTATTTGTACAAAATACCGTTGTGGTTTAATTACCCATGTTTGAGGTAAACGGTGACCGACTGGTGTATGTGTGTACCGACGGACATAAACTGAATCACCGGCAATCTATCAGGCAGCGGGCAGTAATACCGAATATAACAAATGAAATGCTAAATAAATTGAAAGAGGAATACAACAAGTAGAAATTGACAAAAATGAAAAAGGGAAAGGAAGAGCGATTAGGTAGCTAAATTTACACTGTAAGGGCAGAATTAGCGATAAAGTTCTTCACTGTACCTTCTTCTAGTTCGAGAACACAACACCCCAAAACAAAAGGCTCATATGGGAAGATTAAGAAGCCGTGGGAAGCCGGCCAACTGCCTTCCGTGCTATGAGAACATCATTATAGGATTAGTAAGATAAAGGGCAAGAGGACAACACGTTTATAGGATTAGTAGGATGGAGAGTAAGAGGATGAAGGAGTGGGTTAATCAAGCCTTTTCGGCATACGCCACGCATTGTACTTCCACAGGATGTCATGGAAGAATTCGAATGCGCATTTGATCCATAAGTCAATGCCTTCTGGGGTCAGATTCATCAACCGCTTACCGCCCCTAACGGTGAAAATACCGCCAAACCCCTGGTATGACATTCATCAGCATCGGTACTTGGCGCTATTTTCACCGTTAGAGGGCGGTAAGCGGTTGATGAATCTGGCCCCTGGTGGAGAGCAGATAGAAAAGTCAGAGTTCTATCCTTCCAAGACAAGTTTGGGGTATGGTTCCAACACATTGACCCCGAAAGGGTGGAAGGATTGGTTGGTCTGGGCCGGAAATCCGAACTAGGAACCTGGTATCGGGTCCACGCAAGAACCAGCACCTCCTCCGACTGCGCCAAAATGCGCGCTATTAGTAGAATATATCTTCCAAGTGGTATGAAGGCATCATCTCAAATAAGCTGCTCGTTTTCTAGCCATTAGCTTTTCCTAAGACCAGAAAACCATGAATCAATCCTTGGAGAGTTCCAGAACTTTTCGTGCCCTTCCAGCCGAAGCCGTTTCGGAGCTGTGCACCAGGAGATCTTATTTAATAAAGGCAGTGCGGCAACGGAGCAAAAAACGGACCAGCAGTTCTTCAGCTGAAGTCGTAGCAGTGGGTGCTGGGTGGCTGAGTCGTCACGACGGAGGAAACGGCGACAAAATGCGAGAACGACAGTAAAAACTGATCGCTCTTGGGTGGACGAAGTCCGATTTGCATAGCTTAAGCACTTCGGAGCGTTTTTGAAGATGAATGATAGTTCTTTTGAAGCTCCGAAATGCAGGAAGGCGGAGTATAGCGACCCGTAAGACGAAATTTTCAAGAAAGACCTTAAAATACTGTTATTAACGCCTTAGAAAGCGAAACTGACCTGCACTTGAGCTCATTTTCTTATTTTATTCAACACTTTCCCCACCGGATTATATATTATATCCCTTTGAGCTTGAATTTCAAAATTGGCTCTACAGGTAAAGTTCTCAACCATTTCGTGTAAAGAGTAGATGACAAAGGTTAAGGTTAATCAACTGTTCTGTGAGATGGGGCGTGTGTAGCGCAGTTGGAGGAGGTGCTGGCTGTGACGGGCACCCGATACCAGGTTCATGGTTCAGTTCTCTAGCCGTGGCCAACCAGGCCCTCCATGCCTCCGGGGTCGGTGAAAAGGTAACAGACTTGTTTGTGAAGAGAAAACCCTAGACATGCCTCTCTGTTGCCGCCAGAAGTCATTATTAGGTTGGCAACTAATTTCGTGGACTCTCAAGAATCTTCAGCAAAAGTATTTATTAACAAATAACTAGTGACAGTCTTTAATCAAAATAAGATCCCTCGGAACGCAGAAGTGCTTCCCATGTATCAGGTAGCTGGTCTATCCCACGGCCATAGAGTTATTGTGCTTTTGAGGCCAAGAATCTTTGGAGGTGCATTTTGACCCGGTCCACATTATTAAATCGTCTTCCAACCAAGAAGTACTGCACCGAACTAAAAATGTGGTAGTCACTCGGCGCAAGGTCTGAGCTGTAAGGTGGATGAGTTTGACGCTCCCAGTCAAGGTCTTCTATTTTTTGAGGCGTCCGGTTCGCTACGTTCCTCCGTTTGGTGGTGCCAAGAAGGTATTAACTTCTGGGAGCTCGTCAAGAACGGTTCCGGCATTAATGCTGTAATCTACTCTTCTCAACCTGGCCGCGAGTAGGCTGAACTCCGCTGGAATCTGTTCGGACAGATTTTCAGGGACGGAATTATCCTTCAGCAAGATAACGCCAGACCACACGTCACGAATAGGGAGCTTCAGAAAATCGAAGACCTTAGCTGGGAGCGTCTAACTCAGCCACCTTACAGCACAGGCTGTGCGCCAAATTACTAGCACCTTCATAGCTCGCTGCAGCACTTCTTGGTTGGAGAACTACTTATTAATGTGGACCATGTTAAAGTGCACCTCCAAGGATTCTTGGATTTAAAAGCACAAGAATTCTACAGCTTTGGGATGGGCCAGGTAGCTGATAAATGGGAAGCAGTCCCGCGTTCCAACAGATCTGTCTTTGATTGAAAACTGTTATTTGTTATTTGTTTATGAACACTTTTGTTGAAGGCGCTTGAGAGTCCACGAAATTAGTTGCCAACCTAATAATTTATAGACCGAATCCGCATTCAAATTGTCTCCAAGGTGAATGTAGAAGGCATGGCGCATCCCAAAGAGGATTTATTAAGCCGTCTTGTCTTTAATTAAGTCGTCTTTATCCTTATTCTGTGGAATAACCCTTCTGTGGAATTTCACTTCTTCATTATATTGCGGAGGCGCCCACTGAATACATTTGGCCTAGGTAGCCTAGCGTCGACAGTGGTGTGCTCTCAAAATCGAGGTTGTTGGTTCGATCCCCGCTCTGGCCAACAAAGCCTTCCATCCCTAAACAATCAATAAAATACCATCAAACATGTCTGAGAAGAATAAAACGCTGACTTCTTCATCAGATGACCATCATAAATAGGTGTATAGGCCAAATACCTATTCAAACTACTCCACAACTCCTCCTAGATGTAGAATGCGTGGCGCATTCCAAACAAGATTTTCTAGCGCCAAATATTATCATTTATGTGGCCTATACCGTGCGTTATAGTGGTCAACCAAAAAAAAATTCGAGTAGTTTTATCCTATAAAAATTGAGGATCAACATCGGCGCTAATCAATCCCTTTTGGGATGCGCCACGCATCCTACTTCTACAAGATATCGTGGATGCAACTTGAATACGTACTTGGTCAATGACGGGTAAATCCGATGTGCAAGTCAGTGTCCTATCCAGCCCATGTCGCGAATGTGGGCAACACCGGGAGATGGGAACACAACAGCCAATCAGGTCGCACCAAACGGCCTGTGATTCATAGTAGACGTCGGTAACCTGATTGGCTGCCGTGTGTTCCGTCGGTGCTCTGCCTGTTGAAGATTGACTGACGAATTTCTCCTTGCAATGCTGTCCATTTTCACGACATGACCATTTATCCTTCACAGACAGGCCTGGTACCAATCCACCGACTTCGGAGGGATAGAAGTCTAGGTGGACCTGGGCGGGAAATCCGAAACAGGAGCCTTGGATCGGATGTACACGGCGCTTCCTCCGACTACGCTTCTGCGAGTTCCTGATACCCCATACAGGCACAGTATCTATTCATGAACCCCGAAGGGATGGAATGCATCGGTGGCAAGGGTGGGACTCGAACCAGTAGTCGATTCATAGGACGCACGGCTCCTATTCGCTACCCAACTCCCCTACACATCCTAAAGAAGTGCAGTAGTTGTAGATTCCGATCAACTAAAGGAAGAAGCGTCCAACGAAGAAGACAACACAGAAGGAATACGTCTGGAACGAAGAGGCGGAGCAATTTCCGAAAGGAAAAACTGCCCGAAATTCGTCAAAAAGACGGAATTTTTTTCGTTGTAAGAGTTACCGAGTCATGGAGAAGGTTTGCCTTTCGACAGATGCAAAATGAATCCTTCATTCTTCACACTGGTCCCCAGAGGTCGATTCGTCGCACTCGTTTACCTATTTAAGAAATACTAACCATAAGAAAACCGTCATAGAACAACCGGGTCAGTCTAGAGTTTCTTAACCTCACAAAGGAACAACATTGAGGTACTGGCATTCGTTTCAAAAATTTGAAAAGCTTAAGTCACAGCTCCCGCTAGAGTGCTAATAACGGGAGCCTAGAAGGCATGGCAGGTTCACGTGACAGCTGAGCCTTCTGAAGTGAGTTTTTTTCGGTCAAAAACGTCCCGCGATCAGCATTCCATCACTCTTCGACGCCTTTCCAAGCATCTCTCCTACATAGGCGTTCGTTGCACTGCTAGAGCTCATGTGGGCGAGCCAATTGCAGTCTAAGCACCAGATGAAATGCCCGACGATGATGGAGAATTGAATGTCCATCAACCTTATAGTACACCACTGAAGCTGTCCTATTAATTCTGTGCATAAGATGCGCTCGTTTAGAAAGTACGTTAGAAGGGCTTTCTATGGTAACTGCACCCTGCTGCTTAGTGAAAGCTGTGGGCTGATCAACTGCAACTTTATAGAACATTAATTGCCCTAAAAATAACACATGATAGTGAATATAAATGCAATTATTTAGACATGACTTTAGAAGTTATCAATAACAAAATAGCTACCAACTTATGTAATAAAACAAGTAGTTTAACTTCAAAGTTAATAGGTTTCCCCCATGGAATCAGAGATCTCAACGAGAACTGAAAGTATTACCGTGGTGGTGTAAAGGCGTAGAGCATTCCCGCCCGGTCAGAGGGAGGTGCGGGTTCGAGTCCCGCCTGGCGCTAGAAGCTTTGATCGCAACAAAACATCGTTATGAAAGTAATGCTACTTATATAAAAGCAAACTCTAAGAGTTGCTGAAGTCTGTTCTAATCTAGAATATTTTAATAACAAGATAAAAAATCTTCAACAGACTTACATTAAATGGTGTTAGCAAGAAATTTATCGTTAAAAATGTGTTAAGATGTATTTATAGAAAAACAAATTTTCTATAAATATGCTATAATAGGGCACGTGTAGCGCAGTCGGAGGAGGTGCCGGCTGTCGGGTGCACCCGATACCAGGATCCTGGTTCGAATTCCCCGCCCAGGCCAAAAAAGCCTTCCATCCCTCCGGGGTCGGTGAATTGGCACCAGACTTGTCTGGGAGAAAGCACTGGCTCGAGTCTCGCCTAACACACGAGCTGTGATCGTAGCAAGATTAAATGGTAAAAGATAATGCCGGAGCTTGACGTTATTCAGTCAATTCGTGGGACGCGCCACGCATCTACGGGGTATTCCAAAATAACGTGATAAGGGCTTTTTAAAATTATAACTTGAAACAACTGGCAAGTTTGCAACACAATACATAAACAACAACAACGTAGACACTAGGCAACACTGCGTTCGACCGGATTCGAAGTGGCCCCTATTGGCGCGATTACAGAAGTCAAAACGCTTGATGAAGTTTTGGCGATGGGCCGTAGGTCATCTGGAGACAGTCGTTCTCACTCCCGACGTAGAGATGCCTTCTGGGCCTCCGGCCTGTGGCGGCTCTTGGCACGGACCCTGGCCGTCAAAATGGACCACAAATAGACAAAAACCGTCGGATTCAGATTTGAGGATTGCGGTGCCCACTCTGCAGACATGATGAAGTCCGGAAAATTGGCCTTGCACCATGCTTGAGTGCTTTTCGCCCTGTATGCAGGGATTGAGTCTTGTTGAAACGATCCGAGGATCCGAGGCAGAAGCGATACTGAAACCAGAAAAGAACAATAGCCTCGAAGATGTTCCGTCGGTACACACTTTGATTTATTTTCTACACCTTCGTCCACAAAACCACGGGGTCTTTCCGTTGGTTTAAATTCCACCCCGAACCATGAGCGTCTACGAACTCTGATGATGCTCGGTGATGGTGGAGGTGACTGGAGCCTCTCCATATCAGGTCCTACCGTTTCGACGCTTGTGAGCCTACTCCACGGTGTACAGCTTCTTGTCCATGAACAGTGTTCGCTCCCAACCACGAACTGCGGTCCGCAGCTTAAGCTGGCGGCATCGATGGAGCCGTACGCGCTTATTCTTGTTCATCGGAAGCTGGACTTTATGAAACTTGTAGAGCTTGAGTCTAGGTTTCTTACTGCCTGTTCGATCCACTAATGTGAGACTGACATCGATAACACGGGCGATTTTTCGGAGGAGACCCTCGAATTTGGGATTTTTCGCTTTTCGATGATTTTTCAGATCTTCGGAGTGTTGACGGTGTGATTTCTTCCTTGTCCTGGACGGGTACCTTCATGGCCAAGCTCGTTACATCGACGAGTTTCTTTGGAGACAATCGGCCGAACAGGTTAACAATGCCGCATTGGCGCTTTCCTTGACGATGAAGCTCCAAAATCGCAGTACGATGGTTTGATGTCTTGAGAAAAACCGCAACCGGAACAAAATAGAACTTAAAAAATTACAGCACCTACAAAAAGATGCGCACAAAAAATGGCGCTGTCGCCGCCATGCTGCAGATAAGCACATTCTCTTTGGAGAACGTCAAACCTTCATTACGTTATTTTCGAACACCCTGTACTTCTGCAGACGTCGTGGATGCTGCCATTTGAATGCGTATTTGACCTATATTATGACTTGTAGTGGCTAGCCGATGGTGAGGTGAGGGTTATTGCCCTTCCCGGCAAGTTTAGTGTACCAATTCGCCGACGTCGAAGGGATGGGAAGCTTAAGTGGCCTGGGTATAACCCCCACCATGTAATAAAGCATGTAATGAACATGTAATTCCCAAAAACTGATGAAAAAGAAAACGATGGGGAAGTTACCGAAAAAAAACGCTGTGCATTGACAAGCATTAAATGCATGAAGTCTACATGTAAGAAGGAATAAATAATCCCTAAGCAATGTCAAGAAAATCAGCAAAAATGGCATTTGTGTTAGTGAGGTTCCCATTAGGAACAAATACAAACGACCAGTTCTGCAAATAAAACCGGAAGCCCTAAGATTTGACGTATCTGGTACATTAAAAGAGCCTCCTAGATTTCTTTTCCTCATTCAATTTAGGAAGCTAAGTTCTGGTCGCCATCGAGTATCGAACGTTCCACCAAAGCCTGTAGCGGAAAAGACGTGAATTGAAGAAAAATTGGATTGAAGAATTGAATTCTGCCTATATTTCGCCCATTATGCCTAGAGCTTGTAGATTCTATTAGCTTCTACCCAATGAACTTTAAAGAAAAATATTTATAAGCGACATGGTGAAGAGAAACATTGTCGTTCAGAGGGGAAACGGAGCACTGCCTAGCACTGTTTGTCAACAAACCTTTTCTCTATTCGAAGTAGGCTTCGTAACAGGAGAAGGAATGATATTTTAGGAGGCGTTTGCCAGCGGAATCTGTGGCACAGAAAAGGCCAGCGTGGTTGAGGAACGAAGCGAGAAATGTCAGTTCGAAAGAAAGAATAACGAAGGAAACAGGAGGGTGAGCGAGGCGCTGCGCCAGGCTGGAAGGTGTGTAAGGCAGCGACGAAAAGCGAAGCGATGACGTTTATTTGGCAGAGCGCCTGACGTCAGCTGATGGGCTACACTAAAATTAGTCCGAGCTGACGACCACACGGCGGTCGAACTCGTCGTCACACCTGCTAGTGGGTCTCAGCCTAGCTCATCATGGCTTTATAAAGGATAAAGGTCGGCGTTACTCAATCCCCTTTGGGATGCGCCAGCGCCTTCTGCTTCTGCGGGATGTCGTGGAGGCGATGTGAATGCGTATTTGGCCATACAATGACTTGCGGTTGCCAGCCGATGAACAAGTCAGCGCTTTATCTTTCCCAGACAATTCTGGTACCAATTCACCGACCCCGGAAGGATGGAGGGCTTGGTTGGCCTGGGCGGAAAATCCGAACCAGGAACCTGGTATCGGGTGCACGCGACCGTCGGCGCCTCCTCCGACTGCGCTACACGCGCCCATCATGGCTGTATAGACAGGCCAATTCGAGTTATAGGAAGCTAAGCTTTCCGTCGCAGTTCCGAAGCCTGCAATTTAGCATCCATGTCGCGAATATGGGCAGCATTGTATGAGGGTGCGTCATGCAATCACAACCATTCAGCGTGGCGAACATGCACGCTCTCCGTTCTATCTGACTGCCGCGCTCGTTCAATGCGACCTGATTGGTCGGCGCGTTCCCAGTGCCCACTGCCGCCTACATTCGCGACAAGGATCAAAAGTGCAATGGTCAGAAAGGTTGAATTAGGTGTAACTCTATAAACAAGGAACTATCTAAATCCTATGGTATCATAATGACATAATACATAACGCAATAACAATAGCGAAACTAATGATAACAGTAGCAGCGACAGTGGCAACAAACAGCAACAGTAAACATGCCTTGTTTCGACTCTATCTTCACACAAAATATTTAAAATTAGTCACGTCGTCTTATTACTTTCTTTTTGTTTCAATGGTTGTGTTTTATGCTTGGTGACGACAAGTCGTCTCCATTGAAGGATTTCGCACCCCATTTCGGCCGCCGCGCGCGTCTCTGGGCTCTCCTCCTCCCCCGAGCTATTTCTCCACGCTGCCTGATTTTCAGGGTCTTCTTCTCAATCAGTGCTTCCAGTCCGATCTTGGGCTTGCAGGCAGTGTAGCGGCTGTGTGCGTCCGGGGCGGATTGATATGAGAGGGTTTTTTTTCATTCTGCGCGTGTTTGGGTCGTGGTCTCTCCTTTCTGACTCCTTGCGCATGCCTTGTGGTTCTTACTTAGTTCATATTGTGTTGTTTCATTGATCTCATGTAGTCTTCTGTGTGTTCCTTCATGTTTTAGTGTTGTAATCGGTTTAGTCTTGCCATATCCTTAGCATTGTGTCTTTACAATGTCACTTAGCCTGTTTCAGGGTCTCATATGATATCGCTACTCATACTTGATGTCATGTTGTCTTCGATTCATGTTTCGCGTAGTTATGCTCAGGTTACTCTATGTTTATCCTCACATTTGTCCATGTTAGGGTCTCGTATCACTGTATTGCTTTAACACCAATGATTCAATGTCTTGTTTCGTTAGTCGCGTGCGTGTTAGTGGTGTAGTATTAAAATAAAGGTTTAATTACCTAAGTTTGGGGTGATCTCCATCGCGTTCGATCGCACATCTACCTTATTACCGCGTGGCAGTGCTGTTTGTATTGGTTGGAGCGACTTCACTTGGTATTGAACGCATATGCTTGAATAAATAAATAAATACATAAATATTATGCGCACATGAGCTGATTGTTTTTTAAGGGCATTAAAGCAGAACTGATTCTGAATTGTCTTGGGTGCCCCACGATCTCTATGACTCGAAGCGGTCGTTGCACTGGGCATCGCTCAGTTTCTCCTTCTCCATTTCCGTATAAAGAACTTTCTGGAAGACGCGGTCGCCGGAAATGAGTCCTGGGTCTTTCACGTCAACCGCATCCAGAAGGCTCCCAATGAAGACCACCTCCGATGCAATCAATGTTCGTCCTCCATCAGGAGAAGGTAATGCTGAGGTGTTGGTAGGACTCCGAGGAAATGCTTGACCACTGAGTTCCTTGAAGCCCGAACCTCATTGAATGCGAATCTATACCGTGCAGCTGCAAAAGTTGACAGAAGTCAGCAGCGGAACCGACCAAGGGCGAGATTCACCAAGGTTATAGCGGTATGTAGCTTCTCAGCGGATCACAACAGAGCGTTCTTACAGAGAAACTACCGCGAATTCTGTTTCATCAAACGCGCTGTAAAAGTAACGGAGTCTAGAATTCGACCGAGAGCTGGTGCTAGCTACGCCGCATCTTTTACAGGGAACTTCAAAGAGATTTCACCGTGAAGATTGCTGTTAAGTCGCGCTTTCAGGATTTTCGGCTGTAATTTTTCTGTTAAACTGCTGTAAGTCGTTCATTAATTCGGTCCCAAGACGGAAAATACATATTTTCTCCACGACAATGCTCAGCCACGTGTCGCAGAGATGTCTCTCCAAAGCTTCTGAGCTTGCGTGGGAGGTGCTGCCCGTCTCACCGTATTTCCCAGGCCTTGTGCGATCTGACTTCCACCTCTCCCGTGGTCTTAAGGAACATCTGAGGACCAAGCTCTTAAGGAACATCTGAGGATACACTTCGACGATCAGGCACAACTGAAATCCGAGGTGGCGCAGCTTTTCGAGTCACAGCCATCTTCATCCCGGAAGAAGGCAAGTGGTGACCTACGAATTAGATAGGAGAGGGCTGTCGATGTCAACGTCAGCGGTGATTACTTTGTAAATGGAAATAGTATGCTAATAGAGCAATAACATGTTGAAAAAATTCCACATTGCTGTAGAGTTTTCCGACAATCTAATCCTAAATATAAAATATGGGACATTCCGTCCATCGAATGGCAGGAGAAGTCGTTTCAACGTATACAACTACAAGCTGGGTCCATTTCAGAAAGGGCTACGTATAAACTCGTTCTTTGTTCGTACTACGAAATGGCTTGAAAGTCTGCCCGAGTCAGTTCTGTCCTGCGAAAAATCTTCTCACTTCAAACAAGCTATAAAGAAGATTGATATTTTAAGTTTTCTTGGAATCCCAGATATGTCCTAGTACTCTTGTAGACTTGTTCAGATAACTCGCCCAACTGATCCGAGTCGTATTATTCTTTGTTCTCTAAATTCGTGCCTTTCCGTGAGCGTTGCTTGCTTATACTGCTGCTTATACTTATACTCCATTTACCATTTTCTTGGCTGAGTGAAGTAAACCCAGTCTCCTTCAAAAAGGGTTTTTTCTAGAGTGCGTCCCTGCAAGGGTCATGCAATTGACCGGTCTCATCTTGTGTCACAACCAGGTAGAGTCCCAAGGAGCTACTTCCTGTGGGGAGGGCTTCACCTATTACGATTCATGCTTCTTTGGCCTAGGTGACTCTCCTATAGCTTTTAAATGGTACAGCAACCGTCTTCTATCCCTTCAGCTTTCTGCCGACCATCTAGCCTTTGGAAGAGCAGTAGACGTTGTCCTGAATGCGCCTTACCTGCACCTGTACTTCAGCCTGGTCACGCCCGAGGAGCCTCTACCAAGGAGAGGGCTTCACCTATTGCTATGCACGGTTTCGATTTACGGCCATCACGGGTTGTTGCCGGTCTGACATTTTTCCTCTCTTCTCGATCATCTTTGCCTGGACTCAGCTTACACGACAGAAACGTTTTGTGAAATCATGGAGGATACTCTAACCTCGTTCCCGGGAAACCACGAAAAAATAGTAGCTAAAGGTGATCGCACTGGGACACTTGAACCGATTCAATCCATTTGGCGAGTAATCTCCTTCATCTGCCAACTTGTTTTAAGCGCATGAATAGCATTATCTTAACATTCCACGATTGTAACTGTTTATTTTGTTTGGTTGGTTCGTTTGTCTAACTAGTTTAATCGTTTCCCTTCGTTCTGCCCCTTGCGTTCTCTTGTTGTTGAGCTATGGATCACTTAAATTTAGCGTGCCCTCCATGGGCGCATAAATAAATAAATAAATAAATAAAGTGGCAAGTGGCGCTCCGTGTGCGAGTTCTGAGAGTCTTACTTCTCTTTCTCTCAAGTATTACGCAGGGCTGGTAGTAGAGTCGAGTAAAGAACATACGAGAACCGGCGCCTCCTCCAACTGAGCTACACGCGTGCAGATTAATTCGTAACCATGACAATGGCGCATGAATCGTTCTGATTTATGAGGTGTGGTGTGTATTTCCCTTTTTAAAGGATCTCCTTCCCTACCAAGGAGTTCCGGGGATCCTTATTTTTTATATATTTTCTATTATTCTTGCAGTCATCTGAAAAAAGGAAGTAAACGAGTGTAAAGTTTTTGTTAAATTTTTCTTCGTGTATTTTGTGTTATTTATTTATTTATCTATTCTTTTCATGGATAACAATGCAAAAGAAAAAGCAAAACAAACGTTTTTTAAAACAAGTTGAGGTCGCCTTAAGCAGATAAGGCAAAACAAGCAACGAAAATAAAGCTAGTCAAGAGGAAAACTACTAAACTGCATCTTGATATCGGTCAAGAAGTTTCTTATATTGCCTTATAGAGTTTGGTAAGACATGTTTTTTTGTTGTTGATAATTTCAAAAAACTCAGAGCCAGCATGGCAAGTGAAGAACCGAGATCTGATATTGCTTTTTTGGTCTGGGAAACTGAATCCTCCACTGACCACCCCTCGTGTTTGATGAAGAAAAGGTATAGAACTTCTGTATAGGAATACGAGTGAGACCATTGATCATCTTGTATAAAGGATAAAAGGATAAAGGACGGCGTTACTCAATCCCTTCTGGGATGCGCCAGCGCATTCTACTTCTACGGGATGTCGTGGAGGCGACATGAATGCGTATTTGGCCATACAATGACTTGCGGTGGCCAGCCGATGAACAAGTCAGCGCTCTATCCTTCCCAGACAAGTCTGATACCAATTCACCGACCCCGGAGGGATGGAAGGCTTGGTTGGCCTGGGCGGGAAATCCGAACCAGAACCTGGTATCGGGTGCACGCGACAGTCGCGCCTCCTCCGACTGCGCTACACCCGCCCGATCATCTTGTATATCGCAATTAAATCGTATCTTCTCCTACGGTGTTCAAAGATATGTAGATTGAAGAATCTGTTTCGTGATGTCGGTGAGGGGAAAGTGTTGTAACCATACCCATGTACTCGTATCCAGAGTTTTCTTGTGAAGTTGTGTTGCACAGATTCTAGCCTGTCAATTTCTCGCTTATATTGCGAACTGAAAATTGTGGTGCCATATTCTAGAATTGGTCTAACATAGGACTTATAAGCAGTTAATAGCTGCCGCAGTGAATTTGTTCGCAAACATTTGTAGAGGCTGGGCACTATTCGTGCAGCTTTGTTCGATATTAATTTGATATGTCCCCTGAGCAAAAGTTGAGTGTCCAAAATAAAACCCAGATCACGCAGTGAAGGTGTACTACTTGTGTTGTGTTATTGTATTGGTTTGTTCTTGTTTATTTACGTACGGACCCTTTTAACTTTGCGTCCATACAAGGCAGAAGCCTAGCAAGGAGCTGCTACTCGAAGAGGATTACCCGCTCATCCGCCTATAGAACGGTCATCTGAAATCATTTAAAAAAGCATGTTACGCCTTCAGATATCACGAGATGTCGTACACGTTAAAGGCTAATCCGGAATGTGTTCTTTATCCTTGAGTAAATCTTTGCTGTCAACACGCTAGTTTTTAAGTGCATCACACGGCCTAATTGCTGTTTAGAATGCGTGCTGGATTAGGCTAATCCTGTGGAATCCAAAGAGCCATCAAGTTAACAGATAGGGAGGGCAATATAGAGAGTTTGCTCCATGAAGGGGAAAAGGGAAAAGGCATGGGCAGCCTTCAGTTCGATTCGCGAAGTCACCGATCAGGTCAAGGATGCCGGCCTCAGGGCCTCGATATTCAACGCCTCTGTACTGCCTGCGATGTGTTACGCGACGGAAACCTGGCCCGACAACAAGACAATCGCCAGAGCGATGCAAACTACGCATCGTGCACTGGAGAGATGTCTTCTGAGGACAAGCCTTCGTCAGCAATGGCAAGAAGGGCTACGAAACTCGGAGCTACGGGAGAAGTCGCAATTAGCAGACCCGCTGCAGCACATGAAGAAGTCCAAATATCGCTGGGCCGGACACCTGTTTCGACGAATGGACGATAGATGGAGCCTCCGTGTCACAGAATGGCTCCCGAGAGACCATAAGAGGCCACTGGGACGACCGCCAACGCGATGGGCAGACTCATTCTTAAGATCATTCAGAGAGCAGCGTCTGCCTTACTGGATGCAAGCAGCCAGAAATCGAGCGGTCTGGAAGAGTTGTGGTCCCCACTGATAAGACCTCCAGCCGACAAAAGGAACATCAAAGTATCAAAGTAAGGGAAAAACCAACTGCTATGATGAGAAACTGAGCGTTAGATACGAGATTGTTCAAATATGGAATACGGGCTGTCATATCGAAGCATGGGTGTCTTTAGGACCACAAACACAATGACAAGAAGGTCACTGATAGTTCAAGTTTAAAGCTACACCGGCTCTAACTTGCTTAATGGATCCATTTCGTGAATTTGGTCTTCACAGTTGTAGTCAGTGTTTCGAGCTCCCTCGTATGATACAGATCGCTACCCGAAGTCCATGGGAAGCTACAGGCATTCGTTAGTTAGGAAATATGATTCAGTGCTTATTTTTTCTTGTAAAGAGCTTAGGTGTAGGGCGCGCAGCAAAGTCGGGAGATGTTCACGCGTACTTCGAATCAGTGAAGGTTCGGGTCTCATCCGAGCCAATCAAGCTTCCAATCTCCCTAGAATCGGTGTGTAGGTACCACGAGAGCATGGAAAACTTTGTCATCGACTGGCCAAAGAAACCATCACAGTGTACATACCTACGCCCAAAAATGAACAGTCTCCCATAGGAAAGGAGGGAGTGGCGTATTCCCAGAAAGAATAAAGTCAATCCTTACTCCCTTTAGTTGGGAACATGGTGCAGTTTGGAACGATGGGCCGATCTCAAGCGGATCGACTTCAGGTCTGATTTTTGGTGGAACGAGCCATATTTTTACCCGATGGCGTCCTAGAGGAGCTATAGATCACACAGGTTCCACTAAACGTCGAAAACAGAGTGCATGGCGCAATCGCGCTGAAATGACAAGGCAAGGTGTCGTCAGAACACCTTCTTGAGAACGGATCGCGTTCTTTTCCACATGCTAACTGAATGAAATAGTCAGCGCTTGCGTAGAAGGGCTCTTACATCCCGGGGTTCTATTGAATATTCGAGCGGCTCTAGAGCACCGTGGACACGACACCACAGGCAGTCTGGGTGTGTAGAATCTGGCTGCGAAATTCGACGTCTGAAGAGTCAACTCTGAACAATAATTAGGTATGGAACGCCGCCAATTAATGCGGCCTAACGGAGCGTGTGTTTTTGTGACGATGCTTAGCCATGCGAGGTCTTATTGTCCCATCAAAAACGAAAAATCTCGTCGGGTCCTAAAAATATGACTGTCGTGCGAATTTCAGAAGAACGTTCCTCAATGAGGGACCTCAATGAATATTTGACCAGTGATGGCCAAAGCTTTTTCCTATTGAGGCATAGTGTGAGAATTGTGATAGGGAACAGATGAAAAAGGTGAGACCCTCTGAAGTCATCTTCTATGCTTCGAGTTACTTAGAAGCGGCGGATTTTTGCCTTCATTTATTGAGAGAACTTCATTCTACGAGGCGTAGTGACTCATAGACTTTTGAAGGCGTTGTTAGTCATAGACTTCTGAGAATCATTTCAGGCTGAGAACACAAAATATCAAACTTGCAAAAATTGTTACACATTTTCGAAACAGAAGTGATCTTAATCCTAAAATAATCTGAATTTCATTTATAATTTTTGTTCCATTAATGACTCTAGCATTTCTAACGAATTCTGTAATATTAAAGTATAAAGGATAAAGGACGGCGTTACTCAATCCCTTCTGGAATGCGCCACGCATTCTACTTCTACGGGATGTCGTGGAGGCGATTTAAATGCTTATTTAACCTATGCCATGGCCAACCCGACCCGACGCCAATTCGCCGACCCTGGAGGGATGGAAGGTTTGTTTGGCACGGCCAGAAGTCCGAACCAAGAACCTGGTATCGGGCGCACGCGCCAGCTAGCCCCTCCTCCACCTGCTCTACACGCGCCCATTTCACCTAAGCTTCTCGCTGATCATTTTCTTTAAAGAAAAAAAAAATTGAAGTATGCACTACACTCGCTCCATAAAACGCCCATTTTATTTTTGTAAGTGTTTGAAATTGAAAACTAATAGAAATTAAAAACTGCCAGTTTATAATAAAAATGGTGAGATGGTAACATTTATCTTTATTTTATTTATTTTTATTTTCCTTAATATTTTTACATTTTTTATTCACCTTATTTTATTTATTATTTACTTAGAAACGCCCGGAAAGTGCGTTTAAAACAGCTAGTTGTTCTAGTAAGTAATACGAAAATAGCTCATGTTCCCTAAGGGCTATAAAATCCTAGCGAAAAAATAACAAAAAAAAAGAAAAAGAAAAAAGAAACAACGTAGAAGATTTTCCATGTTCGACTGTCATTGAATCTTGGCATGATATTGATCAGTATGAATACCCAAGTGATGTAGCTGACGAACCAAAATTAGTACAGATCCTCTATTCCGGCTAACGTTTCGGCGTAACCGCCTTCTTCAGAGCCTGGAAGAGTCAAGTTGAGTTTGAAAAACCATCCGTCCAAGAGCCATTTCAGACCACAGCGGACAATCAGAGGTTGGTAGGAGAGGGAGACGAAACACGAGGAGGTAACACAAACAGTCCAGCGCAGATGGGCGAACGGTACCCCTTTTAAGGCGACACATGAGGAGATGAGGTCACCTTCGGTTCACCCTCCTAGCGAGCCTCTGGCAGACTGTCCTCCGGTTCGAGACCGCAAAGGTCAACGTACGGAGCCAGCTCCTGTATCACCGCTACGCGTTCCTCCTTCCTGTTGATCGTGGGGTTCCTAGCGGCAATCCACAGCGCTTCTAGTGTTTTGCGCGCCGAGATCTCGAACTCTCGTGCCAATATCGTCACCGGCACGTCAATGCCCGTGCCATTGTCGTAGCCTGTGCTCACCCAACGGACCGGCGATATCGCACCTACGAAGCATGCCCAAATGTTCTTTAACGCGCTCCCCAAGGGGTCTACCCGTCTCGCCAATGTACTCGCCGTTGCAACCCGTGCATTTTATAAGGTATACCACACCTGAGACCATGCAGTCTCCCTCCTTACCGAATGGGCAGATAATACACTGGCGAGTCTTACAGCAGGAATCGTATAGTCGATTCCTAACGAGACGTGCCTTGAGATTGGCCGGCGGAACCTCGATCATGCGGACCATGCTATCAAGACCAGCTTTGCGAATGCAGTTTCGCACTTCGGTACTGAAATCATCCGAGACAAAAGGCACCTTAAAAGGAATTTTATTGTCGCTCTGATGTCTCGCTTCCACTGCCGGTGTTCGATGACCTTTAGCCAGGCTCTGCTCGGGATACCCGTTGGACACCGCGATTCGAGATGCCATTTGCAATGACACTGACTTGAGATCGCTGTCTGAGGACACCGCCGCCGCCGTTCGGAACATGTTCTTAATCGTGGCTCTCTTCGTTTGAGATGGATGAGCAGACCTGAAGTGCACAATGATGTTGTTACTACTGGGCTCGATACCATTTAGTATGGAATCTGCCCCGCCTGCAACTGACTTGGACGCGGGGCAGATTCCATACTAAATGGAAAATTAATTGTAAAAGATTTTGTAACATTTGTGAAATTAAGGTAACTAATGATAAGCTTTTTTGTAGCGAATTTGGGTATATTTTTAACAAAATTGATTACAACATAGATAAAAAAAACATCTCGGAAATAATGAATGTATGCTTGAAAAACACAAGGAAGTAAGGATCTGTTTAAGAGTATACGGAAAGCTTACGCAAATTCTAGGGTTGATTAGGTTGATAGTCTATGTTCCCCGGCATTATTCTGACATGAGTCGACTCTATGACAACATCAAATTTCTGTACATTACGGGCTTATGGCCAGCGTCCATGGAGAGCCACGCCCTTGGCCAATCACAGGCATTTCTGCGACGTTTTTAAGTCTTATTGCCATTGAAAACGAAAAATCTCATCGAATCTTCACATTCTTGGAAAACGTTCTTAGGAATGGGACCTCCCTGAGTGCTATGAACAATGATGCCCCAGTTTCTTCGTATGGAGAGATGGCGTGGGAATTGGAAATAGGAGGAACTGAAAAAGGTGGGACCCTCTGAAGTCATTTTCTACGCTTCGACGGACGTCAGATGAATTTAGAAGCTGCGGATTAGTGCCCTAATCTATTCAGTGAATTCCATTCCGTGAGGCGCAGTGACTCATAGGCCTACGCGTTTCTGAGGAATATTTCAGCTTCATCAACACAAAATAATCGAATCTTCGAGAATTCTTATACATTTTCAAAATAGTAGTTGTTTCATTCCAGAAATAACCGGAATTGTATTTAAAATTTTTGGTCCACTGGTGACATTAACCACAATAATACCACTATTCTCACACTTTCTCTGCCGATTCCACGGATGTGTTTACCATTATTCCTCACAACATAATCCATATAAACATTTCGTAAGTAATAGGACGTCTGCTTTAAAAACCTAATTTGTCCGTATGTTTCTCTGTCCGTGCGTCCGTCTATTCTTCCTTCCGTCCGCAAAAATACCTGGTACTTGTAAAGGGTACCTCACCTCGATCGAAACTGGTGACCTTCACCTACCATTAACCCGTTATAGATAGACATCACGGGAATGTGCTGGTGGATGAACACCTTTCCAACAAGTAAAAACATTGATTGACTTGGCGTCATTGATTGATTTTATCGATTTTTTGAGGAACGAACCCGATGAGAGATCTACGCGAAGATTTTATCCGTTTACGGATAGCTGCCTGAGGCAGACGACTTAAGAATATGTCGTCGGGTGGATGCTATTGCAGCGAGTGAGAAGCACTGATTGACATGTCATTATCGATTGATTTTATCGATTTGTGTAGGAATGGACCAGATGAGTGAGATCTACGTGAATATTTAAACTGTTTACGGATAGCAGCCTGAAGTGGAATATACTAGCAGGTGAACACCATCAACCAGTATTGATCGCCTAACCGTTATTGATCGGTTTTATCGATTTTTGTTTGAGTGAACCGGTTAAGGTAGAATCGACGCGAAAACTTGATCCATTTATGGTTAGCTGCCTGAGGTAGACACTGCGAGAAAATGGCGGTGAGTGGATACCTCTGCAGCAAGGAGCATTGGTTGACTTGCCAATATCGACTGATTTTATCGATTTTTGTAGGAATGGGCCTGATAAGTGAGGTCTACGCATATGTTTTATCCGTTTGTGGTTGGTTGCCTGGGAAAGAAACAAGAATATACCATCAGATGCACACCAGCAAGTAGGCAGAATTGATCTCCTAGCCATTATTGATCGACTTTATCGATTTTTGTAGGTGTGGACCAGTTGAGATGGAATTTACGATTGTGTGTTATCTGCGTTTCTTCAAGCACTATGAACTTCTCTATAGGCGAATAGGAGAATGTTCAGATGAAGATGTCGCGTTTCAAGAGTGGGAATACAAAAAGCTTAGAGATCCAGACTCTATGGCGAAGAGCTTCAATAAGGCCATTCGGGAGCTCGACAAGAATAGATGGGAGAGACCAGATGTGTCCGTTAATGAACTGCGGCGTCCTGATGAAACAACAAATCGCTGTCGCCGCCACAAACACTATGAGAATCTGATGAGATATTCAGCGCCAACTGGAGCGAAGGACGTGTAGGACACCACCCAACCTCAACGGCGTCAACAACCCAAAATGTCGACCAACACACCGAATAGGGGTTTGACGCACGCAAGTGTGAGGCCTTCAGAAGAAGCGACGTCGACGTCGACATTACCCCGTCGTCGTCAATTGTTCGGATTGAAGTCGAATCCCAGAGGACGACGCCAACGAACAGCTGATGAACAGCAAATTGCCCTAAGCGAGCGTGGATTCATCGGAGAGAAAAAAAGCCGGATAGCATCATTTGGAGAGTTGACGAAGCCAGCGGCAGCAGCAGCTACAGGCAGCTGCTGCAGCTCGGCAGCGGCCAGTTATCTGCCCAGGAAATGGGGCGTCAGAGCTGTTTCAGGCCATTTCCGTGGAGTTGCGTCGGTGAATATGGCACGCATGGGCGTGACCGTCTCGAAGACGACGGACGGATCGGGGGAGTCATGTCAGGAGTTACCTAGAAATTGTCGCAATAATGTCCGCCGACACGCCTACTTGTCGTCGGGGGTGGGCAGGAACTACCCTAGTGGCAAAGACTAACAACACCAAGTGCAGAATACAGAGTTCGTCTTGGACAAGTGAAGGGAATAAAGAACGACGTTATTCAATGGCTTTTGGGATGAGCCACGCATTCGACAGCGTGGCTACGCAGTGTGGTCCCCAATTTTCTACGAGTGGTTCCTGAGAAAACCGTTAACCATTTTCACGCCAAGATTTTTTCGAATCTGGTCTAGTCTGGAGGGGGAATGTCAGATTCGTGCGTCAGCCTATAGAACACAACCACATCTTCTGATTTGAAATTAAAGGCGTTCGCATGATGGGAGCGCAAGGTTTCGCAGAAAATCGAAGCAAGGGATTGAAGTCACAACAAGTCTCCACCGATTAAGACAGATCCAACTTTTCAAATGAAATTAGACAGTTTTCAAAGCAATATAAAGATTGATCTTATAAGCTAGCCGAAGAGCCTTGAAATCAAAGCAAAACCGTTCAAATCAACATGATTTTTTTTCTACATTAATCTAGATACTCTCCAAAAAGGTTAGAATCATTTTTTGTTCAAGGAAAATTTTCGCATAATTTTCATTGAAATTTTAATTCAACTACTCAATAAGTGAACAAATTGATTGAAATTTTATAAACTTCTGAATTTTCAAGGAAAGATCATGGTTTAAAGATTGTTTTAAAAAGCAGGGAGACTGCAATTTCAAGTGCCAAAAAGAGATTACGCCATGCCCTCGGCCAAGATGGCGCGATTTTTATTCGATTGATAGCAAAACTTTGGCCTGCATGAAGTTACACACCTGTAAATATTAGGGGGGGGGGCAAAAGTAATGAGACAAAATGAAAAAAATCTTTATCTCTTTATAACTCAATTACAACTCAACGATGCTGAGTATTTGCCATTAAGAGCAAGGACCTTGCTGCCATCGCTCAGCCAACTTCCTGATCCCATCCTTCCAGAACTGCTTGAGCCTGGTGTTGATCAACTGCTCGATATGGTTGTCAAGGACCGCTTGGGTTCTTGTGTCCCTTCCGACTAGGAAGTCCTGTAGGCTCAAGTAGTAGTGGTAGTCGCATGGAGAGATGTCCAGCGAATACGGTGGGTGAGGCATGTGAACGTAGCCCAGCTGGCCAAGCTTATCCGTGCTTACTTGTTCCCGATGGGGTGCGGCGTTGTCGAAGAGTAGGACCTTCTTGAAGCGCTGCGAATGAATAAGAGCGAGTCGTCTGCCCATCTCTTCTATTTCGTTCACTATGGCCTTGGAGTTCATCGCGGCGCTCTTGGAAAACAGCCTCCGGTAAACCGATCCATGGGCGCAGACCCAAAAGCTCCAAAGATGCTTCTCGCCGTGAACATCTCGCCGAACGAAGGTCGGTAACAATTCACCAGGCATCACCCAGACTCGCTGCTTGGCAGGGTTATGGTAGAAGACGTACTTCTTATCCTGCGTGAATATTGAGTCCAGGCTGCTCGGGGTTGGGAATTGGGCGAGATTTGCGCGACAGAGGTCGATTCGTCAGACTGGGGTTTCGGCATGAGACAGGCTGGGGTTTTGGCATGCTTTTGGAAAGGGCGGAAGTGGTAACTTCTCAGATGGGCTTCAGTAAGTAGCATACAAACATACAAGTACGACAAGTAGGAATCCAGACTCCAGCCACGAGATATATGGACACGGCATGGGGTGTCTCATTACTTTTGCCCCCCCCCCCTAATAGAACAACAAAGCTAATTGTAAAGAAAACACACGGCCTAATTTTGTTGCTTCATGTAAACAGCATTTACACTATCAATCAAATAAAAATCGCGAAGTGCTTTTCGAGTACATGGCAAGCGCTCGTCATTTAGTGCACTAGGTGATTTTTGATTTGTCGAGTTTAAAAAGCTAATTTATTATTTTTCTGTAAAATTAGAAGTTTTGTAAAATATTACCACTCATTCAGGCGCCTAAACTAAAAAACTGTTCAGAAAGTTATACCAAATTTTCCGGCAACAAAAAGTTATTCTAACAAACCTGGACAGTCTGTAGTTTAACCTGTAAGAAGCTCGCACCTATTTAGAAGACGTTCACTTTGATTTCAGAAGCGCAAAGTTTATTCCGAAGAGTGTCCATTTCAACGTGAAAATGGTGTATATGTCTGGTAGAATAGTTTTAACTAGAAATAGTTGAAAATTTGCATTTGAACAGAAGCCGCTGTCTAATGGCGATAAAATTTTGCACGATTTCCAGCAGATTACATAGAAAATTCTGTTTCGAAAAAAAGAACGAGAATGCCTTCAAACGGAACGAAAAGAGTCAAAGAATAGAGAACGAAGAGCAGGAAGTCCGTCGAAGATTTCGAGGCCATTTGACCGGAACACAACGATGTTGCATGCATGGCTAAGCAAATGGACTGACGTCATCGCGATGAGGACCAACGAACCGAGCCGGGGCTCGGTGTAAAAAAGAGCGGACTCATTTGTTCCGGTGACAAATTGGCTCCTCGCACGAAAATTCCACCTTTTGCTTCGAACCCGACTCTGCTCGGTGCCGAAATGCACTGGCTACGCAGCACCAACCCGCCTACTTCGGGTAGGAGCAGCCTTTGAAAGCGTATACAGTCCGTCCGTCATTGTTGTGGAGTTAGTGCGAGAATTGCCCTGGTATACGGTACGGTACGGACACACAGTGGGTATTGATCCTTATTTAAACTTTCCCAAACAGTTATTACCCCCATTTTTTATTATTTGTCATTTCTATATTATATATTTTATTGGGAGCGTGGAGCGCAGTCGGAAGAGGCGCCGGCTGTCGCCTGCACCCGATACCAGTTTCCTGGTTCGGATTTCCCGCCTATACCAACCAAGCCTTCCATCCCTCCGGGGTCGGCGAATTGATACCAGACGTGTCTGGGAAGGATAAAGCGCTGACTTGTTCATCGGCTGGCCACCGCAAGTCATTGTATGGCCAAATACGCATTCAACACGCCTCCACGACATCCCGTAGAAGTAGAATGCGTGGCGCATCCCAAAGGGATTGAATAACGCCGTCCTTTATCCTTTTTATTTATATATTTTATTACGTGGCATAAGACACACGTTAGAAAAACAAACACGGCACTAACGTGGTTCTCAAAATTTTAGAAGAGAAGACTTTTTTCAATTATACGCTTGAAAGAGCCGGAAATCTGCTCGACAATACAAAATCTGCTCGTCAGGTGATGGAGAAATATCGGGAGAAACGAAAACCCTGCTACCTAGCATTCCTGGACCTAGAGAAGGCCTACGACAGGCAAGCTCGGGCCGTAATCTGGAATGCCCTTCGAGGGAGGGGTGTCCCGGAACGTCTGATCACGGTCATAAGGGACATGTACGATGGCTCGAAAGCGGCGATACGAACTCCACACGTCCACACGGAGTGACAAGGAAAGTGGACATCACTGTGGGGGTACACCAAGGGTCGGCTCTGAGCCCGTTCCTCTTCCTGCTGACACTTGACTCTATAGTGAACCACCTTGAGGAAGGCCCTCTCAGAACGATCCTCTACGCGGACGACATCGCTCTAGTAGCCGACAACCAGGAGGAGCTGGAGGAGAAGGTGCAGCCGTGGCAGAGAGCCCTTGCGGACAACGGCCTACGGCTGAACGTGAAGAAGACGAAGTTCATCAGCTCTGAGCAGTGCGCTGGATCGATCCTAGACTGCCAAGGGGGAACGATCGAGAAGGTGGAAGAATTCCGCTACCTCGGAAGTGACCTATCCGAGGAAGGAAGTGTGGACCAGGCGGTCAGGGGACGGATAAACGCAGCCTGGCTCAAGTGGAGGGAGTCCACAGGGATCCTCTGCGACCGTAGATGCTCCAGGACGCTCAAAGGCAAGCTCTATAGAACAGTTGTGAGACCTGCCCTCCTCTACGGCAGTGAGTGCTGGGCCCTAGGTAAGGCGCAGGAGCGGCAACTGCACGCGGTGGAAATGAGGATGCTGAGGTGGGCATGTGGATGGACCCGTCGGGACAGGGTGCGAAACGAGGATGTTAGGGCAGTGATGAAGACAGCCCCGATCCAGCTAAAGATGAGAGAGCAGCGCCTTAGGTGGTATGGACACGTCCTCAGAAGACCAGAGGATCACCCCACAAGGTTGGCCCTAGATTTCGAGGTACGCGGAAAGCGTCCGAGAGGAGCCCCAAGGAAAGGATGGAAGGACGTCATCAAGAGAGATCTCGCTGAAGTCGGCGCTGCGCCAGATGACGCCCTTGATAGAATGAGGTGGCGACGGATCACAAAAACAGCGGACCCTGCGACTGCGCGGGACTAAACGCTCAGGAGAAGAAGAAGAAGAAATACAAAAATTGTGTTTTGAAGACAAATAAGTCGGTTCTGCTCTGCAAGTAAAAACCCCCAACCTGTGTGTAACTTTAGGGCTGCGAAAGGAGATCTTTTCGGAAACATCTCTAGTTCTGGAACGTAGGTGAGAGCAAAATCGTGAAGCATCGATGTCAATAATTCCTGAGAGTATTTTGAAGATAGCACAAACATCTCTAAGCTTCCTACGGGATTCGAATATGTGCAGATTGAAATATCTGTTTCTAATGTTCCCTGGTGGCACCCCAGAGTACAGGAAACTTGCTGATAGAAGCAGAAATTTCCCAGTATAACTGCTCTGAATCTTCTCCAGAGAGTAATGTCTTTCTTTTTATAAGGGGAGAACACGGTCGATCCATTCTCAACAATAGGTCTTACGTATGTTTTGTAAGGCTCTACTAGGATGCACTGTTGCAAGTGCAGAGACCTTTGAAAATTTGGAATACATATACGTGGCCGGGCCTTCTTCTGGATAACCTTGTAGTGTGCCGAAAAATCAAGCTTATCATCGTAATGGAATCGAAGATCTCTCACTGACCGAACGTTGGAGATGGGGTAATCGCCAACAAATTACTCAGACGGTGCAGCCGAAAGTCCTATTCTTATAAACACTGTCTTTTCTGGCGCCAAAAATGGACCAGCCTCGCAGCTTCAGGATGGCCAACTGAAAGATACGGCGGTTTTCAGAAGATAGTATTTCACGGTAGATCGTGTCATCATCCGCAAAATGATTGACTACAACCCATTACCCATTAGGAGATCTGGAATATCGTGGAAGGCAATAGCACCTCATCCTGAGGAGCACCACTCTTAACCTGTCTACAATTAGATAAAGCTTTTACTTAGAATGTTCTGTTAGCTCAAATTTCATGTAACCAAAACTAATGGTTGAATGCCAAGCTGAGAACTCCTTTGTAGCAGCTTATTCTGGCTGGAGGCCATCGTTCAAGAATTCTACACAGATCTGTTCCGTTCTTTCATCACTGTCTCGAAATGCTTAATGCCACCAGCTAAAGAAGTACCTCCCATTCTCGAATCAGAAGTTGCTCATGCCATCAGAAGGACGAAGCCGGGCACTGCTCCCGGACCGGACGGAATTTCTGCTGATCTCCTTCGTGCGGGTGGCAGTGCCCTCTGCTCACTTCTTGCTAAGCATTCAACCACTACCTTCGACTTGGTAGGATTCCGGACTCATGGAAGGAGTCGAAAACAGTTTTAATCTTCAAAAAAGGTCAGCAGGAGGACATCAACAACTATCGACCCATCAGTCTTCTCTCGGTTGTGTACAAGATCTTCACCAAGATACTGCTCAATCGTATGGAGCGTTGCTTGGATGAGTATCAGCTAGTGGAGCAAGCAGGGTTTCGCAAGGATTTCTCCTGCATGGACCATATTCAGACTGTCTCACAGCTCATCGAGAGGAGCCGCGAATATCACCTCCCACTTGTCCTTGTCTTCGTGGATTACCGAAAAGCGTTCGACTCTGTGGAAATCAACGCCGTTTTGAACGCACTTGTGCACGCTGGTATACCATCGCCCTACATCCGACTTCTCGACGAATGCTTCTCGAACACATCGACTACCATCCAGCTGTTCGATCGAAAGCTTAAGATTCCTATCGGGAAAGGAGTACGGCAGGGAGACACGATTACTCCCAAGCTATTCACAGCGGCACTCCAGGATGCAATGAAGGACTTGAACTGGGACGATAAAGGCTACCTTGTCGACGGTAAACGGATCATCAACCTTCGCTTCGCCTGTTCTCATCTCTACCAGCACGGCAGAAGTCGGGGAAATGCTGAACGAACTCAATGTGGCAGGTATGAAGATTGGATTGGACATGACTATGTCCAAAACGCAGTTTATGGTCAACCAGTGGTGTGACACGGGACTCGTAAGGTTAAATGGAGTCGCTCTGCCAACAGGTCAACTCCTACATCTATCTGGGAAGAGAGCTGAACATGGATAACGACCTCGCTCCTGCAATCGCCCGCAGGAGACGCGCAGCATGGGCAGCCTTCAGTTCGATTCGCGAAGTCACCGATCAGGTCAAGGATGCCGGCCTCAGGGCCTCGATATTCAACGCCTCTGTACTGCCTGCGATGTGTTACGTGACGGAAACCTGGCTCGACAACAAGACAATCGCCAGAGCGATGCAAACTACGCATCGTGCACTGGAGAGATGTCTTCTGAGGGCAAGCCTTCGTCAGCAATGGCAAGAAGACCTACGAAGCTCGGAGCTACGGGAGAAGTCGCAATTAGCAGACCCGCTGCAGTACATGAAGAAGTCCAAATATCGCTGGGCCGGACACGTGCTTCGACGAAAGGACGATAGATGGAGTCTCCGTGTCACGGAATGGCTCCCGAGAGACTATAAGAGACCACTGGGACGACCGCCAACGCGATGGGCAGACTCATTCTCAAGATCTTTCAGAGAGCGGAGTCTGCCTCACTGGATGCGAGCAGCCAGAGATCGAGCGGTCTGGAAGAGTTGTGGTCCCCGCTGAGAAGACCTCCAGCCGACAACAGGACCATCAAAGTATCAAAGTAAGTAAGTATTCTGGCTAACTTTATCAAAAGCATCTGAGAAGCCGAAGTACAACACATCGCTTGCCTTTTTTATGTCTAAGAACGATTAGACCAGTCATTAGTGTATCGCAACATGTTCGTTTCAACCGGCCGACCTGGGGCCGGATTCATCAACGACTAACCCGCGAGTATGAGGGGTAGAGATACCCACAATGAAGCCTGCGTCTCTGACTCTTGCGTTATCTCTGCCTGACTCTTATCTTATCTCTACCCCTTATCACCCGCATACCCACGAGTTAATTGTTGATGAATCCGGCCTCTGGTATAAACCATGCTACCTTTTTGGTCTGATACTCTATGATCACTATTGGGCGTTTTAAGGCACCAGAAATTGGTGGCAGAACTTCACATTTTGTCCCCAAATTTACATCGCTGGGTACTATACTGTATGTATCATGTTCTGCCTAATAAATAGCCGTCTTCTTCCTCTTCTTTTTTTTCAGCGAGACAACTTCTGTGCTCAGCGCATTTACTGCCACTTTTTGGACCAATAAATTTGCTATGTTCTATGTTCTACCGGTCGTTAATGTTCGAGAACTTATGCATACACCTAATATATCTCCACTTCAAAGCTCCTTCTCCTTTTCTACTTCCCATTTAAAAAAGCTTTGAACTGACAGACCGCCTTAATTTATTTGTATTTAAATCTGACCAAATTTTTGCGAAGTCAAACCACAAAATGTCATAACACGAAAAGAGGGCTTCCCCACTGTCACAAAAGTGGCCTAAAATCTTCAATCCTTTGGTTGGACACCTCATATTCATTTCAAATCCATTCAAGACTGCATCATTTTCTTGTTCCAGTGGTTCTCAGCCCGCCCCTCTTCATTCCATTCAAGCAGTTAGGAATTGAAAAGAGGCGGAAACGTTTACAAAAGCAAAACGGCGAAAATTTCCGAGCACTTATTGCTCGATGCGTGGGATGTTGGTTGTCGAGAGCACGGAGTCAAATTCTACCCATTTACCGGTGGAAAATCTGCATGACCAACAAATCTAACAGAGATTTAGAAAAGTAAACAGAATAGCGCCGCTAGAGGAGGCGTCAGCTGTAACGTCCACCCCGAATTGATTCAAAGCTCGAATCCCTTACAAGCTAATAAAGCTTTTCTTCCCTCCTTGTCGGTGAATTGGGTGCCATACTTGTCTACAAAAACAGTGATTTGGTCATCGACAGACCACTTCTAGTCATCGTATAGACCGATGGTGCATTGAATTTGACTCCAGGACCCGGATTCATCAGCGATTTACCGATCGGTAACGATGGAACTTACTGCGAAATCGCCACGTACCGCGATTCGTGAACACGCGGCGTGGTAGGCTTCCGGTGAAAACCGTTGTAACGGTTACACAGCTAGCGCGTCGGGTAAACGACGCAGTGAAGTACCGGTAACGCTCTGCTGTCAACGGCTGACCCGGTGGCAACCAGGGGCCGAATTCGGCAACGAGTTACAACAATTTAACAGAGAAAATACGGCCGCAACCCCTGGGGTCGGATTCATCAACGACTGACATAACTCTAACACAGAATTCACATCGGAAAACTTAGATAACGCGGCTTATCAAGCGATATGGTGGGCGATAAGCCGCATTATCTGAGTTTTCCGAGTGAATTCTCTGTTGAAGTTATGTATTAGGTTGTAACGAATTAAATGGCACTGGCTCGCGCCATTTTTTGGCGCATCTTTATGCGTTTGATCAAGAACAAACCGTAGCATGTGGCATATCATTTAGAAGCGCAAACTTTGCTCTACCGGAGAGTACCAAATTTTCTATGTAAAAGTGGGAAAACTTTAGAGTTTTATTGACTTTTTGCAGATGGACAAAAGGGTACCCCGAGGCATTTACTTGTATGAATTCAAGCTGGGCACTGCAGCTAAGGAGGCGGACGAGAAGATCAACGCCGCATTCGGTCAAGGATGTTCCACAATTCGGACGGCGTATCGTTGGTATCAGAAGTTCCGGAATGGAGATGAGAGCTTGGAAGAACATGAAGGTCGTGGGAGGCATAGTGATGTTGATGAGGACAAGCTGAGAGGTGCGGTAGAGGAGGATCCACACAAAGGTACCAGAGAGATAGCGAAGGCTCTTGGCGTCAGTCACAACACAGCTGCCCGGCATCTGAAGGAAATTGGAAAGGCCAAAAAGCTGGAAAGATGGGTGCCTCACGAGCTGTCTGAGGAGCAAAGAAACCGACGATATGAGATCTCGTCCGCACTGCTTCTACGGAAACGGACCCATTCCTTGATCGCATCGTAACCTGAGACGAGAAATGGATAACGTACGACAACAGGCGACGATCGGCACAGTGGGTGGACAGCGATGAGAGCCCCAAGGTTTTTGCGAAGCCGGAATTGCACCAAAGGAAAGTAATGGTGACAGTATGGTGGAGTTCGCTGGGAATTATTCACCACAGCTTCCTCCCTCCCGGTGAATCCATCACGGCAGAGAAGTACTGCATTGAAATTGAAGAAATGATGAAAAAGTTGAAGGATATCCGGCCGGCCTTGGTAAACCGAAGGCGAGTTCTCCTTCTGCACGACAATGCTCGCCCCCATGTAGCACGAATGACGTTGCAGAAATTGAATGAGCTGAGCATTGAAACTCTACCACATCCTCCGTTTTCTCCCGACCTCTCCCCAACAGACTACCATTTCTTCAAGCATCTTGGCGACTTCTTGGTAGGGAAAATATTCAAATACCAACAGGATGCCGAAAGTGCCTTCGAAGATTTCGTCAATTCCAGAACTTCTGATTTTTATGCTACTGGGATAAGAAAGCTTGCGTCACGTTGGCAAAGATGTGTAGAATCAGAAGGTTTTCACTTAGATTAATAAACTTGCCTACAAGCCGAGATATTAACTGTTTAAATTTACAGTGGTTCAGTGCCATTTATATCGTTACAACATAATAAGTCGCTGATGAATCCGACCTCTGATAGGGCGGCGAAATGTTTCACTATATCGCTTGGCAAGCTGCGCTATCAGGGATATCGGCTGTATTTTCTCTGTTGAATTGCTATAAGTCATTGATGAATCCGGCCCAGTTGGGCTCGCTGCCAAGAGTAGTCGGGCGCATGCGCAGGGACTTTCTTTCTAGTTTCATCAGTCAAGTTGAAGCCTGATCTTGCATATATCACTTTTGTCACTGCATCGTCTTCGAGCTTCGTTTGAGGTTTTACATTGACTGAGAATGCACCCCTTTGAGCGCAATTTTCTTGGAAGCTTATGTAGCCCGTTATTTCTTCCAACTTAATTTTTCGTTTTCCATTACCCCTTCCTATATTAGAACCCAGGCCAACTACGCCCTCAATCCCTAGCGGGTCGGTGAATTGATACTTGGCTGATGGTGCGGAGGGGAGGGGGGGGGGACACTGATATGTCTATGACGAAAGATCTGAAACAGAAACAGATTCCATCTTCAAAATATCAATGCGCCAATGGCTGTAACGCAATAAACAAGGAAAACTGCCACGGGCTAGAGAGGGAAAAACGTATGTAGTCGGACACTGAATAAATTTCAACGGTACAGGAGGAAATAAGGCATTAGAATACCTTGTGCTTCAAATGGTGTCAAGAAACCAAAAGAAGACTTTGAAATGGTGCACTGCCGCGGAGTCTTGTACCCTCGAAAGGCGTTGAAACAGAGCATTTCCGCTGGATTTCGGTTCTTTTCTCAGACACTGGGAGAGGTCAGCTGCAGGTGAAAATAACGTATTTCGACGTCACAGGTGACCTGTGGGAGCTATTTTGGGGCGGAGTTTCAGGGAGAGGTCTACTACCGGTCATTTCGCCGCTCGCGTGATAAGCAACGCGATATGTAGGCGAACAACAGGTTCACACGCCCCCGTGCAATCGATTGGGTGAAGCTTTCGCGATGGGGCAGTCATCTACAAGTGCAATGCTAGTTCACCCTTTTTTCACCTGCAGGTGACCCCTCCCAGTGTCTGAGTGCATGTGACATTGTAACGCATTTCCCGATGTGGTTGGTGTGGCTGCGGCCAATTCGCAACAGCCGTCAATTTACCGGCGCAGCATCCTACAGCGCTTCCGTCGTGAATCACAAGTCCCGGTAAGTTCCTGGAAACAAGTCGATTCGATCAGTCTGTGGTAGGGATTCACCGACTCCTTCGTTGATGAATTCGGGCCCAGGATGCTACGTAGAGGTAGAATACGTGGCGAATCCCACATGGAGATTGATTAAGCCTCGAGCTTCATCCACTTTATCGGTCAAGCTGCAGGAAAGAACTGTCGGAGAATGACTGAGGCAGAAGGCTGGATCTTATGGTTAGAGCAGCAGAGACCGGCCGAGGTTCAGAAGACTACGTGCGCGTCCGGATGTTAATCTCAGATTCGACTAACGAGCTGACTGAAAAGCAGGAAAAGTACAGCGCTCCTTAGGGAGGGAAGGGTATGAAAAAAGACACTAGAGGGGAACTCGTTACCGAGATAGGTGTACGGTTAATCAAACCAACCGCCCCCACTCGTGTCACTAATGAGCAGAACGAAGATTTTACAAAAAGTTAATTACACAAAATCTTTACATAAATAAGTTTTCATTCTAAAAATGAATAATTTTCTTATAATTCATAATGAAATAATGAATACATAGAAGAATTACTTAGTGAAACATAAGAAAATTGAATCCTAACCTCCTATTTGAAATAATACATGAAACAAGTTACGATTTTAATTACCTCAATCTTAACATCAAAATTGACAATAACTTACATAATAACGAATAAGGAAGTCATATAAAAAATCCGTTTATCCAATTTCTTCACTTTTCCGATGACATTGAAGTTACGACTGATAGCGCTGCCGTCAACGTCAAAATGCTGAACTAGCTCTCTCACAGTTTGACGCTGCTCCGCTTCCACGATGGATTTGAGTTGATCGTCGTTCGGGAGTGATGGAGGCCTACCTCGGTTTTCGTGTTCGAGACCTTCATCTCCAGATCGAAGCCCTTCGAACTAGTGATGAATTTCGCGCTCCTTAGCGAAATCCTCCCCAAATGCAGCGTTGATGTTACAAGCTGCGGCTGCCGCGTTGTGTTCATCTTTCCATTCATATAAGTAGAGCACCAGAATATCACGTTGATTCATGCTGTAGAATCGACGTCAAAAACTCGGCGAGAGGCAATTATGTCACGAAAGCTGACAATGAGAAGGAATCGGAGATTCTGAGCTTTCAGAAACTATATACAGCGCCTGAAACGGGAACACTCGTAGCCACGAAAAATCGACCAGAAATTGGGGTAGTATTTCATATGCAACGACCTAATACGCTGTGTTTTTGAAGAGTTTGTTTGCGTCGTTGTCATACATTTATGAACTTAACACAATGCTCTTGTTGTTACAGGATGTTTTGTTGCGATCAAAACTCTTGCGCCAGGCGGGACTCGAACCCGCATCTTCTGCTTTCCGGGCAGCGATGTTCGCCTTACACCACCGGCGCTGTTTGATCGCACGTAACATCCGCGATATCCTCCAGGTCTGTCAGCACCCACCCGTGATACGGGATGGGCCGGCAATGCTCTTAGTTGCAACTGTAAAGCTTGGTTGTTCGTACATAATTAATACAATAATACATTATTCTGTATTAAAACTGAGTTAATTATTTACCTTCTTTCCTGACCAGTTTCGAAGTAACTAATTTTAAACATGTTTTGTATGAAGTAAAACAAGGCATGTTGTTATTATTACCCTTTAGTCCGATCATTACCTATATCTAGAACAGACATGTGCTCGGCGAAAACAGCAAGTGATCAGCTTCGTTGCCCATAAGGAAAATAGAACCAGTCATTAAACAACAACAGAAGAAATGGAGAGCTCAACCCAACTGTTACATTGGGTGCAGACAACACTAATCCAATGTGGTAACAGTTGGGTTGGCTCAGACACGACGCCTAGACACAAGGCCCGCCCGCCATGGCTAAAGCTGATTGCGACTCTATGGTAGTATTAGGTTGTCCCATAAGTCTTCACCGTTTTTTTCAACGATTCACTACAGGTTTCTCCGGCGATCTCTTGCATAGCGCTGCATAGCACTCGAAAGAGAATGATTCGCTCTATCAGAGCATGTATTGCATTTCTTTCTTCATCATGAATTTTGTCAATTTTTATGTCGTTGAAGTGAAAAGTGAAAAAGTGAAAAAGTAGCCATTTGCGCACTTGGTCTCTCCGCTGAGGTTTGTAATTTTTTGCACAGTTTTTTATAGCATTTCGAAGGCAATGTTCTGCACAAGAAGAACATGTGTTAGTGCTATTTGCTCAGTTGTCCTTTATTGATTTTTAGGTCATCAAATTGGGACGTCTGAAGGAGGGTGGTTATATTTGCCGACAGCTCCTGCTCTGTGGTTGGACTTTTTGGGTTGATGTTATATGTAATTCGAAAGAAAATGTCTTGCTCTATAAGAATAAAATACGTGTTGCGTTTATTGATTTCTGTTGAATGTCAACAAAATGCCAAAAAGAGAAAAATCGTCTTCACCAACAACTCCTTTTCCTTCTTCAGTTGTTGATATTCGACAGAAATCAGCGTGTGCTAATAAACGCGACACGAATTCTTACTAAGCAAGACATCCTCTTCCAAACGACATATAACACCAAGCAAAAAATCCAACAACAGAACCGAGTTTTGGTAAAAATTCGGACGGAAAAGTCGGAATTCCCAATTTGATGGCCTAAAAATCAATAAAGGGCAAGTGGGAAAATAGGACCAACACATATTCTTGTAGTACAGAACATTGTCTTCCAAGTGCTTTAAAAAACTGCGCAAAAATTTACAAACCTAAGCGGAGAGAACAAGTGCGCAAATGGCTACTTTTTCACTTTTTCATTTTTCACTTCAACGACCTAAAAATTGAGAAAATTCATGACAAAAAGAAATACAATAATGATTTGATAGAGCAGATCATTCTCTTTCGAAAGCTGTGCAGCGCTATGCAAGAGACCGCCGGCGAAATCTGCAGTGAATCGTTGAAAAAAAAAGGCGGGGACTTATGGGACAACCTAATAGTATCATAGCTGCCTGCTAAATTTATGAGCTGGATTTCTGTCGAAACTGGTGGATAATTTATTTTGATGTCGGCCTCATCACGAGAGTAGTTTTTTCTGCATCTTCCTGCATTGACTCAGTTAAGTTGGCCATGAGAATACTATAATTCCTACTCTTTCTCACTTACTTTGCTCATGAACTCAGACCCTTTCTTATACTTTGTTATCATTTTCTTTCAGCCTTTACGTTTTTTTTTGCAATGCCCGTTTTCGTTGCTCTTTCGTTTCCCATTTGTTATCTTATGGCTGCAATGGCACGAATAAATAAATAAATAAACACTCGAGAAATTGATGGAAATACGACGCTTGGCCCATGTGGGATACACTTCCTCAGTGACCGTCGCTTGTTGCTGTGCTCTGCAGTCGCCAGCCACGGTACGGAAGTACGCTCCTCTTCGGAGGTATGGCAGTCGTAGGTTTTAAACCTTTGGCGATACGTTGTAGGTAAGACGTTGAAACTACTATTCCCACGTTGTCCATGGCTGCAGAGGAAACAGGTCTCGCAGGGAGCTACCTCCACGATATGTGTTAGACTGTTGCCCTGTTGCGGTTGTGTAAGAGCATACCAAACACTTCACGTCTCTAATTGTAATTGTTTATCACACAGGTCGATGCCTATGTGGTAAACAAATATGACAGGAAAGCTGCTAGAGATAACAAACGCACAAAGAAAAGAACATAACACCAAACGAGTAAGATAAAGCGAATCAGGATGTCAGATACTTATTTAAAATGCCTTTAAATGTAGAGCAATAGGCGGGATCCCCTATTTTTCATCACTCTTTCAAACTCAACACTAGCTCTGATAATGAAAAAGTTTCGCCTAACACTACGCTTTGCCGTTTTGATATATAGCTTCATGGGGCCAAATTCATCAACGACTTACGTAACCTTAACGGAGAATTGTAAGCTTACCAAGCGATAAGGCCCATGCACACTTCTGCGGCCATGATGAAGCATAGGGCCGCGACGGCCGCGGCGCGACACTGCGACATGTGCCGCAGGTGGGGACATGCACACTCTTTCGGCTGTCGCGGCGACTATCACAGGCGACGCCGCGCTGAGTGCCGCAGGCTGGAATGGTTCAAATCATTCCTGGCGGCGCGGCATGCACGGGGACGTCGGTCCCGTTGCCTATAACGATGCTCTAATGCGACCGCGCCGCGACCGCTGGATTTCGCGGAGGTTACCGTCGCCCACTTGCCGCGCCGCGGTGTCGCAGAAGTGTGCATGGTCCTATATGGTGAGCGATAAGCCGCGTTATCTGAGCTTTTACCGCGGCTTATCGCTCACCATTTCGCTTGATAAGCTTACAGTTCTCCGTTAAAGTTACGTAAGTCGTTGATGAATCCGGCCCCTGCATCCTATCAGTTGAAAAAGAGCTGGCGGTTTCATACCAGAGTGCCTGGATAACATCTTGTAAAACATGATAAGGTCAAAATTTTTCTTCTCAGAGCTAGCGATTCCAATCCTAAGATGAACTGCGTGTATTACTGCAAGAGATTTGATGGTAAAGAAAGGCAGCAGTCCATACCATAACTATTTTGACCCTTTCCAAGGTTTTCACACTAGCTTCCTTCAAAAGATTGAACACCACAGTTCCATATTCTAACAACGGGCTAACATAGGCTTTCTATGCCTGCAGGAGAAGGAAAGGATTTCTGGTCGAGAGACCTCGAAATATGTTGTGTATCATGATTGTGGCTTCTTGTGCTACCTTTTTGAAATGAGCATCAAAACATAGATCACTTCGTATCAGAAATCCAACGTCAGCAATTTGTTCCACTCGCTAAAGTTCATAATCTCCAATGGTGTATTTTGAGTCAATAAACGATTGACCAAAATGTAGGAGTTTTGTCTTTTCCTTCGATATCGGAAGATTCCATTCCAATGACCATCTGCTGACATCATTGAGAGCATTTTGCATTTTTTTCCCTTCTCGGACGCAGAGCTCACAGAAATATATAGCTTGAAGTCATCAGCAAAAGCGCTACACCTAACTCCGTTATCCGTCACAATTTTATGCAATTCCTAGGTATGAATGTTAAACAAAATTGGTGATAAAACTCCACCTTAAGGAGAGATTCTGTTCATGGATTTATGGATGTAGCAGTCTCTTCGTCGGGAAGGATGGCAAATAGAAACAACGCGGTCCAATACAATTTCATGCAATACTGCACACATTCGAACTGACCCTATCCAACAGGGAATTCGCTAAATTGCAGCAACGACGGCAACTCTATAGAGCAGAATAACGTCGTGGAGCAGAAGCAGAGAATTTCTAGCCACATCTATTGCTACTAAAGAACAGAAAGTGAGCCCGCTACTGCTTACCATTTTTCGTATTAAAGTGCTTTCTCAAATCAGTAGACATATAAATAACAATATTTGAATAATTACTGGGATGTTGCCGAAATCGACAAAAAGTTTCTCAAAGATCAGATTGACAGCCTTGATTCTCCACTCTATTGAAAACTAGTGAACACGCACAAGCTCTCGCAACAAAATATGCGATGCACGGACACTTATAGAACAAGTCCTATAATCAGTTGTGCTGGCAGACCAACCGATCTTATCTCTTGATTCCTTAACGGCGTTGTAAACCACTTGTTGATTAAGGTTCATGCTCAACTGAACAAGACGTGCAGATCTCTTGAACTGTTACATAATCCTAACCTCGTTGATATTTGTATGATAGCCATTTGATGTACCTTACACAAACGTCCAATACGAGCAAACCTTGTTGCACTACCAGGAATGTTTGCTCGTGCATAACAATGACGGCCTTGGAATGTCGAAAGCGCACATCGCGATCCTATTCAAGATAAGCTTGAACTGAAACATCTCTGCATTATTCCAAAATAAGGGGACTGGCTACGCGTGAACGATCGGCGTATGTGCTAGCATGATGCTTTATGAGTAGGATTGAACAACTGGTACGAGCAATCTCAATACATTAGGCCTCGTTTACACTTCCATCGCTGCACGACGCGATGCCATGTAAAGAAGGCAAAATTGATTCACCGCGTCACTCTCGAAGTCAGCGCGATGCGATTTATGGCGCTTTATTGGTGCACAGTAATGCTGTTGCAGCTATACTTCACAGGTGACGTGGAAATGTACAGGTCTACTGCGAAGTGCAGAACGTGTGTACAAGCACGTAATTGTTCTTGAAAGGACAACCGTGTCACAGGCTGTTCGGAGTGCTCAACGTGGTCCGAAACAGCGCTACGCAGTGGGTCGCCTAGGCCCGTTCGAATCGCGTCGCTCGGCGATGGAAGAACAAACTATAAACGGGGCCTAAGGCTCATTCGAAAAACACCAAATAATAGTTGGGTTGCTTACCTAAACACGCAAGTGAATGTGTTCAGAGAAAGTGTAATCAGCGTGAAATGGTACCGGAAACTCCGGAAACCAAGCTCTAGAAAATATGTTGATTCCCACCAAGTTCGCATGGAACGGGTTGCTGTCAACAAAACATTCCAAACAACAGTTAATATGTGAATATATTCCAAGAGTCTTCACGATTGGCTTCCCATGTAGGCATTTCAAATTGCTGTTTTTTTTCAAGTCTTTGAAGCAGACCTCACAATAGCTCACATGGTGGATCCCTCGTAAGCAATATGTATCTCGCTTACTCTTCTTCCTCCGATAGAGTCACTGCTAAACATAAAAGGAACTGGTAGAAGGTCAAAATTGCAGAACGATGTAGCTTTATTAAACATTCCTAACAGCTATGCCAGGTGTAAGTTGGTTTGAAATAGACTCTAATATAAACAGTACCTTTCGGAAAACTACTTTACTTGCTGTAGCTCAGACGACTGTTCCAAGATTGCAGCAGTCTACCGGATGCTCAGCGTGCCAAATATCGAATGCTCAGCGTGCCAAATATCAAAACCTCTCTACCTAATTGTTTTAGGAGCTTGGGCAGTAGACACCTCTGTGTGGTGGAAGAGGAACATAGTCCAGCGCTACGGCGGTCGCTGGCACAGAACAGTGAGGAGCGACTGTCGAGAAGGATAAAGCGTCCGTCGTGCACTATTTTTGCACTTGTTTCGACCATGCCCGCAAGGCAACGCCGTCGCTGTGCAATCGCGCGTCGCTGCAGTAGACGGGAGTATACCATAGGTCTAAAGGCCTCCACATACTTTGGGACGAGCGTCGAAAACGATGAGTCGTGCCGTTCCCGCAGTTTTGTCGGCGGCAAGTAGCAGAGGCACGGGGCGGCGAGGTATTGTATTTCTAATCGGGACCTACTGCGCCTTCCCGACTTCAGATCGCGCTCTGGCCTCTCCCTGTAAAGGCTAGAGCGCAGACGGTCTCTGCCGACACCGAATAGGCGCCAAATCAGCGGCGGCGGCAACAATAATGCCCATCAGAAGTGTTTACTGCCGCTCGTCAAATTCAATCGCGCCGCTCCGCTGCGGGAATTTAAAAGGGTCCTAAGGACCACTTATGCTTCAACGCCGAGTGTCGTTACGCGTGGTGGTGATCGATTGATCACTATACATTGCATCGTGTCCCTTGGTGTCAGAAGTATAAACGGGGCCTAAGACAACTGCTGTCTATTCACAGCTGAATCGCATCACTGAACATCTTGTTCCCAGTCCTACCTCGCGGATCTCAAAGTCTGCAATGTCACTGTGTGTACATGCGGGTGTATAAGATGAGCATCATCCTGGGGTCGGACTCGTCAGCGACATACATAACTTTAACAGAGAATTCACAGCGGAAAGCTCAAATTATCGCTCAGTATATCGCCTGATAAGCCGCGCTATCAGGGATTTCGACTGTAATTTTCTCCGCTAAATTGCTGTAAGTCGTTGATGAATCCGGCCCCTGAATGGGCTTGATCCCCGCCGCTGGGTTGCTCTCGAGTTTTAATTAACAGAGCATGAAATCTCCCACTTTTTCACCATCAGTGGTCTTCGTTGAACTTTTGGAAACGCTAGACATATTAACGTGCTTCGTCTCTTTGTTCTTTTCTAGATATATCGCTTCAAATGCGTTGGTCCTCTTCAGTTCCTATGGAAGCAGCGCTGTGAGGTAACTTAAAGGGTCGTTTGGTGTGCGCGACGCGATGCATGTATCGCGGCCAAATTGATCGAGCGACACGATTGATCAATTCGGCCACTACATGGCATCGCGTCGTGCGTCGCGCGCACACTAAACGATCCCTAATGCAGCAACTGCTCGTCTTGGTGCGACCGGATATAGGACCGGACTCCTGGGTGTTTCCTCTTTGTCAAAGATGCTCGAAACCATAGTTATGCTGAATGCCAACGCCTGCACTTTTGATGCCGATATAAATTTTCATTCATTTCAGTCAGCTTCATTTAAAAGAACTCGACATAATATTGTGCTCTGCTATGCTTTCGTTTTTTGGGAAAATATTTCTCTAGTCCTTTGCTCCGAGTGTTCTGAATAATCTGCAAAGACATTTCTTCCATTCTTTAGCAGTTCATAGCGTTATCCATGGTGACTCGCGATTTCGTTGATGCTGGTTCTTTTAAGCTAAGCATTGTATTTTTTATTTATTTTTTTTAGTCACTATGTTTTCCTTGGTTGGTTGGTTTCTATGCCGCACTTTAGGTGGAGCAATAAAATAAATAAATAAATAAACTAACTTATAACGATCAATAACAAGCAAGCTAGCAAACAAAATATAACAGTTCAACAAGTTCGTTTAAAGTACTAGAAAAAACATCAGAAATGTTGCAAAATTTATGGTTAAGCCCAATGTATTAATAAGATATGCGGTACTAGAGTGCATAGAAAATCGGATAAAAATGTTGATACAGTTCTCGTCATCAGCCCTTTCTATATATGCAACAGGAACACTTGCCTCAATCAACAGGCGGTTGAGATGTGTAAAGTCTTCTTGAAAGCTCGAATAGAAGGCCGGTTAGGCAGTGCTTGCGAAGGAAACTGAATCGGTTCTGTCCTAACGAGCTGGACGCTCCCATGCGTAAAGCACTTTATCGCCGTGGACGATATTCAATCATGAAGCGTATTCAATCCTATTTATCCAACTGCCGAGAGACAAAGGCTATGAAAGAGTGAGTGCGTGGAGGATGGGTGCTTGACTAACCTTCCTCTGTGAAGCTCATCGCAAGAAAAAACGAGTGTGAAAGAACGAGAAAAGTGGGTTCCCAATTGGTTAACTCCCGGGCCATGTTATCTCACCCAGAAAGAAATTTCCTGTCGAACGTTCCTAACTCCGAAAATATGTTTTTAATTGGATTCACGAAGCACATTTTGCTGTGGTAAGCGAATGGCGGATCTCAAGAGTGAATTCTGGAAAGAATGTGACCTTTTTTATTAGGTTGTCACATAAGTTCTCTCCGATCCCGACAGGCCTTACTTTGTTATTGTTTTTTCATGTATAGAGAAAGTAAATGTATATATGTTGTATACCATTTTGTAGCGCTTGTTTCGCTCTATAAAACTTAATGTGTTGCTTTCAAAAAGTCGTGAGCATTGCTTCGTTTTAGGTGCTGGACGAAACCATGGAAAAAACGCACTTGCGGGTAGCAATACGTCAAGAGTTCAAGCTTCGCCACAGTGTTAGCGAGGCAACTCAAAACATTAAGATGACATGGAGAGAGGACTCCGCTAACGAACGCACCGTGCGCAGATGGTACCAGAAGTTCCGGGTTGGAAACGTGGACCTCGAAGACAAGGACCGCTCAGGACGACCAGCCAAATGTGATGACGGACGTTTGAAAGAACGAGTGGAAGCCGATTCACGAGGAACTGTGCGTGAGATAGGGAGAGAACTTCAGGTCAGCCGCACAACCATTTCAAGGCACCTAGAGGCGATAGGAAAGGTGGAAAAGCTGTATAAGTGGGTGCCCCACGAACTCACTGAGGAGCAGCAGAGGTGTCGCTTGGAGATCTGTTCTTCCCTTACTATAAGGAACGAAAACGATCCATTTCTTAACCGCATAATTACCTGTGACAAAAAATGGATCGTGTACGACAATCCAAGAAGATCAGCGCAATGGCTGGATAAGGAGGAACCGCCGAAACACTTTCCCAAACCTGGCCTCCATCCGAGGAAGGTCATGCTCACTGTCTGGTGGGCTACAACTGGTATTATCCACTACGAATTCTTGAAGCCTGGTGAAACCATCACGGCAGAGAGGTACTGTCGCGAATTAGACGTGGTTCAAAAAAATTGCTTGAAATGCGTCCTGCACTGGTGAATCGAAGAGGACCGATCCTTCTTCACGACAACGTCCGTCCACATGTCTTGCATCTGATCATCCAAAGATTAAATCAGTTGAGATATGAAGTTCTCCCGCATCCCGCTTATTCACCGTTCCTAGCCCCAACGGACGTTCATCTTTTCAAACATCTCGATGGTTTCCTCAAAGATAAAAACTTTACTAATGTAGCAGATATCAAAATTGCCTTCGAGTGTTTCATTGCTTCTAGAAATTTTTTTTTCAGATTTTTTCCGAAACGGAATTAATGCTCCTGTATATCGTTGCCAGAAGTGCATTGATTGTAACGGTTCTTACTTTGATTAATAAACTTTATTTTCTGCTGAGATATTACACCGCAAAGTTGCCGTCGAAAATCGGACAGAACTTATGTGACAACCTAATATTTTTCTTTTTTCTTTTTAACAGCACAGTTTCTTTTCTGCTTCCAGGAAAAGAAGATTTAGGCGTTAAAGTGAGAGCAATGAAGCCACCATTTTCAGTTTTGAAGGACGTAAGATCCTGAATGTACCATTTTCTCGTCAACTGGGCACCTTTCAAGCCAAATTGTACACTCTTCTAAGCAAGTTTAAGGCCTGAGTTATACTCCCGCGGGAGCATCCGCGGAAGGGCGGGAATCGCGCCGAGACTCATCACCTGGCCAATCGCCGAGCCTCGCCACGCCCGCCTCCGCCGTGCACCATTGGTCCGCGGACGTTCCGCGGATGCTCCCATGGGAGTATAAGGCCTCTGTTACACTCCCGCGGGAGCATCCGCGGAACGTCCGCGGGCCAATGGTGCACTTCGGAGGCGGGCTTGGCGGGGCGCGGCGATTGGCCAGGTGAGGGATCTCGGCGCGATTCCCGCCCTTCCGCGGACGCTCCCGCGGGAGTATAACTCAGGCCTAACAGAGGCCTAACGTTTCTGAAATCAAAATAAACAACCACCAAATTCCAAATTTGGGCTCTTCTCAGCCAGCAGATCTATTTCTGATATAACATGCTCTCCTTCCTCCTTATATAGCCGATCGTGAAGTTGTCATGTTTTTCGCTTGTTTATTTTGTTGTTCTATCGTTGCTTTAACGGGCGCGTGTAGCGCAGTCGGAGGAGGCGCCGACTGTCGCGTGCACTCGATACCCGTTTCCTGGTTCGGATTTCCCGCCCCAGGCCAACCAAGCCTTCCATCCCCCCGGGGTCGGCGAATTGGTACCAAACATGTCTGGGAAGGATAGAGCGCTGACTTGTTCATCGGCTGGCCACCGCAAGTCATTGTATGGCCAAATACGCATTCAAATCGCGTGCACGATATCCCGTAGAACTAGAATGCGTGGCGCATCCCGAAGGGGATTGAACAACGTCGTCCTTTATCCTTTATCCTTTATCGTTGCCTTAAACAAATGATTCAATTGAAATGACCGTCTTCCGGATTAAACTAGAGACTCTCCAACAGGCTATAATAGTTAAATGTCCAAGAAAGGATTCCAATGACTTTATTTGGATAAGAATTGTGTAACCCACCTACCTTCTAAGTGAATAAATGAACTGTTTGAAATTTTAATTTGACATTTTTTAATTGATTTTTTCAGGAAAGTAATAATATTTAGAAAAAATTGTGGCTTTAAGCTTTTCTATTGACAGTAAAAACAGTAATTTCTAAAGCGTTAAATGAAGAGACCGTGCCGTGCAGTCGTTCGATCTCTTGGAGCCTGTTCATACTTCGCGACAAGAGCGACAAGAGCGACTGGAGCGACTGGAGCGACTGGGGCGACGGATGTAGTGTGGTGTACGTAAATAATTGCGTACTCCGCACTCCGTCCGCGACGAATGTAGTGTGAAATGCGTAATTATTTACGTACACCACACTACATCCGTCGCTCCAGTCGCTCTTGTCGCTCTTGTCGCTCTTGTCGCTCTTGTCGCTTTTGTCGCTCTTGTCGCGAAGTATGAACAGGCCCTTGCGATCATAATTTGACTGATAGTGTAAATTCGGCTTCTTTCATAACCATGTTTTGTTGCGACCAAAACTCTAGCACCAGGCGTGACTCGAACTCGCACCTCCTGCTGATCCGGCGGGAATACTCTAGCCGTTATACAACCGACGCTGCTTGATCGAATGCAACATCCACACCATGTTTGCTATCAATCAGAAACCTCAATGCCAGCCACTTGATGCTTAAACAGAAATGAACTGAACCTCCTTACAAAAATTCTTGACGTTTTAAATAGAAGTTTGTTTTAATGAATTCTGAGGGCTTAATTACCCATGTTTTTGATTTGGAGTCGGCAAGCGCGTAATTTCACACAAGCAGAATGTCTACAATCGATTAAATGAGGATAGCGTCATGTACAAGTGCATGGCGCAATCCGCTGTAAAAACATGTTGCCTTGCTTTACTTCAAAAATAGCTTTAACTCATTATTTTTCATTAAATGGTAAAAGTTTTACAAAATTTCAAACATCTTCTTTAGTTATTGATGGAAAAAAACAAGCTAAATTTTCTTAAACCGAAAATGAGAAAAAACAAAACAAAATTTCAACCTACATGGAGGGTCGTTATTCTAGTTTGGAAGAACTCATTTTGAAGATGTTTAGAAAGATTTCAAAATCGAAAAGCTGTTTAGAAGAGTGTCCAATTTGACGTAGAAATGGAATAATTCAGAGTGGCCGTGTTATTCTTAACCCAATCCCAGTTGGGAGTCGTAGCTAGGTTTGATGATAAAAAAGAAAAAAATACTGGTTTGATAAGAAAAAAAGAAAACAGGAAAAATTCTAAATGAATTCTGAACGTAAAGAAACTAGAAATGATCGCATGAATGAGAGTTGCACACAGAAAGCGTTAGTGTCAAACGAGCAGACTTTTCCAATCAGTGGAAAGCTGTCTTGGTGATCGGTCTTTGGAGTTGAACACTGCAAACATGTGCGTTTTTCCTGACGATGTCAAATCCACGGCCGACATTTACACTCTCCAGCTGGCAGTGGCAAGCATCGACAGGGTGATGGATTGAACAGCAGAGTACGGAGGTGATTCAACTATCAGTTCCTCTAAGCCTCACGTGGCTGTTGTTGAGGATGTAAGTGTAAGCCGTTGCAACGATGTTTTGTTGCCGTCAAAACTCTAGCGCCAGCCGGGATTCGAACCGGCACTTTTCGCTGATCAGGCGGGAGTGTTCTACGCCTTTACGCCATCGGCGCTTTTAGTGCTCAGAAAGAGATTGTGCACTGTACTACCTCAGAGCGTCACGACTTTTCGCTTTATTTGACAGAGAAAATTCCGCTTGCGTAGGGTTGCACACCTGTTAGTATAACAGCAAAAGAATTGTAAAAACACGCATATCATATCTCTGCTGCTCCAAGTAAGAAGCATTTTGCACTATCAGTCAAACTGAAATCACGTCGGCTAGGCGATAAAATTCAACGCACCTTAAAATTTTCAGAACCTTCGATTCCACCAACTTTGTCCATTCTATAATTAGGTTATGACCCAGTGATGACTAGTCCTCAGTGGCGAACAGTTGGTGAAATTCCGTTAAAAAAGCCTCTTTTTCCGAAAGGGTCCAGCAAGCAGGTGATCCTCGACACATCCAGAATAGAATACAAACTGAATCGGAGCAGCTGAAAGCATCACTCGGCAGCTGATAACCGGTGAAAAATACTGGCTGCAGACTCGGAGCAGGTGGAGTTTGTCTGGCTAGGAAATAACGAAGTGCTCAGAGATTTCGCTTGCAGTGAAGGTAGAGGATGTCCGAAGAAATCTACACAAACCGCCACCGAATTGTTTCCCTTTAGGCATAGCCAACAACCCTTAGCTTCTTTCGAATCACCTATATCACCATCTGTTGGCTTACTGATTAGCGATTTGTTCGAGCCAACGCTAGCAACATAAGGCATTCATCCCTGTGGCGTGCCGAAGTGCTCCAATGGACCCTCTTCGCACGATGGATTCCAAAATGAGGAGCCCTTAGTCCAGGGTTTGCACACTGAAAAGTCAGGTAGATGGATGCATAGATGCACGTCTTGGTGTACTTTTGACAGCTCGCGGGACTTAGGCAGTTACAGCTCTCGCCTAGCGGGAAGGCGCGAAACGCAAGTTTTGGCCGGCCCACCTAATTTTCGACGACTTGACTCAGGCGTCGCCATCTGTGTTAGTCCAATATCGACAAAGTTCGGAAGTGCAGAGACCTTCTATCACTTGCAAAAATCATGTCTGAGCCTTGAACAGTAAAGAAACGAAAATCTTAGATGACACAGTATAAGTCGAGATTGCGCCATGCGCTCACCCGGTTTTAGACAATTCTCCCTTGAATAGCAGTGTAAATGTCATTCCGTGGAGTTCTCAAATAACGAAGGTGCCATTTTTCGTTACATTTCGCGAAGGCGCACCGCAGGCGGTGCGGGAATACGCTGTTGCCTCTATCGTAAACGCAACAGTCAATCATGTGCCTTGCCTGTGCGGATGAGCCGGTGGCTGATCGGCTGCAACGGTTACTATAGGAGCAACGGCGCATACCCGCACCTCGGCGGTGCGTCGTCGAGACATGTTCCCATTTTTCTACGTTTCCAGGCGGATAGAAAATGTGTTTAAGGAATATAATAGATAAAAACCAATACTAATCAATCACTTTGTGGTATGCGCCATGCATTACGCCTCTGCAGGATATCGTGGAGGCATGAATGCGTACCTGGCCTATACAATGAACTGCAGTAGCACTCGATGAAGTGAGGAGTTGGTTGACTTGGGCGGGGCGGACTTTCAATCGATTCGCGATGCATGCAAGAGTCATTCGACTGCACTATCCGTACTCAAATGGACAGTCAAGGATTAACATAGGATCAACAGTCATTGGCAGGCCTCAGGGCCTGTTCATACTTCGCGACAGCAGAGACAAGGGCGACGAGAGCGGCAAAAGCGACTGGTGCGACAGCGCCGGCGCTCGAGTTCGAACACTTTTCGGCGGCGCGCGCTCGGTTTTAATCGATATGCATGTTTTGCACGGGCGACGGGAGCGACGAGAGCGCAGCACGTGGAAGTATGAGGCCTATGTCATACCTTCGCTCACCCCGAGCGAAGGCGACGAACAGAGCGATGAGCGAAGTCTCTTCGCTAGCGTGCAGCTAGCGAATAGGCGCGCAGTTAATAGCGTTGTGTGCAGCTGCGTCGTAGCATCGCTACCGATGCCGCCCGACGCTCTGCTCAGCTCAGCGACGCGGTCGCATCGGTAGCGGTGCCGTATCGCTCGAAAGTATGACACCCCGCTAGCGAGGCTTCGCTAGCGGTGGATCGGACAACTGCTACAGGCGTCTGCCCCTCCACAACGTCTGATACCGTCCCTTCCCCAATTATGTTAGTTGTCCATCGCCTTCGCTAGCGAAGAGCGATGGTATGACATAGGTCCGAAAAGGGCGACAGCAGCGACCGGTGCGACAGCGCCGGCGCTCGATTTCGAACACTTTTCGGTGGCGCGCGCTCGGTTTTAATCGATATGCATATTTTGCACGGGCGACGAGTCGCTCTTGTCGCGAAGTATGAACAGGCCCTCATGGTTGTGGAGACGAAGATACGTTTGTAGAATAGAAGATACAACTGTTGAGGAGTGTAGGAAGGACTGGCTCGTCAAAACGAAGAAAAAAACAGAGGCAGGTCACCAAATAGTGAGACAACACTAGCAACTTGTTGACGACGAGGAAGGCGAGGAAGAGTATGCCGTCAAAAGGAAAAAAAAACGACGTCAGTCAATCCATCCTTTTTAGGATGAGCCACGCATTCAACTTTTACGGGATGTCGTGGAGGCGATTTAAAAGGGTATTTGGCTTATACAATCACTACGGTACCACACAACAGGTAAGTCAGTGCTTTATCTTTCCCAGACAGATCCGGTACTGATTCTCCCGGAGGGTAGAAGGCTTGTTTAGCGGGAAACCCGAACCAAGAACCTCGTTTCAGGATGCAGGACGACAGAGGACGCCTCGTCCGACTGCACTACTTCGTGATCGCCGATCGAGGTTAACCTAGAAAAGGTGAAGGCCTATTTGCTGCCCCCTACAAGGAAAAAAGAAACCGAGTAGTAGCGGAGTGACCGCAACGACGAGCTCAAACGGCGATTGGATGTAAAGCCGTTGCGAAAGCGTCCAAAGTACTCGGGCCGACGGCATAAACGATAAAACTGGCCAAAAATAGCCGTTGGAACAGCTGCTTCTCCTGTGAAAACATAAGGTTGTGCCAGGCTTGTTGTAATGACTATGTAGACAACTTTCATGAAGACAAATGGTGACCTTGGTTTGATAGCACTGGCCTTGAATGCGCCACGCATTCGGCATCCAACAAGTGGATTGATACATCCTGTGTTTCTCGAACAAGTATCGCATCTCTCCACTGATATTCGAGTACATCTCGGCAAGAAGGATCTGATGGTGGGAAGAAAACACATTTTCTCAAGCTATTCTTGGTCTAGGTAGAGCAGTCGAAGATGTGCTAGCAGTTGCGTGCACCCGATTCCAGACTCTTGGTTCAAGTCCAAACTATGCGGTCCAAGCCTTCCTACTGGTGCAAGTTCTTGATCGAGTTCTTGATAAGCTGGAGAAGTATTTATTCAATTTATTACTTATTTATTAATCAATGCACATAAGTGCGCATTGCGAAAGCAACCAAAATATTAACTTTGCTTCCATGGAAGTCATGCCATTTTTATTTCTTAACACTTTGGAGAGGAATATCATTTGTTTCATACTCATGGTCATTCTTACAACACGGAAGGGGGAGCCCTTAGAGTGTTCCAACTACCGAGGGATCAAACCGATCTCACACACGATGAAGGTCTACGAACAACTGGTCGATTCGAGGCCGCGGGAGATGGTCACCATCTTCCAGGGGCAGTGGGGCTTCACTCCTGAGAGGTCTACCACAGACGCGATATTTTTGTCGTTTGCCAGGTGATAGAGAAGTATCGGGAGAAGGGAAGTCTTGCTACCTGGCATTCCTGGACTTGGAGAAAACCTATGATAGGCTACCCAGGGCTGTGCTCTGGAAATCCCTTAGAGGGAGTGATGTCCCGGAACGTTTGATGTTGCTCATAAAAGACATGCACGAAGGCTCGAAAGCAATGGTACGAACCCCACACGGAATGAGGAAGAAGATGGATCACAGTGGCGTACATCAAGGGTTTGAGCCGACGCCTGACTGCATAGTGAATCACATTGAGGAAAGCCCTCTTAGGAAAATCCTCTACGTAGACGACATCGCTCTAGTAGCCGACAGCCGAGAGAAGCTAGAGAAGAAGGTGGCAAATAGCCCTCGCAGACAATGGCCTGGGGCTGACGTGAAGAAGACGAAGTTTATCAGCTTTGAGCAGTGCGCTGGATCGATCTTATACTGCCAAGGGGAGGCGATTGAGAAGGTGGAAGAATTCCGCTACCTCGGAAGTGACCTGTCCGAGGAAGGAATTGTGGACCAGGCGGTCAGGGGACGGATTAATGCAGCATGGCTCAAATGAAAGGAGTCCACAGGGATCCTCTGCGACCGTATGTGCTCCAGGACACTCAATGACAAGCTATATAGAACAGTAGATAGTGACGCCTGCCGTCCTCTAGGGCAGTGGGTGCTGGCCCCGGGTAAAGCGCAGGAGCGACGACTGAAAAAATGAGGATGATCAGGTGAACTTGTGGATGGACCCGTGGGGACAAAGTGTGAAATGAGGACGTTAGGGCAGTGCTGAAGAAAGCACCGATCCAACTGAAGATGACTGAGGTTATACCGACACATCATCAGAAGATCAGAGGATCACATCATAGGTTTGTTTTCGGAAGAAGCTTTGACCAATTCTTAGGTATCTTGCCTCCAACCCCATTCGATACATAACAAGTTGTTGTTCTTTCAATGATAAAATAAAGGAGATTACTTCACGTACCAAACAATAACTAGAGATATATTTGATCCTTCTGTGCTACGCGGTTTGTTATGGTGGTATAACTTTTATTTCGGCCGACGTTTCGACACAACTCGTCTTTTTCAAAGGCCTGAAAGTACTTCGAAACCTTAGATCCAGAAACTCATTCCGTCAAAGGCATACTTCTTCAATCTCTAGTTACAATGGGTTCCCACGAATGTCATAGAGTGCCCGTCTGAAGCACACCAAACTCACCGTTGTTCCACCAGCGCTGAGAGGGGGGCTCAGCTATAAGACCATCAGTGAGCAACTGGGACCTACCATGCAGGTCTATACTAATAAGTATAGACTGCGCAGTCTCAGAGCTCACACAACGAGATGAAGGGCAAGAAGTCGCTGGTTATTGAAATGCACTCGTTTCGGTTGTTCATTGCTGGATTACGCTCCCGAATCCAGAAAGCCTCAAGAGTCTTTCTGGTACCGAATTCATCTTCATGTAGCAACACAGTGCATTTAATGTCAAAGTCGTTGCCGCCGTGGGCTTCTTGTCGATGTTTACCCAGTGGGGTTAACAAGCTTCGCTTCAATTTCCCAGCTAGGTGTTCATTGATGCGAACACTAAGTACCCTTCCTGTTTCACCTATGTATGTGCTCGCCACAGGTTAATCACTGGATTTGGTAGACAACACCTTTTTGTGCGCAATCTCCATCTCTCCCAAATGGACAGATAATTTCATTCGTGGGAACCCATTGTAACTAGAGTTGTGAAGAAGTATGCCTTTGAGGGAATGAGTTTCTGGATCTAAGGTTTCGAAGTACTTTCAGGCCTTTGAAAAAGACGAGTTGTGTCGAAACGTCGGCCGAAATAAAAGTTATACCACCATAACAAACCTGCGTGGCACAGAAAGATCAAATATATTGTTATAAAGTGCCTAGGTTTTATGAACGTCGGACATAGAGACTAATAACTAGAGAGCCCAACTGAACAAAGTAGGAACTACGAGCCAGGTATGTGGTTGGATATATGTATGTATCCGAGCAGGAACTTGGCCATTTGGAAAGCAACGCCAAAATGACAAAGGAAATGTCTCGAACAGCTCGCCTTTTTTTGTTCAACGAATTTCGTGCCCGCACTCAGCTTAATCACTAAGCACCACAATCTACTTAAACAACAACACGCTTTGTTGCATGCGGTCACGAAACGACGAGAAGAACTGGTAGAATTTGAAGTGAATGCTTGGCCTTTGGCACCCATGGGACGTCGCGGTGCAGGAAGAATTACTCAGCTCCTAATTCGGTGCAGACGACTCTGCAGACTGTGCAAGTGAGCTCAGCGGCAGACAAGAACGGCAGCGATCATCTGAAAAGAACATTTTGTTATTATTATAGAATGAGCTGCTCGTCGGATACTCAAAGACGGCTTTATGATAAAAAATGCACACGAGATTATCACCAGGATGCAGAACGGAATCAGAGAATAAACAGAGATCACAGGCGACCAGCTTCTCAAACTTGGGTAATTAATGTTAAACTGATAAGGAATAGTAATACAAAAATGTTTAATAGCTTTTTTTGTAGATCAGCTAGATGGCTTCAGATGCTTCCTGCACCGGTAATTGAATCGCCGGACAGCTCGACTTTTAGAGCCAGATTGAAGCGAATCGATCTGCTGTCTGCTCTAGAGATTAAAGATTTTAATTGAAAAGTCACATGCTTAAGGCTAAAGTCAAATATTGCTATTGCAGATATGTCGAAGCGGTTTCAGTGGCTCTATTTGCTAATTAGATGGCAATTCCATGGACAACCATTAACAGTTACGCACTTGCTCTTTTGGCGGCTTTATAAATCTGCTTCCCTCTACTGCTTGGGATCTTAGGGAAAATTGCGCTCAGAAATGTCGCTGTGTTATGCCGTTATACTGTTGTGATATGTCTAGCAGCAAGGTAACTCTAACTCTAGTTTGTTCTGTTTGTTTGTTTGTTCTTCTCCCTAACCCTAGTTAGTTTCTATTTATTTAATGTTTCCCCGTTTTACCTAGTTTATCTGCTTTGTTGGCCTTCAGATATTGTGATATAGGCGCATTGTACTAGGCACTATTGAATTGTGTTAAACTGAATTGAATCATTGGGACATCCGCAAATTTTCCATGGATTCAAGCGTTTCCAGGCCTTTTTTATTAGTGTTGTAATCTAGTGTTGCTATGCCCAGAATGTTAAGTTTATTCTCTGGGGTGTTTAGTGCTGAAGGCTTGTTATCTAATATATTAGTTTTTTTATTGAGTTATATTATCCTATTTCTATTTTGTTACGCTTCCTATGGCAGCTGTCTACCTGACGTTCATGAATCTCTTGGCTTATGAATTATTTTGAACCCACGTGCTAGGTTAATTACAAACGGGGCTCCATGGGGCCACAGGTGTCATGTTCCAATATATTCTATAGTCCGCTTGGAATCGTTCACATACCATTAGAAGCCTCTTTTATTATAGGACTATCTAGGGGACATGCTCTTCGTTGGCCCTCGCCGACATGTACGCTGCCCGTGTAGGCTGGTTTGCCTAATCTATTTAAACCAGCAGTCTACAAATTTTTAACGGTGGCCTTAAATCCACCGTCAGGTCTTTCAAAAATTAGGTTATTCTTTTTCTTAAACTCCTACATATCCGTCCTTCCGCACTAGGCACCTCGTACTCACCCCCTTTTTTCCTCATCTTCTGGAGTTTTGTTGTCAGTGTTTACAATACTGATATGTGGACGACGCTTGCTTGCATGGAAAATCTGCCTAGATTGCTTGAGAGTGTTCTTCGGCTTGTTTTTTTTTTATATGGCGCGTCTTATGACGTATTAAATAAATAAATAAATAAATAAACCTTACTCCTAAACCACAGTGTCTCACAAAAAAGTGTACACAGGTTGAAAGGTGATAACTTTGCTGCCAATAACGGTACGGACAAAATTGACAGCTTATGTGAAGGTACAAAAGCATGTAAATTGTATGATATATGAGCGGTAGGGATCGCTTTACGCACTCGTCTGTATTTTCGCATTTGACACTTGAGTGATTGTTTTTCGCTTAAATACATACTTGTAAAAATTCCACCACAAAGTTATCCCTTCGATTGATTTCTGCTGCTTTTAAAGTTTTGAATTTAGAAACATGCCAGCTTGCGGCAAAATGCGAGGTGTCCTAAAGACTCTAACGTTGCCGCTTGTGTACCTTTTAAAAAAGTTTTTGAGTCTATGAAAGCGCAGAATAATGTAAATTCTACTAGTGCTAAAGGTCAAGTTTGCGCCATGCATCCGTCTGAAACTTTACGTTTCAAGACTGATTGTTTAAGAAGCATATATTAGGTTGTCCCATAAGTCACCGCCGTTTTTTTCAACGATTCACTGCAGATTTCGCCGGCGGTCTCTTGCATAGCGCTGCATAGCTTTCGAAAGAAAATGATTTGCTCTATCAGAACATGTATTGCACTTCTTTCTTCATCATGAGTTTTGTCAATTTTTAGGTCGTTCAAGTGAAAAGTGAGAAAGTGAAAAAGTAGCCATTTGCGCACTTGTTCTCTCCGCTTAGGTTTGTAATTTTTTGCGCAGTTTTTTACAGCATTTGGAAGACAATGTTCTATACTAAAAGAATATGTGTTAGCGCTATTTGCTCATTTGTCCTTTATTGATTTTTAGGCCATCAAATTGGGACGTCCGAAGGGGGATGGTTGTTTTTGCCGACAGCTCCTGCTCTGTGGTTGGACTTTTTGGGTTGGTGTTATATGTCATTCGAAAGAGAATGTCTTGCTCTATAACAATGTGTGTCGCTTTTATTGATTTATACTGAATATCAACAAAATGCCAAAAAGAGAAAAATCGTCTTCACCAACAACTCCTTCTCCTTCTTCAGTTGTTGATATTCGACAGAAATCAGCGTGAGCCAATAAACGCGACACAAATTCTTATTGAACAAAACATCTCTTCCAAACAACATATAACACCAAGCAAAAAAGTCCAACCACAGAACCGGAGTTTTGGTAAAAATTCGGACGGAAAAGTCGGAATTCCCAATTTGATGGCCTAAAAATCAATAAAGAGCAAGTGGAAAAATAAGACCAACACATATTCTTGTACAGAACATTGTCTTCCAAACGCTATAAAAAACTGTGCAAAAAATTACAAACCTAAGCGGAGAGAAGAAGTGCGCAAATGGCTACTTTATCACTTTTTCACTTTCCACTTCAACGACCTAAAAATTGACAAAATTCATGATGAAAAAAGAAGAGCAATACATTTTCTGATAGAGCAAATCATTCTCTTTCGAAGGCTGTGCAGCGCTATGCAAGAGACCGCCGGCGAAATCTTCGTTGAAAAAACGGCGGGGACTTATGGGACAACCTAATACATTACTCAATTTTGCGGCAAACTGATTAAGCCCTTGTTTCACTACTTTTTCGCTACTTTTCTAGTGCTAAAGAAAAAAGAATAAAGATGCTTTTGAAAAACCTAATCGTAACAAGAATCGTGTAAAAAATAATAATTTTCGGTCGCGTGGATGTTTAGTTGCAAACGGAGTTTTTGCGCCAGACAGGATTCTAACCCGCACACCCTTCTTTCTGGGTAGAATGGTACGCCTTTAATCATCGGCGCTGTTTGATCGCACTTTTCAATCTTTGTAGAATTTAAAGAAAGTGGAATCTTCTTCGCCAATGGGTGCTGTCGCTGGAGTCAAAGAAAGCATCTAGAAAATCTTCTGAATCGCAGAGCTCCTAAATATGTTCGAATTCAGATTTATTCCAGAGAATAAGATGCCACCTGTTTACTAGATGTGCATTAGGGGCAAAATACTTACGGACACCTATCTTTGCAGGATTTTTCGATCGTAACTTTGGAACCAGGAAATCCAAAGGAAATTTGGGTAGTTTTTTAGAATCCTCTGAAGATTCTCTACAAAAAACATTTAAATGTTGTCATCGCGTAGCAAAATTCAAAAAAAAATTCGAGTGGAAGGAAAATGGTCATAGGGTAATGGATTCACCTCTGCAAAATCACAATGTATTACAGTAGATCTTAACTACTAGTACTAAAATCGATAATTTGCGACACATATATGACATATAGCTGTATATAGTGCTAATCGATTACTGTCCTCTTCATCTCCAAGCAGCCCTTCTGAAGACGGCGAAAGGCAAGTGGCTAACTGCAGCTCAGCGGGCTCAAGTTGTGCTTCTTCGAAATTTGAAACGGTCCTTCGGCGACATCGGAAGAAAGTTCAAGTTGCCGAGGTCTACTGTTTTTCAAACGTAAAAGGGAGCTGGTCGACTCAATGCGGAATCGATGTCCGGAAGAACAAGTGCTATCTAACCAACTATTCAATTCTTCAATATCATATCAGTTCTATATCAGTTCTTCAATAATAAACTTGGTTTGATGATCTATTGCATTACTATGTGATTTTGAAGAGGTGTTCCCATCCATTGCATCATGACCATTTTTCTTTCATTCGAATTTCTTTGTAAATTTAGCTTCAGCTTTTTGTTGCCGAGACAACATTTAATAGCGTGGTGTAGAGAATTTTCAGAGAATTCTAAAAACCTACTCACTTTTTCTCTGGACTACTTGGCTCCAATTTACGATCGAAAAAACGTCGCAGAGGTAGGTGTCCGTAAATATTTTGCCGCCGCTGTATCTATATGGCAGAGATCCAGTCTTTAAGCTCTGTGCAAGCGTTACAATCTAAATAGCCGTCCAAGGCTTTTATCCACAAAACCTGAACCCGATAATATCAAAAGGCTGGCCAATGACGAGTTAGAAGGAAGTCAACTATAATGATGGAGCCGTTGCGGTGTGGTTGGAGTGATGGCGCTGTCCTTCATCTCATCCAGGAGCCCCATCCGGCGATTAACCGACGCCAATAGGCTGCTAGACGATACACGCATCAACAAAGCCATTCGTCGGGTTACTCTCAGCAACCGAATTTCTGGCAGCGATAGCGTGCTTGTCAGTCACTACGGTGAGGGATAGGAAACAGTGGAAAAAGTTTGCAGGGGCTGCAAAGGACGCAGTGGTTGAAGGCGGTGCTTTCACCGACTATTATTCCTGGGTTGTTGAATAATTAATGTCGTTTTTCTTATAGATAGCATGAACTGTGTATTTTTGTGTCATACTGATTGCGTGGCTTACATTATTATAGACTATCGTCTGCCAAGAACCTAGCGTGGTAAAAATAATGTTGAAAACGGACAATCAAAGAGAGCATTAGCGGCATATTTTACTGCTTTACTTCTAAAAGGCCAAAAATGCGCTGCAAACTCGAAAGAAATGATGTGGAATTTATGTTGAGAATTACCTTACTGGGCCCGCATTTATCAACGATCTAGCGGCCGGTAAGGATGGAACTTTCCGGAAAACCGGCTGTACCGCGATTCATGAATGCGCGACGTGGTAGGCTTGCGGTGAAAATCGTCAAAGCAGTTAAGGCCCATTCACACAGCTGCGACGTTGTGGCGCGACGGCACGTATAGCGATCAAATTGATTGATTTCGTCGCTCGATCAATTTAACCACACAATACGTTGCTTCGCGTGGCTCGGCGGCGAAGTATAAATGGGCCCTCGTTTAGAGGTCGTTTAGTGTGCGCGCGGCGCGATGCCATGTGGCCTTTGTTATTCTCATCGCAGAGTTTTCTTCATGGCTAGGCTCATTTCGGGCTTTCTTTCTCATGTAAACTTCCTCGCCGGCACCGAAACCCACATTTCTGTGCCGGTAAAGTCACAGGGAGGTTATAATGATATGTTCGGCACAGAAATGCGCCAACTGAATGGCCACTTTTTGGAGCAGATGTTTTTCTAGGCCGTTTTCTTCCACCTGTGTGCCGATTCCTGCATTTTTCTAATGTGAACTTCCTCGCCGGAAAATTTGGGCCTCAACTGGGACGATTCCGTGCTGGACGCGTCATGAGAAGCCCCCCGTGTCGTGTCTAGCACAGAAACGTGGGTTTCCATGCCTGCGGGTGAAATGAGAATCGAAAGAAATGCATGAGTGAGCACAGGCATTGTGGAACCCCCCCCCCCCCCTCCTAGCAAAACATGGCATTGACGAAATACGCTTAATAGCAATGGCACCACAACCGTGTATGGACCAGAAGGCGATAAAACGGGAAAAACGCGAAATCGCGAACGAAACGGTAGATAAATCAATGAATCCAAGAAAAAATGCACTGAATCAGCTGATTTGCTAAAATTCTGCAAAAGTCTCCGTCTGCGAACTGCGGAGCCGTCGCGTCACTGTGCAGTTCTGCGTCGCTGCGCCGGTGACCGGTGATGTTATAATAGATGTTAATAGATGTTAATATAATAGTTATTTTGGTTTCTATCGTGGATCTCTTCTGAGGTTGGTTTTTGGTTACTGCGATCGGTTTCTGGCGTTCCTAAATAGTGGTGCAGTACTTTCCTGCAAAATTTCACTGAGACACTAGGTTGTCCTATTTTGCAAAGCTTCTTGCTCATTCAGGCTCTTGAAGAAGGTGATTTTCAGGAAACTTTAGGCTGGCCTAGGTCGGTACCGAAGTCTAACTTATTAGTCCTAGGGCCCGTTTATACTTCAACGCCGAGCGACGCGACGCCACGTATTGTGGCCACCATATTGATCTAGCGACGCGATCGATTAATTTGGCCACTATACATCGGAAGCTCGGCGTCGGAAGTATAAACGGTGCCTTACTCTCTAAAGTTAGATCATCTACTGCACTATATAAACGAGCTCCTTTCAAGTAACACTTTCAGAAAACACCCACAAATACGGAGAGCCAAAGAAAGCCGTACCTGGAGTTAGGATCGTTCACTAAAAATGGACGAAACCAGACTTAAACCTAACGTGGATGACTGACAACTAGAGTTACTGAAAAACATCTGTCACCATTGCGAACGATTTGAAGGAATAAAATTCTTCATGAATAGCTTGTCGCGCTTGATGAAGTCTAGAAAGATGATGGAAAACGTGGAGGACCTCTCTCTTAAACGGGCCATAAAGGCGTGCCATTGAAGCGAAAATCGCTTGCGATACATCATAGCTTTCAGTTCATAGCACAATATGGGCCTTCGGAATGCATGACGGGAAATATGCCTCCGGGTTGAAGAATTTTCTGGGTTCAAGTTCGGGACAACCACTCCGTTTCGTTTCCATAACCAGCATCTCGACGCCACAGCAGCAAGCCTAGGTGCCCTTCTAAGGTTACAATATGTGTTTCCCTGCATTGAAGACATGTAGCAGCATAGAACTACTAAGCTAGAGTGTCGGTGGTTCAGGATATGTCCTTCGGTACACACATACACCAGTTGTTCGACACAGTTTACTTCAAACTTGGGTAATTAAACCAAAACTTTAATATACAGATACGGTACATATTAGAGCGTCCTAAAAACATCTTACAAAAGAATGAGGAATAGAAAAAATAAAAGATGAGAAGAGCGCCATGTGAATTTTCCCATATGACTCTTTTACAGGGAGTTTTTTCCTCACAGTATCCCACGTAATCGTCCTATGATCGTGAGAAAGTCGCGATAACTACAGACATACAGGGCGTCTCAAAAAAACGTGTATATTGTTTGAAAGGTTATAACATTGCTCACAGTAAAGGTAATGAAGAAGTTAAAACCTTTTGTGAAAGCTTAAGAAAATATAAATTGATTGCGCCATGCACTCGTCCTAAGTCTTGCATTTTGCACTCGATCTATTGTGCTTTGCTTAAATACATGTCATAATTTTTCCATGAAATCGTCGTATCGATTGATTTGTGCTTCTTTCAAAATTAAACCTTAAAAACACATTATGGCTTGCGAAATATGTTGGGTATTCTAAAAATGCGGATACTGTTTCAAAGGTTCTGGCATAGCTGCTAGTGAAGCTTTTGAAGATGCTTAAGACTCATTTGTAAGCGCAGGTTAACGAAACCTTGTGGTATGCAAATAGTCAAGATTGAGCCATGCTCCCGCTTGAAACCTTGCATTTCAGACTTGATTGATTGTTGAGGAACCACAGGCATGATTAAATTTTTGCGGCAAATCGCCTCTGCACTTCGACGATGTTTTCGGACTTCCGGTAGCACTTCAGGATAAATTCCTTCTTCTCGAAGGAAAACCTAGAGCCGGGCATGACTCTTGTTATTGGATTAGATGTGTAGAGAGTGTTATTAGAGCGATAAACTGTGGAATCAAGGAACTCGCATGCCACGTATCTTTCACGTCATTGTCAAACTCAAAACGTTAAAAGAAGCACGGTACAGGTTAATGCGGTCGATTAATAGCAAGATTATGACAAGCATTCAGCCCACGCACAACCAACTGAGTGTAAAATGCAAGGTTTCAGGAGAATGCATGGCACAATCTTGACCATTTGCACACCGCAGAAATCTTGTTACTGTGCTTTCACTGGAGTTTTAAACACATTTGCAAGCTCCAATAGTGGCAATGTTAGAGCCTTTCAAACATTAGCTTCATTTTTTAGGATACCCAGCATTTTGGCAAACCGTGGTGTGTTGTTAAGTATTATATTTTATAGTATTACATTATTAAACCTTAAAAAACACAAACCAATCAGGACGGCCACTTCGTGGAGAAAGTACAACAAGTATTCAAAAGGAACACATTCAGTCGAGTGTAACATGCCAAGTTTCAGACGAGTGCATGGCGCAATCTTTACTGTGAGCAAAGTTATCACCTTTCAAACGGTGATACATTGGACTTTTGCATGTATTTATAAATGTATCCTTTTAGGATACACCCTGTATACAAACTTAAAAACACATTGTGGCTTGCGAAAATGCAGACACTTTAAAGGTTCTAACATTGCTGACAGTAAGGCTTTTGAAGAAGTTTGGGACTCATATGAAATGATGACCAGCTTCCTGCGGTGTGCAAGTAGTCAAGATTGCGCCATGCCTCCGCCTGAAACTTCGCATTTTGTACTCGATTGATTGTGCATGGGCTCAATGCTTGTTACATTCTTGCTAGTACTTAGCCACATAAACCGTACTGACCTGATAACTGATACCGTCCAGGTCGGTTCTACTATAGATACGCAAAAGTATCATTTTGTAAATAAATAAATAAATAAATAGATAATTGAATGATGTAAATGTTGATATCCACAATAGTTATTTGATGACTAAATAATTGATTTAAATATTGATATTCTACTATATTCATTTCTTCTATGGAAAAATGCTTTTTGAATCACGCCCCCTCAGGCGGTTTCAAGTTTCTGCTAGGGGAGCGAAACATCTGCTATGAAACCCGCTTTTCCTATTGTTCAGTTGGTTGTGAAAGATTCTGTCATTCCGTTCTTTACGTTGTCTAGCCGATTCAATGGTTCCCATCTAATTGTGTTCACTTCCTTTTCTTTTGTTATTTTTTGTTTCTTTTTTCTTACTGTTTTTTTCTAATCAGTGTCGTAGAGAATTTCTCCTGTAGTTGATTGTTTAGTGGTGCACGCTGCCAAGCGGCGTAGTAAATAAATAAATAAATAAATAAATAAATAAATAAATAAACCTGTGGCGTGCTTTTTCCAAAGGTTTAGAACTTGGAAATCACGTGAAATACACGAGGTACGCGAATTTATTGACTGCACAATTTAAATGTGAGCTGAAGCCTCATTTTCCAAGACGGATTCTCTGGACTGATGAAACAACATTCAAGCTGAATGGAGAGATTAATCGGTATGATTGCGGAGACTAAGCGAAAACGTTAAAAGAAGCACAGCATAGTTAATGTGGCCAAGTACTAACAGGATTGTACAAGCATTCAGCCCATGCATAATCAATCGAGTGTGAAGTGCAAGGTTTCGGGCGGGAGCATGGCGCAATCTTGGCTACTTGCACGCCACGGAAATCTCATCGGCCTCTACTTTAATATAGGTTCTAAACGTCTTCAAAAGCTTCACTAGCAGCAATGTTGGAACCTTTCCGAAAGTACCTGCATTTCTCGCTAGTCGTAGTGTTTTCAAGATTTGAACCTTAAAAGAAGCGCTACGGCCACCTTGTGAAGAAGTATTCAGGCAAATGCGATCAATCCGGTGTAAAATACAAAGCTTCAGAAAAGCGCATGGCGCATTCCATGCCGATAATATGATATGTCAGCAAATTTGTATTTTCTTAAACTTTCAGACGAGCCCTTAACTTCTCCAGTATCTTTCCTAAGAGAAAGGTTATCGCGTTTTAAACAGTGTACACATTTTTTTGAAGCACTCTTATGTATATACTTATGAAGAAACTCAGACATCTGGGCATCAGTCGAATTCCTAACGAAAACCGTTGAGCATCAATGACTCCGCGCTTTCGCGGTGAAAAACACTGCGCCGAAAAAATCTATTTGCTTTGGTCATTAAATTAGCAGCGCCAGATGGGATCTGAAAGCACGTGATGCTTTCGTCTAGATATCTCCCTTTGAAATTGTAAAAAAAAACGCTCATGATGCACAAAAAATTTGCATGTACAATTACAAACACAAAAAACATTAATTTGTACATACATAAGCATCTGGCTTGATGCATGCTAAATAGTGGTTGTATCTTTTGGTCTTGGGCAGAAGACGCACAGAACACATCTTTTCCGCCGCGTTTATAGCGCTTTTCAAACTGCGTGCTTCATTCAGGGAGGTTATACAAAAAAATAGAATGGCAGCATTCAGAAGGGATGGATGCACAAAAGCGTATTCAAGAGATTGAGGGAAGTCACAACGGCATGTCTCAAAAAAGTCGGATATCAAAAAACGAGACCCGGAAATGAAAACACAAAATCCTATAGGTCAAGCTGCTTGAAAAGCTCTATCGGTGAAGCGAGCCAGTTATTCAGAATTCTGCTCGAATATTGCTGCCAGGCGAGACTTAGTCTCGAATAGGCTCGCTTAGTTTACAACCTCGGCACGACACGGCACAAAATCCTCAAACTTGGGTAATTAAACCACTTATTTTAAAAATTAAAAGTAAGAAAATTCACGCAAATCTAGATATACAAAAATGTAAGGGGTGCACTCCCAATCGAGAAAGGGGGCACTCCATAATAACATGTAAATGCCACCAGTTTATTTATAAAGACATGCAACATAACACATGAGCGACCTTACCTGATCCCCTCCCTTCAAAATCATTGATCGTGACCTGGAATATAAAAAATCGCTACAAAACTATGAAGAGGCTGCTACGACGCTGCTCATAATACCCGTCCAAATTCCCGCACTACCGTTATGCGTGCGCGTCGACTCACTCACCGTGGGGAAACACGGACAGTACGTATCACCCCACGGCCTCTTTATTTTTTGCATGTGGTCCGCGTCGGTCGCTCTTCGTCGTCGGTTTTGTGGCGATTTTTTTATATTTCGGGTCAAGATCGACGATTTCCAAGGGAGAGGGATCAGGTGAGGTCGTTCATGTGTTATGTGGCATGTATTTATGCGTAAACTGCCATTTACATGTCATTATGGAGTGCACCCCGATTGGGATTGAACCTTTAAGGAAAAGTGGGGATTAATAAGAGAAAGGGAGAGCGATTGCCGTAGGTGGCGGATGAAGCACGTGATATTCCTATGCTTCTTGAGAGCAGCTAGCAGGTGAACACCTAAATAAGAATATCAAATTCTAAACCTACCATGATAGAGAAAACCTTAAACAACAGTTCTACACTAAACGGACACAACCGAGACAGCGCCGCTATAAAATAGGGTCGTCTAGGTTTTTAAATGTTTATCGAGAAACATACAATGACACGGAACTGCGACGAGAAGCGAGTTATCAGAGGATGACCAGAAGAAAACAATTAACAATTAACTTCTACACAATATCAGCTATTATCGGTTTCGTACGTAGGTATCTCTCTGAGCTACGTCAACGTCGCGGATTCCGTTACCGCCCCGATTACGGTTACGTGGCGGGTTGTTCAGCCCACCTCGGATGAGGTAAACGGACCAGCAATGCAGACTATGCGCTGCGGAGCATACTTTCTGTCGCAGGGGATGATTGGGGACATTATTCTTTTTTGCACTTTTTTCACTTTGCTCTTCATGTTTGTATTAATATATGCTTCGGGGCGCTGAGTGACTCCTGGTGGGGGCTCGCCCTACAATACGCTTTAACGAAGGCAGCAGAGATCGACAAGCAAAAGAAAACACATAGAAGAGTTAAAGAGAGAACATGGCCTGAGCGAAGCCTATGAAGCTGTCATAGACTAAGAAAGTGTAGAAAAGGGGGGACTTTATGTGTCCATTTCCCATTTCGTCTTTGAAATCTCAGGAGCGGACTGTAATCGGACTCAGAACTTGCAGAAAAGAAAAATACAGTGCAAAATTAGAAAAGAATCAGGTCTCGCCTGCTCCCGCACGGCATCTGTTCTACGGCAGCAATGTGCACTCTGCTCATCTAGTGAAATCTCGTCCGAGGCGGGAACGGCACTCAGTCAGCCTACGGTAATCGCGGGGCTCTGCCTTCTACAGTGGTGGGGGATACGTTACGTATCGCACCCGCTATTATCTCCTAGCTTTCGGGTGCTTTGGCAAGCAAGGGCACACGATGTTTGTGTTATCGTTACCGTTTAACATTCAAATTGCAGCGATAATAATCAATGCCATTAGAAATAGAGATATATGGAACACTTAGCCGAAGGAAATATGCCAAAACTGTTCAAAAATAATTTGATTATTCAATACACCGAAGGTGTGCCCAAACACTAGTACTACAATGATCAATTGCAAATGTAAGAAATTAACGTAGTTTGGCTAAAAAAAAATCAAACAAAAACAAAAATGCAGATGAAAAGCACGCGCAAATATAATATAATAATGCAAATATAATAGAAGTATACTAGCACATCGCAAAGCCGTCGTAAGCGCATTACTAATACTAGGTACTCACTGATGAGTACCAAAAAGTTATTACTCCTTTTAAGTTATAATGCTCATAACTAGCCCGCCTGCTCAATTGACCGAAAATTGGGTCAATAACATCACATTCCGATGCAATCTCGGACAATCACGTCAACAAACAAACACAAGCTGTCCCGCAGTAGTTCCACAGCAGGGGTTATCCAGCGCAACTGGCAATGTCATTCCAACGCGGGCGCATGGTGGCACCTCACTGAACTAAATACGTACGCTGGGCACCGACCCAGGGGAAACAACTGCGCATGACAACGACTTGTAACGTGGTGCACATGTCTGCACAGAATTCCTCATCCACAACGTGGATCAAGTGGATAAGTGAACTATTGAGCATTATACCCCGGTGACATGCGATGAGCCAAGAGATGGAATTTAGGTATGACAGGAGCAGATGACACGATAAGCAGTGCTCTTTGCGGGAGTAGGGCTACTTGGAAACAAACATATATTGCTGACAAATGCCGTATTTACCTTTCATCTTAATATCTCAAAAGTGCGGTCTCCTGGAGAACAACGAAAAACGACAGCAATGCTTCTCTAGAAGACGGAATGGCGGTCCTCGTCAAATCAACGGACGTTCTTCCTGAGTAATTCAGTTTCCTGTTTTTGCAAAGAAATACCGCTGCTCTTCTTCATGCGCTTCAACCCCCCCCCCCTCATTGATTAGGTCCAAGCGTTACAACTGCGGCTCGTTTTTCGCACGTCTCAGACATTTGCAGTTAATTAAGTCCGTCAACGTATTTGAGATGCACTACACAGAACAACTCAATTACGTGGTCGTTTACGGCTATGGTGAATTGCTCGTCGCTGCCATAGCTCACTACTGTTCGTTAAAGGACATCTCCGGAATCTATTCCTCGTTCGTGCCAAGGGACATGTCCTGAAAGTACGTTGAATTAGCAGGTGCCTTCAGCAAAGTCTATTTGGCAACGTCATTTGCTATTATTAGAAGTACTTTTTTGAGGATTGAGCTGTGTATGACTAAGGGCAGCGTTGGCCAATTGGGACACAACCTTTATGGATGTTATTAGCACACAGATGCTATGCGACGCCTATCCATTTGGTCCTGTCCTTAATAAGTCATGCACCTCTGTAGAGGATAAAACACCGAACGAACTGTGAAATTCAGGATGCTGGTACCCTCTTGGGGTCGGATTCATCAACGACTTACATAACTTTAACAGAGAAATCACAGCGGAAAACTTGGATAACGCGGCTTATCTTTCACCATATCGCTTGATAAGCCGCGCTATCATGGGTTTCGGCTGTAATTTTCTCTGTTAAATTGCTGTAAGTCCTTGATTAATTTGGCCCCAAGCTGTTCCTTTCCTTCCTGGTAGCTCTCCTGGGGCTGGATTCTTCAACGACTTACAGCAATTTAGCAGAGAGAAAATTACAGCCGAAATCCCTAATAGCGCGGCTTATCAAGCGATATGGTGAGCGGCAGGCCTTGTTATCTGAGTTCTGTAAATTCCCTATTAAAGTTGTGTAAGCCGTTGAGGAATCCGGCCCCTGATCGGCTAGCACAGTTCTTTAAGCAGATTGTAAGCAAGAAAAAAGGTAGCTGGCAGTTGGTTGTTACAGAATGTTTTGTTGCAACCAAAACAACTTGTGCCAGACGGATTTAGGCGAGAAACCTGCAGCATATGATTTCCGGGGCAGCGGTGCTACATTTTACACCACTAGCGCTCTTCGACCGCACGTAACATCCGCGATATCCTCGAGGCACACTCACTCGTGATATCGGTGCTTGTGGCGAATGTGAGCAGAGTATGGAAACGGGCACATACCAACCAATAAGGCCGTTTCGAATGGGAATTCCATTAAAAAGGTCGTTAATGGTCGGTACTCCGATGACTGGCGCACGTCATTCAAGTTTTTTCGATATCCCAAAGGAGGAGAATGAGAGCATTCCAAAATTTGTCTAACGTCGTTCTTTATCCTTCCTTATCCTTGCCAGTTTCAGGCATTTGTCTAAAAGAAGAAAATGAAAAGCACGGCAAGAATCTCCACCCTTCAAATAGTAGCAACGTATGCGCCTACTAAGAGAATGATGCAAAGTACATTCCCCCCCCCCCATTATGTTAGACATTCTCACTCTCTTTAACACATTCACATCGATTCACTCATTTGCGTGGACGGAGGAGTTTTGGGAAGAACTTTAATTACTGATGGTCTTGTTCGATTTTCTTTTCAAATTCGCAAATTATAGTAACAAGTCAATGTTGAGTTTACGTAGGCAGAAAAAATGATTGGCTTTATCGTGAATAACAAGACAAGAACTTTTCTCATTACTGAAACACGATAAACGCAATACCTCTAGCAAGAATTAATGCACAAACTTTAGATAAAATATGAATTGAACAACAACCTGGCTCTGAGTGATTATGACAACAGCTAACATTTAACAAGAGCACTTCTTTTCATTGAAACACCTCAAACATTTTTCGCAGTTGGAGCAGCGCGTATGTGGTCTCCTGAGCTTCTTCTTAGCAATATCTCTTAACTTATATCTTATCTATATCTTATATATCTTCTTAATCTCTATACCTCTACATCATATCTACCACTATATAATTGAGTTAGCTCCCGCCCTGTAGATGATGAGGCGTACCTCAGTCAGGTTAGAAACCTAGCTGAGATACGCCTCGTGGAACCAAGCACAATCTCATGGAACCCTTGCGACGCCTCTGCGTACCTCGCGCGGACAACGTTTGCCATTCTACATGGGATGTGACACACACTTGACACAACGGCGTATGCGCGCGTTTCTGAGTGCCTGAATCCAGAAGACGGGTTCACTTCGTCGCACCACAACCGTTTGGAGTCAGAAGAGAAGACACCGTCGTCCTACAACGAGGGATCTATCTATCTATCTTCTATCTACCTCCACCACTATATAATTGAGTTAGTGACGGTCGATGACGTTTGAGTGATCAGACCTAAGTGAGATACGCCGCATCATCTACACCGCGGGCAAAATTTGCTACTGAACGTGTGATGTCTCTACAACACGGGAAGCGCAGCCCTTTACTGCTTAGCACAACAGCACCTACGCGCATTTCTGAGCGCCCAGATTCAGAAGCCGTGCCGCCGACTTCGTCCCATTAACGTTAGAAGACCATTAAAGGGATAAGAATAGAAGGGGGACTTCGAGGGTGTAGAACTGACAGCGACCAGGAGGGAGCGACCTGGAAGAGGCATCGGGATGTGGGGGGGGGGGGGGGTCGATAGGGAAACAATGAAGCTTACCAAGAGGTGGCACTAAGAAGGGTTTAGGCACTAAGAAGGGACCAGTAGGGAGTTACCAATCAGGGGGGGGGGGGGGAGCAGTAAGGAGGATCAGCAAGGGGATCCATTACCAGTAAGGGAGACCGGATTTAGAAGATGTGACACCGATGTTGTGCAATGGGCGTTCGCTCGCCGTCGTCGTGTCGTGAGTGTGGGATGGCTATTTAATTGGGTAGAGTAGTAAGGAGAACCTCGAGGGGGGGGGGGAATCGACCTGGAGGAAGGGACTTGGAAGCGGGACATGGACGGGGAACCTACAAGAAGGGAGCCGCAAGGGAATTCATTCGGAGAACAAGGAATCTGCCATATGCATATCCTCTTCATGCTCGACACAGCGGCGACTGCGCGCGCTTCTGAGCTTCTGGATTCGGAAGACGGACCCCTACGTCGCGCAACAAGCGTCCTGATTCTGAATACGTGTAACCGACGTCTGCCGTGAACATGGGAGGATCACTAAGGTGGTGGTGAAGAAGGGCGGTAAAGGAGACCTCTAATGTGGACCAGGAGAGCGACCAGGAAGGAAAAAAACAACCTGGAGGAGGAGCAGGACGGGGAAATCAGCAAGAAGATACCAGTAGAGGATCAGTAGTGGAAACAAAGAAATAATCCAGCAGCTGGGACCAGGAAGGTGGGAACTAAAAAGAGGGGGAGGAAAGACCAGTAAAGGCAAACCAGCAATTAGAACCAGTAACAAGAAACGAGTGAGGGGGAACCTGGCTTCGGAAGACATGTCAACGATATCTGGAAACGCTAGCTGTTGAGCATGGGAGCGGTTGCGGAGGAACAACCTAAGGGGCAGAAGTACTGCGCAGCACAAACCAATGACGTGAATGGGCGGTCCGGAGAGAATGTCTCTGATGAATGCACGAAATTGGTGAACGGCTTGATGCCGACAAAGCACGCACAAGGTCCTAGATGCTAGCAGATGCTAGCGAATTTTATGTTTTACAAAAACTACTTTCCATAGGTCAGGGATGCTGCAAGGTCGCGCGAAGCGCGTAAGTGCGAGACACGCCTAAGGCCGGCAGCAGAGTCTTGCGGGTGCCGCGGACCCGCCATGACAACGGCGGGTGGTGCGGCTCTGCGAGGGTTACTGTACGCAATACTGCGTACTTTTGCCGGCAGTTGCGACCTCTGGGAATGTGAAAGATGTCGTAAGGAAAACGCTTTTTCTTTTGTGAAGAAGCGTTTTCTAAGTTAAGTTAGGAGTTCTTGAATCTAAGTCCCAAAATCTAATAGAACACTTCTTATAACCCAACAGTTCTGTGCCATTTTGCGCTTGCTTTCACTTTTGTCCATCTACCCTCACTAAAACTTCCTCGCTTGACAAGCAGCTCGAAGATAATGTGGTAGCCTTTGTGATGACAGCATTCCCCCCCCCCCCACGATGCCTTGTTGAGTCCGGGAAGTCTGTCCGATGCAGTTATAGCACATATGGTGGGATACTCTGTGCAAGGTTTTCCCTAAACCTCAGAGTAACTTGTGGCTGGAAGGTCACGGAGATTTTCCAAGCAATTAAGGTTACCTAACATCGTACTAAGGTTTTTTGCGTTACGTTTTGAGTGCAGGATTCCATACACCTCCATTTGTCAACACTACCGGTGATTATGTTGTTGGTTGTCAAGCTCCTTTAAGAACAGAAATTATGCACCAACCCACTTTATCCCTAGCATGTAAATTCGTTTTAAAAATGTTTAGAATAGATGGACCATAATGGACACCCTTCTATCACGCCCTCCGGCGGTCTCACCCGCAGCTCCTGGCGCTGCGGGTGAGAGCCGCCGTGAACTGCGGTAGCCCTCGGGGACCTTTGCGTGCGGCGGCTCCGCGACAACTCGTCCGCGCCGCGGCTTCCACCACAGTGGCAGCGTGGGTCCCACTGCGACCGGAGTAATATGGACGAGTTCTCGGGGTGCTGCCGCGAGGCTCTGTAGAGGCCCTAACGGCGTGGCGGGGCACTTGTATATACATATCTTCTTCATATCTCTTTTTTGGCACGATGTCCTTCACACTACAGATGTTAGCATCTTGCTCGTCGTATACGTGAGACGAATACTCCTGTCTTTTCCTATAAGAGGAAAGATATTCTCGCAATCGAAAGAGTTCAAAACATGATTACACGCAAATTGTCCCAATGGTCATTCAGGATGTCATACGGTGACATTCCTATCTCATGCGACAGAACTAAAAGATTATCCCTCTCTTCTTTGATATAGAGAAGAAAAAGATATGATTTGCTTATGCCTTTTAAGATGCTAAAAGGCACGACAAATCTCAGGATTTCGGATTTTTTCGTACTGGTTCCCTCCGTACATGTGCAACCAGTAGCTCGGTCAAAACAAAGTTTTTCAGCTTTAGAACACGGACAAGTTTTAATAGATTTCATAGGTCTTGCAGCTGGTCGCTGAGTCATGCCTCTTTCAAAAATCAGGCTGCCAAGTTCGTTGATTGATTGATTGATTGTTTATGCCTTTATAATTACTTAATGTTTGTTTTTACTGATTTCAATGTATTGCTTCTCATCCGTAGAGAATTGGATTGTTTCTTAATTCCCAGCATTGAGTTTTAGTTTCTATTCTTGATTTGTCTCATTTGGTTCTCACTGAGTTGTTTCTAGTGTCGATATCAACATCCACAATAAATAAGAAAATAAATGTCCACACAAATGAGTGGACATTCGCGTGCGCAAAAAAGCAGCCGGTCCTTGCGAGCATTCGGCGCGAAAACGCTCTCGTCGTTAATGTACTAAGCGATGTTCTGCATTCATACCGTAGTAATAGCAGTCAGTTATGATTCCGAATTCTGAAGTCGATCTTGAAAGAAAGGAAAGAAGCTATTGTATGAAAAGAAGAAAGAGAAATACAAAATGAGTGAAGTGGAGGAGACAGGAAGATGTACAGAAGCAACACAAAAGAAAGAAAAGAGAAGGACATAAAAAGGAATGAGAAATGGTTCGCTTTGTCACTTTTTTCGGAAGAATCCTTGCTCGAAACGATCCAGAGAATGTTTACAACAAGAGCGGTGATAAGAGCGGGTGGTTTTTTGCACTCTAGAATTCCTCTGGTTAGTATAAGTAATAACTATTTGGTATACACACTCCGTAATTGCGTCGCAAGCTGAGGGATGTTTGTATCGTCTTAAAATTGCTGAATGGAGGCTTTGAGCATCCGCAACTCGTGGTGGTACAATTAAACTATCCTATTCGAGGCCCAGGTCTAACTTTCGAACTTCGTTCTTTGCGTGTGGTGCGTCAGCAGCCTTTTGTAAGCTTAAGAGCGGCGTACCTGCTTCCTCGAAGTCATTCGGTACGTTCCAAGTATGGCAAAACGAATTCTGATAAAGTAGAAGTTTTAGATAAGGTGTATTAGAGTTGCTTGTTGTTATATATGTTGGTTTCTTTTATAATTTCTCTTTGCGTCTGTTCGTGCTTTCTCTGACGTGTGTCTTATATGCAAATAAATAATTAAGTAAATAAAAGAACAGTTAGGAGGGAAGGTGGAAGAGGGAAGACCGATGAAGGGAGAAGAATGAAGCAAGAAGGAGGAAGGGAAAACAAGGGCTAAAGAAAGACGGAAAAACGAAAATGGAAGAAGGAAGGAATACCAAAGAAGAAAGGAGCGGAAAAGGCAAAGAAGGAAGGCGGAAGAAAGGAAGAAAGAAGAGGGAAGGACGAAGAAGGCGGAGGTAGAGAAAGGAAAAAAGAACGAACGGAGAAAAACAACCGGAGTAGGAAGCAAGAAGGAAGAAGGAGAAAGAATAACTAAGTAGGAGGTTAGAAGTAACATGGAAAGAGAAACCGCAAGGAAGTGTGAAGAAGAATGAAGACAGAAGTAGGAAGAAAGAAGATGACGGAAGAGGGAAGAATGAAAGAAAGAAGAGGGAGGTAGAAGACAGAAAAAGGAAAAGAAGAAGGACGAAAGAAGAAAAGGAGTGGGTAGAAGGAATAAGAAGAGGAAAAAGAAGTGGGTAGTAGGAGAAGGATGAAGAAGTAGGGAAGACGGGAAAATGGTGGAGAAGGAAGAAAGAAGGCAGAATGACTAAGGAGAAACAAGGAGGCGGTATTCAGGAAGACAGAAAATGACAAAAGGGAGGAATAAAGGAGGAAGGGATGAAGGAAGCAAGGAAAAGAAAAAGAAGGAAGAAGGAAGAAACACGAGAGAAGGAAGAAGAAGGAATGATGAACGAAGAGGGATGAAGTAAGAAGAAGTAAAACAGAAGAAGAAAGAAGGAAGAAAACGGGAGAGGTAAGAATGAAAAAAGAGTTAGGAAGGAAGAAAGAATGGGTACAGAATGGGTAGGGTAAAAAGAAGGAAGACGGAAGAAGAATACGGCAAAAAGGAGAGAGAAGGGTGAACGAAGACGGAACAACGAAGGCGGAAGGAGAAAGACGGAAGAAGGAAGAAGACGTTGGAAGAATTAAGAAGGAGGAAGAAGGAATAAGAGGAAGGAAGAAAGAAGATGAAAGGACAAAAAAGGAAGACAGAGACAATAGAAAGAAAAAAGGAGGAAGGAAGAAAATCGTTATTAACAAGGAAATGTTACGTATGTTGGTTTATTTCTTTGGTTTTTGTGTTTGTCGTGGTATTTATTCTCTGACGTGTGTCATATATGCACGTAGAAATGAATAAAATAAATGCCCATCCCGTGACTCTTCATAGAATAGAGGAATTTAAAAAAAAGTTTTTCAAATATAACTCTTTGAAGTTTCAGTTCACTTCCCAATAACTGAACATACTGTTTGAAATTTTATAAAAATTTCATTTCTTGGGAAGAAATAATGGTTTGAGCTTCGGTTTATAAAACAGAAAAGCGGTCTTTTTTTGAAGTCAAGAAAAGGGATTGCGCCATGCCTTCGTTCACGACGTCGCGATTTTTATTCGATTGATTGCAAAATTTTTATTTGCATGGGGTTCCACAACGTGGAGTACTAGCCACTATACTACTTGGGCCACGTTGTGGAACCTTTTAATGCACTATATGATTGCTTCTCTGGGCGCGTGTAGCGCAGTCGGAGGAGGCGCGACTGTCGCGTGCACCCAATGCCAGGTTCCTGGTTCGGATTTCTCGCCCAGGCCAACTAAGCCTTCCATCCATCCGGGGTCGGTGAATTGGTACCAGACTTGTCTGCGAAGGATAGAGCGCTGAATTGTTCATCGGCTGGCCACCGCAAGTCATTGTATGGCCAAATACGCATTCATGTCGCCTCCACGAGATCCCGTAGAAGTAGAGTGCGTGGCGCATCCCAGAAGGGATTGAGTAACGCCGTCCTTTATCCTTTTATCCTTTATGATTGCTTCTCTACTGTGCTTCTAAACAAATTTTAATCTAATATTTTTCTCGAAAAATAAAAATTTTATAGATTTTCAAACAACGATTTTCACAACTGGAGTGGAGACGCGGCCTATTGGGGATACTCAACGATTGATGTCGATGGACAGCGGGCAGAAAGTTTAAACCTGGGGGTAGTCGAGTTCGCTGAACACGAATCTGAAGTTCGTTTTTCACGTATCGATCGCTATCAATCGATGTTGATCAAACTATCGCTTTTTGTTTATATCGTTCACGCGTTTCGAAACTTCAGTCCTGTGGGTTATCGAGATTGCTGCACAGGAATCTGAAGTTCGTTTTTGAAGTATCGAATCCTAATATCGAAAAATCAATTGATAATTTCACCAATATCGCCATCAATCGATATTGATCAAATTATCGATTTTTTGTAGATGTCGTTTGTTTTTCATTTTCTTCCTTCGGACGCCATGACATAGAACTCAGCTACAACTAATGAGCTTGCTATTACGGCGTTGCAGTTAAAAAGCCGTCAGTGCTGCCAAGAGACCGCTCTGACGGCTGATTTAGCATAAAGAAGCTCGTTTTGATTTGAAAGGATTCGTTCTGACTTCGAAAGTCTTCGGCTAGCTTAGAAGAGTGTCCAATGTGGTTTGAAAAGTGACAAATTCGACGTGAAAATAGTACAAATTTCTTTAAAAATTGTTGTTTTTCATAATTTAAGCGATATAAAAGGTAATTCTGCAGTAAGACTACACTCAAGAATAAACGCGTGTGATGGTAAACCTATGAGTGGGTAAGTTCATCTAAACGGACGGACGTCGTGGGAGGGTGTGCACTGTCATCTAATCCTTCACAGACGACGAAACAGTGACAGCGTCTGACAAGTGCAACGAAACCAACGAGCCGCGTCGAGAAAAGTTCAGGGCGTCGAAGTGGATTAGGCAGAGGAAGGCGTCGCTCGATCCATGGAAAGGCGATGGATGCGCTTCGCCGGCGGCGAGCTGTGGGATGTGTTGGGCCTCAAACGTGACATCTCAAGAAGAGCAGCTTCGTTGGCTGCAGTTTTTTCGTCGCCTTGCAGTTATTTCGGTACCAGGAGCGGCTCCTCTGAGGTAAAAACACAGCAGCTGAGCAGGCAAAAAAGAAGCAGATTGTTCGGCAAGGCATCAGTTTATTCGAATGCATTAGGAGTTTCCGCTAACTGAAAATAATGAGCATTTTACAACCACTAAAAATTTGCAAACATTTTTTTAGGACGCACTGTATGAAGTGCTTCAGCTGTCTCCGCGAAATCGAACAAAACTGTAGAGCACGGCGCATTCTGAACTGGTTCCACAGCACTATGCTGAACAGGTGGCTTCAGGTTCATGGTAGGTTACAGCCTTACGTTTCATCTTCAAAGGCTCAGTATGTATTTGCCGCACAAAGGGGGTAACGTCGTCATGTGTGTCAGCAAGGATCCGACTACTAACCTCGACCACGTGTGGGATGCATTTCTGTTTTCTGTTTTCCAGGCATGGATTCATGAACGTGGCCGGCAGTAAATCCTATCCCGATTTACCTCGACGGCCGGCTCCAGGACGTAACTCCTACGCGACGTCGCGCGCTAGCCGCGTGCGACGTCGCGGCGCTGAAACGAGGACATGCGCTCGGTGACGCATGGTTAGCCGCGGAGCACGAAATGTTCTCAGTGTTTAAGCTCCCAGACCACATTTCTAGCAAGGAACTTACGATCCCACAGAATGTGGTAGGCAACAGTCTGCAGTAGGACAATTGATCCGAGAATGGGTGATAGTGACCTTTTTCCGTAGTATAGCCATAATCACGGGTGAAAATTGACCGAGGAAGTTGTACATGGCAAATGTTGACGCTAGAAACCAACCACATAACCAAGATTCCTGTATAAACTGTCGCTGATCGTCCTATTGAAACCACATTCATACACCATCTCCAAGAAAATGTTGAAATGAGGCAAAGGCGTGCCGTGTGCCCCTGTAGGAAGCGTTTGTAGCCGTCGAAGGCATCGGACCGTGACAACTGGTCCAATTTCGTCGCGCACCGTGCGCGACGCCAGGGGGATTCGCGCGGCGTTGGAGTTATGTCTGCCCCCGTCGACAGCCACTTACCGCCCACTTACAGAGAACTTACCTCTGTTTCTGATTCATGACCCTAGAACCCGTAGAAGGCGCCCCTGTCGAGTATTGATTTGGCAGGTGAATTGGCAACGGGCCAGGGTCGTAGCGCTGGGTCAGAAACTAGCACGTGAGCAAAAACCCTTGCTTCGGCGGTGAAATGTGTTCCTGGACGCGACAGCGAGGTATCCTTTACCTCGAAACTTACCCGCCCTATTCTCCCTGCCGCGCGTTTAGGAATCGCTGGTAAGTGGGGAGGGGCGGTAAATTTTCACTTACTAGCCGGTAAGTCGTTCACGAATCCGGGCCATGATGAACTCTATTTTTTGTTTTCTGGGAAAATTGTCAAAATTTTAACCCATCTTTTAAGGCGACACATTGATAGGTTCCTATATCGATCGATAATCGAGCGTGTTGCCTAATCGATTAGGGGGAGTATCATTACGCCAAGTCGCGTTGTGACGAAAGTCTAAACAGCTGCTAAGCCAAAAAGCGCAGAAAAAACCCTATCGTGGCAAAAAATAGCATGGCTGCTCAATAATTTTCATTGAAATTATAGCACCGGTTCTAGGATTATTTTATTTATATTTTATACTTATATTATTTATGTTACTACCTATTCATATTCTACAAAAAACCTTGGCAAAAACGCAGAAATAAGTATTTAAATAACAGCATTTAGAGAATCGAAGTGGTTGACAGCTCTAATCTGCAAATAAAAAATAAATAAATAAAACATTATATACACATAATATACAATTTTATTTTTTAAGAAAGAATATTAAACTAAAATTTGTTTCAAATTGCAGCAGAAAAGCAAGGATATAGCACATTAGAAGATCACATCGCATCATAGATAACTCTGATCGCTATACTCTTGGATCTATCCTAATCGGAGGGGGGCATATTGCTAGTGATTTGCCTCTTCATTCCCTTGCTTGAGTTTCTACGAGAACTTCATCTGTTGCCCCAAGATGCGCGACTTTCGTTTAAATTCAGCGGGTGTGATTGTGCAGCATGGAATAGCATGCGAAACTGACACATTACGGTTGCTCCCTCCCGACTAGGACAGAATCCTTTATTCCAATAATGTTTTAGGATCAGAAAAATTTAAGAGAAATTAAAGTAGAATGCCCCACAAAGAGAAAGTGTTGAAATTTTTCAGGAAAAGTTTGTTGAAAAAAGTCAAATTTTACCCTCTACAAATTACCAACCGGTTATTACTATGATTCGTTTTGGACAGTTGGAATTTTCTGGCAAGTCTCAGTTGAAGGAAAGGGTTCTTGTCCTACTACTAAAAGTAAGAAATGAAAAATGTATGAAAACCGTCGAAAAAGCTGCGAAGAAAACGAATATCAAATCAAAAACACGCTACGGGTGTGCCTCTTCTAATGAGATGAGACCTCGCGATTCTGCTGGGCTTCCACCGTGGGATTTCCATGCGTTTCTATAGGCATGCAGTTCAGTGTGCAGATGCAGCCTTCGAGGCCTCACTTCCGCATTCTAATTGTTCTTCCTCTTCCTCTAGACACGCCAGCCTAAACATGAGAAGCAGACGGTGGAAGAGGATTAGGAGAGATGGAGAATTTATTAGGAGAGATGGAGAATTTATTAGGAGAGTAAAACAAAAGAAAAAAGGAAGGACATGACACTCGAAACAAGGATATGCGCACCGTGATGCGACGAGTTCGTTACGACAACGAACGACCTGCGTAAGATATCGTAAATCCTTCTTCTTCTTCTTCTTCTTCTTCTTCTTCTTCTTCTTCTTCTTCTTCTTCTTCTTCTTCTTCTTCTTCTTCTTCTCCTGAGCGTTTAGTCCTCCGCAGTCACAGGGTCCGCTGTTCTTGTGATCTGTCGCCACCTCATCCTATCAAGGGCGTCATCTGCCGTGGCACCGACTTCGGCGAGATCTCTCTTAATGACGTCCTTCCATCTGTTCCTTGGGGCTCCCCTCGGACGCTTTTCGTGTGCCTCGAAATCTAGGGCCAACCTTGTGGGGTGATCTTCTGGTCTTCTGAGGACGTGTCCATACCACCTCAGGCGCTGCTCCATCATCTTCAGCTGGATCGGAGCTGTCTTCATCACTGTCCTAACATCCTCGTTTCGCACCCTGTCCCGACGGGTCAATCCACATGCCCACCTCAGCATGCTCATCTCCGCCGCGTGCAGTTGCCGCTCCTGCGCCTTACCCAGGGCCCAGCACTCACTGCCGTAGAGGAGCTCACAACTGTTCTATAGAGCTTGCCTTTGAGCGTCCTGGAGCATCTACGGTCGCAGAGGATCCTGTGGACTCCCTCCACTTACCAGGCTGCGTTTATCCGTCCCCTGACCGCCTGGTCCACACTTCCTTCCTCGGATAGGTCACTTCCGAGGTAGCGGAATTCTTCCACCTTATATCGTAAATCCTGTAGTTGGCCTTTTTTGAATTTTTTTCATCCCCTCTGAGTAGCAATGGAAGTAGCAGAGTAGCAATGGAAGTGTTTAACAAGGACCCTCTCCCTTGACTAAGACTGTGCCAAAAAACAAATTCTAACCCTCAAAGCGAACAAGAATAATAACTGATAATGAAACTGCTACGAATTTTTAGATTTTTTCTTTATTTTTTTACACACAATCAGGCAATGCGTATTTACATAACGCATAAAGACGGCAACATAATGGGAACTGGCATTCATTTGGAAGTTGAATAAATAAAAAAATGGAGGATTTAGTTAGCCTAACTGCATTTCCGAACTAGGAAGCTCGATTCGGGAGCGCGCGACAACCGGAGCTTCTTCCGAGTTGTCACCATGTGCTATGCACTGTAATATGCCTCACTATGAATTTACACTGTGACCGAGATGTCTGTCAAAAACTTGTTCGTAAATGTCTGTTCGTCGTGAAAAATATGCTACATTTGTTGAGACTTTATTCTGTTTAGCTTACAAGGAAAGGTTACCATGAGTTGGGGAGCTTTTGCGATGCTATTTTGACAGGATATAGGGCCCTGTAGGCGGAGCCCAGAACGACAGCTGGTTTCTGCTGAACGCATTTTTAAAGACCTGAAAAAGAGGTCTGAAAACCTGTCATTAACACATGTGACACCCACAAGACGTGCCTCGGTGGCGCAGACGGTAGGCGTGCCGCCTCATGGAAGCACATCGGTGGGCTTTTGAGTCCGCGTGCTGCGTTCTATTTTTGCACATACGAAAGCTAGAGAGGACAATCTTCTCCATTTTCGCCAAGGTCCCATTTTCATTACACTACCTTCCGGTGCAAAGGCTCGTTGGAAACTAGTTCGGCAGCACGTTCAGGTGAGAACGACATTTTTAGTACACTTATGTAAAGATATGATCCGGGTTCATAATATTCAACCGTAAGATAAGCGTATATGTGTGCAATTACGGTATCGTTGGTGATGTTGTATGATATGGTAGTGGTGCAGATACTCATCCTTGAAAAACTAGCACACATGAAGGCGCAAATAGACAGCCTTGGTTTTTTGTAAGCACTGATGGCCTATAGTTTACTTCTGCGATCATGAGAAAACGTCATAACAACAAACTAATTCGTGCAAAAATGTTGGCAGTACGCGGACTCGAACTCAAAAGCTCGGCGGTGTGCTCCTAAGGTGGCACTCCTACAGGTTGCTCCGCGATGTACATCTGGTGGGGTGTCATGGGAGTTGATGATTGTTGCGCACACGTTTTTACAGCTCTTTTTTCGATCTTTAAAAAAGCGCCCCGCAAAAAGTGACTGTGGTTCTGGACTCCGCTCACAGGGCCCTTCATCCTGCCAAAATAGCATCGCAAAAGGTCACCATGAGTTGGGAACCTTTCCTTGTTAGGTAGATTTGGAAATATCTACATTCGCACATCCATTCTCACTTCAAATTGGACACCCTTCAAAGCTAGCCTGAGCCTTTCAAATCAAAATGAGTTTCCTCTACATTAAACTAGAGACGCTCCAAAATGAACACCTGGAAGGGAAAAGCAGGTCACGACCATCAACTGCTTTGAGCTGCCACAGGGTAAACGACCATAACGGCGCCGACTTTGGGGCCACATTCAAAATTCTAGCACGGGAGGCCCATACCGCCGCGCGCAAAACCCTGGAGGGGTTCTGGATACAGGCCAAGAGCCCGAGGTTGAATCGGCGGGGGAATGCGTCTATATAACCCGCGAGCTCACCCCTTACCTCAGTCTCGCCTTTTAGACAGTTTCACTTTGTGGGGTCTCTCTGGTATTCTAAATGTTGGGCTGCTGTCATCTCTCTCTGCCGGAAGGGTTGCTGTTCGGGGGTCTTTGAATTTTCGCAAGGTTCGTGGCGATGTTTGGCCTGGTAGCTTCAACATATGTTTGGACTTTTCAGACTCTGAAGAAGGCGACATCGCCGAAACGTTAGTCGTCAATAAAGCGTGTACTATCTCGGTTTCGAGTTCAACACCACACCAAACAATTGGGCAACGATCAATGCCGAGATTCATCGAGGATCGAATCTGGCAGCTCCAAAATGAGCTTAATAATTTTTTGTTCAAGAAAAATTTTAGTGTAACTTTCTCCGAACTTTTTATTCACTTCCCAATAAGTGAACACATTGTTCGAAATTTTATTAAATTTTTAATTTTAAGCAATATAATGGTTTAAAGATTGTTCTAAAGAGCAAGATTGCGTCCACTTTTAGTGCCAAAGTAAGACTGCGCCAAGCATCTCGTCTAAGACGCGGTTCTTATTCGACTGATAGCAGAGTTTCTGTTTGCACAGAGTTGGACATCTGTTAGCGATACAACAAAAACAAATGTAAAAAAACCCACATCCTCCTTTAGATGTTTCATGTAAGCAGCATTTACATCAAATACATACAAATGTATGAATGTACAATACATACATACATCTATCAATCAAACACAAATCGAGACAAGCATTTCCAGTGCATGGCGCAATCTGATCTTTTAATGTGCTATATGTTTGCTACTTCGCTGTGCTTTAAGGCAAATTTTAGCCTATTTTTCCAGAAAAATAAAATTTTATAAAACACGTATTGCGGTAGATGAACTAAAAATTTCAGTGAAAGCTATACCAAATTTTACTTGAGGTTCTAACCACTTTATTGAGTCTGTAATTTAACCTGCCGGAAGGCGTTTCTATTTTGAAGAGTTCGCTTTGATTTCAAAGTCTTAAAGCTAACTTGGAAGGATGTTCAATTTATTATTTTGAAAAGTGACCAGTTCGATGTGAAAATGGAATTTAAAAAAAAAAGGAAAAAATAAACTGGAGGAATTCAGAAGAGAAGGCAAATTTCATTGGGAAAAAGTACAAGAGGCCAGTAATCAGAAAGTACTTGCGGGCAACACTCGCTGAGGACGGCTGAAAAAACTCAATTTGCATACACCCACACTACAAGTTCGTTAGTCGATGCAGCCCACTCCAACCAACAGAAGGCACTACCATAAGCCTTCACTCGCAGGAGCAAGCAGCCTACATGGGCAGGCTTATCACAGCAGCAGAAGTCCTCCAATGGCATAATCTCAGAACTTCCTGTGTTAGGTACGTCCTGTCATGGACAACCAGGGACCTGCAGGCGAATGTTGTCTTCGCACTTCGGTCTCACCAGGAAACTATCTCAACGGAAAGTCGGAACGGCGCAAGTGTTGTATATGGGCAGAACCGCCTCTCCCTGGGAAGTAACAAACTGCAGGTATCTCGACCCCAATACAACTCTGTGCACAGTTAGGGACGTCGGAAGTCGGGTGTTGGCGGCATGTTGATTCACGTGCTCCGCAGCTAACGGGCGCCCTAGGGATGAAGGCTCTCATCACGGCTCACCGCTATAGTTTACCCGCCTTGGATACGATGAGCTGATACATAAGGAATACATAACGGATACATAAGGGTGATACATAGGAGATACGTTAACTGGGAACAGCCTAAATTGTACGGCGTCGTCAAAGTCAGTCCACCACTGATGGTGTTGTTATTCACTTGCGAACTCTGGAATGTGGATCGCCTTTGGATGCGCCTTCATCTAGGAAGGAGAAGAAGTTAGCAGACCGGATAGCAAGAATTTTGAGGCTGTTCGAAGATAAACAGTTGGAGGAAATCCATGATGAAGAGAACCTGGAAATTGAAGAAGACGAGGTCGACGGCGAATGGAACATAGTTGATGAGAGGGAAGACCTGAATCAGGATCAGCCAGCTGGATCAAAAACGATCACGTTTTCTGGAGGTCAGGAGGTTCCAGAGGAGAGGGTATGCTTCTGAACTGAAGAATATAGCGGTATTATTGAGGAATAAGGTCTGACTGAAGAACATATGTCCAGGCTTAGCCTATAATATAACATATGTTTATAATACCTCTAGGTGGATCACCTGTAGGATAAACACCTATACGATAAACATGGATTTTGCAGAAATGCAAAAGAAACGCAGCCCGCGGTTCCAAACCCCGGCCCCTCGCTCACGAGCCCGAGCGCTTCCCTACTGCGCCACCTGTGTACTGCGCCGAGTCACGATATGAGCCCTCATCCCGCGCACGTCCGTCAGCTGCGGAGCACGTGAATCAACGTGACGCCAACACCCAACTTCCGACGTCCCTAACTGTGCGCAGAGTTGTATTGGGGTCGAGATACCTGCAGTTTGTTATTTCCCAGGAAGAGGCGGTTCTGCCCATATACAACACTTGCGCCGTTCCGACTACCGCTGAGATAGTATCTTGGATAGTTCTATTCCAGAAAAACATAGGGATTATCAAGTGTCCTTCGACATGCAGTAAACAGCGATTTCTGTCGCAAGCTTGAACAAGTGGCAATTAGGACGTGAAACTCTGAAGACGGAAACACCGGCAACGCAAAACAACTCACCTTAATTTCCCGATGTTTTGACTTACGGTAGCCATGCAATAGGATTTGCCAGCACTACATATCGCATGAGTAATATGTGGGCACAGATAGGGACGTTGAAAGCGTTGACTTATAGCTAAACGAGGGTGGAGAAAATAAGCTATGAGCTAGGAAGCTCGCAGCAGTTCCTGAAGAGGATGATTCTTGAAAGTCAAAGAAGGCATCTCGTTAATTTACTGAAACCTTTAAAGCCACCATTATTAAACTTTTGTGCGGATCAGACGCAAAAGCCGCCGTTTTTCCTGCCATCACTCCACTGAAAGTGGCTTGTTAAAATTTTTTTTGGGCCCCCGAATCCACTCTGGGTGGTTTTCCTAATGATAATGATATAGACACCTAATGATATTTGAAAGGTTCTGAGATAAACAGAGACTATAATGTCCAACATCGCTACGAGCTTTGCGCAAATTTAAAAACAAATTGAACAGCAATCCTCCCCGTAGTGAGGGATAATGGCAGCTCCAACATTCAGAAGACGAGAGAAGACTACGCGAGGTGTAAAAATTCTAGAAAAGGCTGATATAAGGGGTGAGCTCAAGGGTTATACGCATAATTAAGTCAATAGAAGCCTAGTGAAATGGTAGGTGAATTGTACCCTTCTACCGTAGTTGCCTAAAAGGTTGTGGGAGCTGTGGGAGTGTAGGAACATGGAACATTGGTCGCCTCTAGGCTGTGCCATGCGGCTACCAGGCACAACTCTATTAGCTCCTCCCAGAAAACATCTGTTAACTTCCTCGCCGAGGTACGTACTTTTCCGACGACAATGATGTGTTTCCCATAAGCATTTCGACGCAACGACCCACTAAACCTCTAAGTTATCGCCCGCGTAATAGCCGACGAGAACGCGGTTTTTGGACAGCGTCCTCAATAGCTGAGCCACATAGAACAACCTCACCGCCGGTGTGCATACCAGGCGAGTACAGCTTCCAAAAGTAAATAAATTACCTGAAGTGAACCCGGAGTGGCGTTCTTTACATACCCCTCAGGAGTGGGTGGAGCAAGTGACGCGCCGACCGCCAATCGCACACGAAACTACCGTTGATACAGCGATAGACCCCTAGGGCAGCACATGTCGTGTATTTCGATTCCCGGCTAACCAATATAGCTCAGCTTTGTTCGGTTGATGTTTCGGCCTTGTCGCCTTCGACGGCGCCGGTAAGCCAGAAACTTGCAAATTTATCCATTCAAAATCGAAAATATACGATGCGCCCTGTCTACGACCTCCTAAGCACACGACCCCAAGGGGCCCTATATCTCAAAGGCCTCTTTAAACTGGTACGCATCTCAGGCGGTAGCATAGAAGAGAGTTGCGCATATTGAAACGCATGAACGAAAGACGTCGATACGGAGCATGAGACTCATTAAAAGCAAAAAATTGAGAATATTATCTGCAATTAGCGACTACTCTTGCCGACGCTTATCTTACATACATATATACAAACCACCCATAGGACAATGCACCTGCCTATGATCTGAGAATTATTATGGTGGTTAGAAAAACACTCATTATAAATAGATAACAATCATGATTGAGACTTCTATACTTAAAAATCTACTGCCTCATTGAACTGCTGTTATCTTGTTGAAGACTCGACCTGATGAGCGGGCCGGTGATTCTCGCTAACAAGGTATAGCAAGGAAAGAAGATGAAAGTTTGCTGCAAAGAAAGACCTCATCTTTAGACACTATTATTTCCTCGAATTTGCAAAAGATCAAGCTTTTTCAACCTTGCTTTAAAGATCTGGCTATTTTCGGTACAGAAATTTCTGCTGGAATGCGCTGGAACCATCTTGCAACTCAACAAAATAGTGAGTTAAAGATTTTTCCACGACATTACTTGTTGGATGTTTATCGTGAATCGTAAAATTACCAATTCTCATGCTACAAGATATGTAAACCCAATAGTTACTAGGGCTAAGACCCTGTGAAGTATTCGAAAACCGAAAACGAGATCAGCAGTCACCCTTCTGCATTGTAAACTTTGAAAATGAAGGGCTAGGGACGTGCACTTGTTATTTATAAGGTAATGAAGTGTGACCGGTCACTTCTTTGGTCCTATAGAGTAATAAGCGGTTCAATCCCAATGGGGGGGGGAGCCACTCCATAACCGCTTGTAAAGCACACCTAATTGAGGAAAAACACATGCAGCATAACATATAAACGAGCTTACCTGATGCCCTCCCAAGAAATGGCGGGTCCCATCGCTGGAAAAAATAGTTGCAAAAACATGAAGAGGGTCCAGCGGCGCCGCACATAATCCACGTTTTCAAATTCCCGCGCACCAAATGCGTGCGTGTCGACTCACCAGGAGACTATCTCAACGGTAGGTCGGAACGGCGCAAGTGTTGTATATGGGCAGAACCGCCTCTCTCTGGGTAGTAACAAACTGCAGCTATCTCGACCCCAATACAACTCTGCGCAGAGTTAGGGGCGACGGAAGTCGCGGGTTGGCGCCCTGTTGATTAACGTGGTCCACAGCTGACGGGCGCGCGCGGGATGAGGGCTCGTATCGCTGCTAAGCGCAGTGCTTAGGTGGCGTAGAAGGGAAGAGCCCGGGCTCGTAAACGCGGGGTCGAGGGTTTGGATCCCGCAGATTGCGTTCGATTTGCACTTTCGCAAAATCCATGTTTATCATATAGGTAATTCACCTAGGGGTATTATAGTGTGTTATAAAGAATGTTTACATATAACATACCACCCATACCGTTAGGCCTATGGTATACTCCCGTCCGCTGCCGCGACGCGGGAGTGCACAGCGACGCGATGGCTCGCGATGCGCGTCGCGAGCCGTCGCCGTCGCTGAGGCTGACATAGTTCACGCAGTTCTGCAGACGGAGACTTTTGCAGAATTTTGGCGAATCAGCTGACTCAGTGCATTTTTTTCCCGGATTCCTTGTTTTCTCAGCATTTTCGTTCGTGGTTTCGGGTTTTTTCTCGTTTTATCGCCTTCTGATCCGTATGCCGTCGTATGGTTGTTGCTTTCAATGGTATTTCGTGGATGTCGTGTTTTACAAGGGGGGTTTCCGCCATGCCTGTGTCGATTCATGCATTTCTTTCGTTCCTCACGCTATCCACAGGCACGGAAACCCACGTTTCTGTGCTCGACACGACACGAGAGGCTTCTCGTGACGTGTCCAGCTCGGAAACGTCCCAGCTGTGGCCGAAAAGCTGCCGTTCATTTGGCACATTCCTGTGCCGGACATGTCAGCAGAACCTCCTTGTGACTTGTCCGGCACAGAAATGTGGACTTCTGTGCCGTCGAGGAGGTTCACAGGCGAAAAAAAATGCAAGAATCGGCACAAAAGAGGGAGAAAACGGCCTAGAAAATCATCTCGTCCGAAAAGCTGCCGTTCATTTGGCACATTCCTGTGCCGGACATGTCAGCAGAACCTCCTTGTGACTTGTCCGGCACAGAAATGTGGACTTCTGTGCCGTCGAGGAGGTTCACAGGCGAAAAAAATGCAAGAATCGGCACAAAAGAGGGAGAAAACGGCCTAGAAAATCATCTCATCCGAAAAGCTGCCGTTCATTTGGCACAGAAAAAACCCAAAATGACTCTACCCACGACGAAATTTCTACGAGAAGAACAACAGAGACATCACATGACCACCCAACATCACCAGACGTGTGTTGAAATTGCTGTGGTATAGTCACGAAACAAGGAAGTGTCGAAATAAGTGAGGGGAAGTGCATAGAATAGGGCATGACAAGCGCTCCCCCCTCCGCGACCATCGCAGCCCGTCGCACGGGAGTATGTTTCACTCCCGCGACGCGGAGGTATAACACCCCTCTGCGACGCATCGCGGGAGCGATGGCGCGCCAACTGACAACCGCGCCCCACTGCGCCGTCCACCACTGCAGCGAAGGCGCGCCGTTGACAGTTGCCCCGCGCCCATCGCTGGAGCGACGCGGGAGTATACCATAGGCCTTAACAAGGGTGGTCCAGGCAGGGTCACCGATTTCGCTGATACTTCGTCTAGGGGGTTATTTGGGGCGCTGATCACGAATCTGATATTCGTTTTTCACGATTCTGTTTCTACCTGCCGTCAACGGCAGAAACTTTAAGAATGTAATCCTGTGCCTTCCTGTATCTATATTATTCAGCCGAATAGTGAAAAACGGATGTCAGATTTGTGATCAGCACCCCAAATAACCCTCCTAGACAAAGTTTCAGCGAAAAAATTTCTTTGACCGAAGTCTTGTCGGTGGAGTCGGAACTTTTTACTAGTGCCACAAAATATCTATCGTTACATAACCATAGCTTCACACAAAATAGGCTCAAAATAAGTGACACACAGAAGTGAACATGTTGGCTAATCTGTAGTTTGAAGCATATGTTATATGTAAACATGCTCTATAACACACTATAATACCCCTAGGTGGATTACCTATATGATAAACATGGATTTTGCAAAAGTGCAAAACGAACGCAATCTGCGGGATCCAAACCCCCGACCCCGCGTTTACGAGCCATGGCTCTTCCCTACTACGCCACCTGAGCACTGCGCTTAGCCGCGATACGAGCCCTCATCCCGCGCGCGCCCGTCAGCTGTGGAGCACGTGAATCAACAGGGCGCCAACCCGCGACTTCCGTCGTCCCTAACTCTGCGCACAGTTGTATTGGGATCGAGATACCTGCAGTCTGTTACTTCCCAGAGAGAGGCGGTTCTGCACATATACAACACTTGCGCCGTTCCGACCTACCGTTGAGATAGTATCCTGGTCAGTCAACGTGTGGAAACATACAGAGTGACGTCTGCGGGCAGCACGCATCACCCGACGGCCTTTTTATTTTGTTGCATGTTGTCCGCGTTGTTCGCTTTTCGTCGTCTGTTTCGTAGCGATTTTTTTAATTTCAGGTTTGGATCGATGATTTCCAGGGGAGGGGATCAGGTAAGTCCGCCGATGTATGTGTTACATCTGTTTATGGCTAAACTGCCATTTGCAAGCGATTATGGAGTGCCCCCCCCCATTGGGATTGAACCTAATAAGCTTCATAGTCATCCTTATTTCCACTATGTTGTTGGTCGGTGGCCTCCACGTTGTTTTTCCAGCGCTTCTTTAGTCTTTCTTAGCACTACGTAGCCATATGCGTTTGTCAGATGTACTCTGAGAACATCTTGCTTCATCTTACTTCTGTAGAGGCTCCGTCGCTGGAGTGTCAGGTCTTAGAAAGGGTATTTGACGAAGCGCCTTCTGTTGGGCGGCTATAAAACAGCACATTTAGAACGGCAACGTTGCCCCAGGGAGAGATTGTCGTGGATAAAGTGCGAAACGCTGAGTACGCAGTAGAAAGGTCAAAACAAGGAAGGCGTACACTGCGGTGGCGGTAAAGTGCTCGCGAATTTGTCTTTCAGCCTTAGAAATGCGTTTACGGTGGGGATTTATCGTAGTTGGAAACCACAAGCACGAGGGGTCTCATTCACAACCACGCAGTAATACGCAGACCGACATGCAATACTGCACTGTCAAAAAAGCTATTCTCAATATGAAACTCTCAAGAAATTCTATTTTATATATTTATTGCACGAGAATAAGCTCATGCGAAGATAAAAACCTAGTCAAACGCAAAAGAGAGAACAACACATTGGTCATCTTCCATCAAATAAGTGAGTGACTAAATCATAGCAAAATTCTCCATGGCAGAATTGTGATGAGAGAGCTCGTGCATCAGGGACCGAGGTATCGGTTAACCATGTTTCTGAACGCATTGATAGATGAGGGCATGACTTTGTTTTTAGAGAATTTGACGTAACTACTCACAGCTCTGTTAACAAAAAAGTTTGTTCTACAACTGAGTTTGGCTTTAGGTACAATGAGCTTCGAAGTCGCCCCTGGTCAGAGGCGGCCTGATAGTGAGAAGCTCACACGGCATATCCCACACGCAACAACAATAATTTTGTGGAGTTGAAGGAGGTCGAACTTCTTTCGTCGCTGCTCAAGTGTGGGAAGTTTGAGTGTGGGGAGAGGTAGTCCATCATATAAAAACCAGTTCGTCGTACAAGCAAGTTCCGAGTGAAGCTATTCTGCACGCTCTCCAGTAGCTTGATAATTTTAATCTTAGAAGGGTTAGATCGCAGTGCCGTACTCTAACAGGGGCCGAACATAGCTCCTGTATGCTCGCAAAAGCACAGATGGGTGGATGTTTTGTTGCGATCAAAGCTCTTGCGCCAGACGGGACTCGAACCCGCATCTTCTGCTTTCCGGGCAGCCACGTTCGCCTTAACACCACCGGCGCTGCTTGACCGCACGTAACATCCGCGATATCCTCGAGGTCCGTCAGAACACACCGTGATACGCGGATGTTACGTGCGGTCAAACAGCGCCGGTGGTTAAGGCGAACATCGCTGCCCGCGCGGGTGATGTGATCCATTACAACTTTTTGGCACCAAGCCAAACGAACACAGCAGAGTCCTACAGTAAGAAAGCCGACGAAATGGGCCGGAAATTGCGTCAACTTCAATCGGCATTGGTCAAAGTAAGAAGCACGATTCGTTTGCACGATAACGCTCGCCCACACGTTTCACTACTCATTTTTCGAAAATTTAAAAAATTAAGGACTGAAGTTCCCCATAATCTCCAGATCTCTCCCCAACCGACCACCACCTTTTTCAAACACTTTCAGAACATTCTCGCTGGTAAACCTTCACCAGTGAGGACCATGCCAAAACAGCATTCTTTCTTCAAAAAGGATTTTGTTTTCGCTGATGCAATAATTCGACAGGTGGCTCGTTATCGAAGGTGTGCTGATTCGAATGGTGCTTATTTCGGCTAAATCCGATGAGATTCGAGAAAGTTATGGAAGTTCAAAGTGAAGCTCTCAAAACGCTGGGAACTTTCCGGTCAACCTAATATTACTAAGAACAGTTTTTTTCCCGGAATCTTGTTTGCTTCAAGAGTCAAGTCTCAGTCTTCCTGCAAAAGCCATAGTGTTTTCTCAATAAATTTTTTAACGTTTTATTGCTTTTTCTTAGAAGGTTAGCTTCTTCTTTCCGGTCTTCTCAATTCGGATTGTGTATATCAGAAGACGAAGCGCGTGCTGTCAAAGTGAAACATGTGTTTTTTTTTCGAAATACGGGATTCTTACGAAGCTTTTTTTTAAAGCGCCGCTACTCTTCCATTTTCTCGCCCTTTTCACTCGAAGACCACAAAGCGCGGCCGATGTCCTTTTCTAATATGTATAAGGGCGCGTGTAGCGCAGTCGGAGGGGGCGCCGGCTGTCGCGTGCACCCGATACCAGGTTCCCGGTTCGGATTTCCCGCCCAGGCCAACCAAGCCCTCCATCCATCCGCTGTTGGTGAATTGGTACCAGAATGGTCTGGGAAGGATAGAGCGCTGACTTGTTCATCGGCTGGCCACCGCAAGTCATTGTATGGCCAAATACGCATTCATGTCGTCTCCACGACATCTCGTAGAAGTAGAACGTGTGGCGCATCCCCAAAAGGGCTCCACCTTCCTGTCCCAACTCCTGGCCCACTTCCTTGTTTCCACTATTGACCCCTCTACTGCTCTCTTCTTGCTGGTTCCCCGTCCTGGCTCCTCCTCCAGGTTGTTCCTTTCCATCCTGGTTGCTCTCGTGCTTCACCCTAGAGATCCCCCATACTAGCAGATGTTGGTGACACGTATTCAAAATCAGAACGCTCGTGGCGCGACGTAGGAGGCCCGTCTTCTGGATCCAAAAGCTCAGAAGTCCCGTCTTCCGAATCCAGAAGCTCAAAAGCGCGCGTAGTCGCCGCTGAGTCGAGCATGAAGAGGCTATGCATATGGCAAATTCCTTTTTATTCGTATGAATTCCCTTACGGCTCTCTTCTTGTTGGTTCCCCATCCTGGTCCCGCCTCCAGGGTCCGGATTCATGAACGCGGTCGGAGGTAAATCCTACCCCGATTTACCTCAACGGCCACTTACCCGCCACTTTCCGGGAACTTACCTCTGCTTGTGGTTCATGACAGCCAAAGCAAGGGTTTTGCTCCGCTGCCAAGGAAGGATTGCATTGGGTCAGAAATTAGCAGCGGAGCGAAAACCCTTGCTATGAGGTAAATGTTCCTCGACGCGCTGGCGAGGTATGTGTGGATTTACCTCGAGACTTACCTCTGGAGCGGAATTCATCGACATTCAAACCCGGGTATGAGGGGTATAACGGTTAGAGATATGGTAAGAGGTAGAGACGCAGGCTTCATCGTGGGTATCTCTACACCTTACACCGGTCGGTTAGTCGTTGATGAATCCGACTATGGTAAGAGGTAGAGACGCAGCCTTCATCGTGGGTATCTCTACACCTTACACCCGTCGGTTAGTCGTTGATGAATCCGACTCCTGGTTTTCCCCCTCCGCACGTTCCTGAATCGCGCATAAGTGGGGAATGGCGGTAGGTTTTGCACTTATCTGCCGCTCATGAATCCGATCCCAAGTCCCTTCTTCCAGGTAGATTTCTCCACCCCCTCCCCCCCCCCCCCCTTCCCCTCACGACACGACGACGGCGAGCGAACGCCTATTGCACGACATCGGTGCCACATTTTCTAAATCCGGTCTCCCTTACTCTTAATGGACCCTTTGCT
>OX375865.1:106617437-106675159 GCA_947359475.1 Heligmosomoides polygyrus bakeri
GTAACTAAGGCTAGGTAAAAGTAAAAATTCATGGTAATTGAATTTTATCACAAAACATATCAAATTGTCAAATTGTTCTTCCAGTGACATGCCAGTAGAATAAAGTTGCATCCTTCATGAATGAAGAAAAACTTCTGAGGACGAGCACCGGTATTTTAAGCATCAGTAATCATTTCGCCTTCAAGTCTATGCCCTGGATAAGATTTTTTTGCATTGTTCGTGCAGTCTTTGTCTGGAGGCCTTCGCCAAAATGTCTCTGCAGGGAAATTTTTAAGCATTCTTGTAAAGACCTTCAGGTAGACCATAAAATTTTCATTATAAAGTCTACGAAATTCGTGTCTAATTTTTCGTGAAGCCTTTGGCTCGAAGCCTGCGTCAAAATACCTCTACAGAAGAATTTTTAAGCGTTCTTGTACAGCCCACCAAATAGAGCTCGAAACTCTGACATGAAAGTGTATAGGACTCGCACCAGTACGACTCTTTACGCTGCCTTTGTAAAGCCTCTAAATGGGTTATCCGCTGTGACTGTAAATCTGGTCGATCTGTGAACTTCGACCTCAGTGGGGTCGTGATCGATCTGCAGGCTCCCGTGCTCGGCTAGGTCACCATCGCACGGCGGCAAGGGCTGTCTTGGAGATCGTCGCGAAGCGGCGGGTGGCACGGTGCGAGTCGGCGCTAATTGGCACCACAAGCACTGTCGGCATCGTCAGTGCGCATCCGAGTCGGGACTAAGGATTGCCTCCCCGCCTCCCGCCTAGGTCAACCAATCCTTTCATCCCTCAGAGCTCGGTGAATAGGTGCCAGATTTGTCTGAAAAGGGAAAAACAATGACTTGTCCATCGGCAGGCCACTGCAAATTATTGTATAGGTCAAATGCGCATTTAAAACTGCCATCACGACATCTCGTGGAAGCAACAGGCGTGGCGCATCCCAGAAGCGTTTGACTAAGACATCCTTGATCCTTTTAATTCTTTATCTTTAGGTGCTGCCAAACGGTCGGCCAGATCTGACGTCGTTCCAATTGCTGGACGAGTTCCATTGTCAGGCTGGACAGGTTGCAGTGGACGATTTGTGCGGTGAGCCTTTGAATGAATAGTATCATAGAAGCATTTATTTGGTGCATTTATTTTTTTATGGACCGCAAGAAAGCATTGAAGCGATGGCGCGATTACTTTGAGGAGATCTCCGCAGCAGAATTTCCTCATCCAGCCATCCCCTCAACGGCTCCAACCCACGGCCCCGTACAGAACATCACCGTGGAGGAGACAGAGGCGAATCTGAAGAAGATGAGGCCAGACTGAGACCCGGCTGAGCGGTTGCCGATGTTCTTTAATCAGGTTGTAGCAGAGAAAGAAAGTACCTGACTGTTGGAACCAAAGTACGACGATCCCGATTTGGAAGAAGAAGGGCAGCCCTGCAGACTGCTCAAATTACCGTCCGATTCGGTTGCTCTCGCACAGCATGAAGATCTTCGAGCGAATTGTCGACGGACGAATTCGTGACATCGTCCAGCTTTCCAGCAATCAGTGCGGCTTCGTGGCTGGCTGTGGCACCATTGATGCCATACACGCCGCCCGCCTCCTGATAGAGAAGCATCGCGAGAAACAGAAGCCAGTGCATATCGCCTTTCTCGACTTGGAGAAGGCCTTTGACCGCGTACCGCGTGAAGTGATATGGTACGCCTTGCGACATCATGGAGTTCCCGAAGAGCTCATAGAGTGGGTGCGAATTCTCTACTCTTGTCCAAAGAGTCGAGTGCAAGCTGCAGCTGGAACCTCGATGGAGTTTCCCATCTCTGTCGGGGTACATCAGGGTTCTGCGCTTTCCCCACTCCTCTTTGTTGTCGTCGTGGATGCCATCACACGAAATCTTCAGAAGCCCGTCCCCTGGACGTTGCTTTATGCTGATGACGTAATGCTCGCTAGCGAAGACAAAGGTGAACTCGAGCGAGAGGTGCAAGCTTGGTGTGATCCCTTGGAGCGATTTGAACTCAGATTGAACGTGAAGAAGACCGAGTATTTAACGACGGACGTTACCGAGTCCACCTCCATCAAGGTTAACGGCATCGAGCTTCCACGCACTGCGGTCTTTAAGTACCTGGGATCAGCAGTCGCGTCTGACGGCAAACTGATGGTCGAAGTGAATTCACGCGTGAGTGCAGCTTGGTCCAAGTGGCGCTCGTTGACTGGGGTGCTCTGCGATAGGAAGATACCGGAGCGCTTTAAGTCAAAGATCTACAGGGCAGTCATCCGGCCAGTAGCGATGTACGGCGCTGAGTGTTGGCCTGCGACCAGGGAACTTGAAACGCGCCTCAGCGTCATGGAGACGAAGATGCTGCGCTGGACGGCTGGAGTCACGCGCATGGACCGCATCCGAAACGAAGCTATTCGGCAGAAGTTCGGTGTCGCGCCGATAGCGGACAAGATGCGCGAAGCTCGCTTACGGTGGTAGGGCCACGTTCTGTGTGGGAAGGGTCCGCAAGATAGGCCTTAACTTCAAGGTAATAGGAAAGCGGCCTAGAGGGCACCCGAAGCAGCGCTGGTCTGACACGTTACATATGGAGTTGAAGGTTGCTGGTGTCCACCCTGATCTAGCGCTGGATCGGGAGAGGTGGCGTCATGACACCAGAGTAGTGGACCCCGCTACGAAGCGGGACAGACGCTGAAGAAGAAGAAGATAGAAGCATCTATTTGTTAATTGAAACCCTCACGAAGGTTTATCATAGTATAGAGCCACGTGTGATTTCGACCGTTAGGATTCGATCGCTTTCTGTTCTGCGCAAACAACACAATAACAATAAGCCTGTCTTTCGTCCTGTATCGGACTTCACTTAAGGATCTCTGAGTTGCCAGCAATTCAGCTGACATCTGCAAGCTGTGCTTCGCCACTCTCTTGGCCGAATACGAGTTTAGTGCGCTTCCAACAGGAGCCTAGTGTACGATGTATCACCTAATCTGATCACCATACCGTCAAAATTGCATCTATTGGGTGGATTACCAATTATTAATATGTTCTCATATACTTTTTGAAGATATTATTAGGTTGTAACGAACTAAATGGCACTGGCTCGCGCCATTTTTTGGCGCGTCTTTACGCGTTTGATCAAGAACAAACCGGAACATGTGGCATATCATTTAGAAGCGCAAACTTTGCTCTACCAGTGAGTAGTGAATTTTCTATGTAAAAGTGGAAAAGCTTTCGAGTTTTATTGACTTTTTTGCAGATGGACAAAAGGGTAATCCGAGGCATTTACTTGTATGAATTCAAGCTGGGCACTACAGCTAAGGAGGCGGACGAGAAGATCAACGCCGCATTCGGTCAAGGATGTTCCACAATTCGGACGGCGTATCGTTGGTATCAGAAGTTCCGGAATGGAGATGAGAGCTTGGAAGAACATGAAGGTCGTGGGAGGCATAGTGATGTTGATGAGGACAAGCTGAGAGATGTGGTAGAGGAGGATCCACACAAAGGTACCAGGGAGATAGCGAAGGTTCTTGGCGTCAGTCACAACACAGCTGCCCGGCATCTGAAGGAAATTGGAAAGACCAAAAAGCTGGAAAGATGGCTGCCTCACGAGCTGTCTGAGGAGCAGAGAAACCGACGATATGAGATCTCGTCCGCACTGCTTCTACGGAACGAAACGGACCCATTCCTTGATCGCATCGTAACCTGTGACGAGAAATGGATAATGTACGACAACAGGCGACGATCGGCACAGTGGGTGGACAGCGATGAGAGCCTCAAGGTTTTTGCGAAGCCGGAATTGCACCAAAAGAAAGTAATGGTGACAGTATAGTGGTGTTCGCTGGGAATTGTTCACCACAGCTTCCTCCCTCCCGGTGAATCCATCACGGCAGAGAAGTACTGCATTGAAATTGAAGAAATGATGAAAAAGTTGAAGGATATCCGGCCGGCCTTGGTAAACCGAAGGCGAGTTCTCCTTTTGCACGACAATGCTCGCCCCATGTAGCACGAATGACGTTGCAGAAATTGAATGAGCTGAGCATTGAAACTCTACCACATCCTCCGTTTTCTCCCGACCTCTCCCCAACAGACTACCACTTCTTCAAGCATCTTGGCGACTTCTTGGTAGGGAAAATATTCCAATACCAACAGGATGCCGAAAGTGCCTTCGAAGATTTCGTCAATTCCAGAACTTCTGATTTTTATGCTACTGGGATAAAAGAGCTCGTGTCACGTTGGCAAAGATGTGTAAAATCAGAAGGTTTTTATTTCGATTAATAAACTTGCCCACAAGCCGAGATATTAAGTGTTTAAATTTACAGTGGGTCAGTGCCATTTATTTCGTTACAACCTAATATTATGCGATTTTCTTTTGATTGATGGCAAAAATTCTGCTTGCGTGAAGTAACATACAAACCCCGCAAAACAAAAAGTATTTGTAGAAAACGTACACACATCTTCATTTTGCTGTTTTATGAAAACGGTATTTACGCTATAAATCAAATGAAAATCACGAAAATCTAGACGAGTACATAGCGATCACTACTTTTAAATAATACACTATAAAAATTTCTGCCTTCGTGCAGGGTACATGTCGCGTAGGTGAGCAGCACTGGTAGGTGGGAGAGTGCAAGCCAGTTGCAACCAAACAGAGCACAGGCCGAACCCATGCCAGCCTATCAGGTACCAACTGTATATGCCCCCTCTGAATGGCATGCCCACTCCATGCGGTCTGATTGGTTTAGGCGTTCCCATCTAGCAATGCTGCTCACCTATGCGACATATACCGTCGTACTAAATTTTGACTGTACAGAACTTATTCTAGTAATCGTCTCGGAGAGCCTTTTTAATGTGGAGGAAACTTGTTTTGATTGGGAAGATTTTCATTTTGATTTCAAAAGCGTCAAATTCGCCTGCAGGAGTACCCAAACTGATTTGAAAAGTGTACAATTTGACGGTGAAATGCTTCAAATTCAGTCTGAAGGCCTCTATGTTCACATTAACTCTCCAGCTTTTAGTGCCATGCGCTCCTGGATCGTTCCACTCGTCCCACTCAACGCAGTGCGAACTGTGTGCCGAAGGATCGTATCAGCCACTAGCCGGCAGAACCGAGTGCTTCAAGTGTCCCGCCGGTCACATCACCGCCGGCCCGGGTGCTGTCAACGAGAACGAGTGCAAAGGTGGGTTCATCGCACATCTTTCAGCTATTTTCTGCGGCTGAGCGTTTCGATTTTTCAGCGAACTGCGAACCCGGCCACTACTTCGACATGGCGTCGTCCAAGTGCGAACCGTGCGGTTTTGGTTTCCATCAGTCGCGAGGTGGCTCGTTCGAGTGTGTTGCCTGCGGTGTCGGCAAGACGACGATGTCCGACAAGGCGACCAGTGAAGAGGAGTGCCGCGATGAGTGTCCAGGTGAGTGCATGGCGTTGCTTTAGACCGGATTTATGCTTCGATCGCCGCGGAGCGCAACGTTAGGAAAGATATCTGTATCGATTAGGTAGCGTACGCAATCGATATTGGTAGCGTCGCGACGCTGGACAACCGAAGTATAAATTCCGCTCTGTGCAGTTTTTACACTACGGTTACTGTGCGACCTAGCACCAAGAGCAGTCATAAATGTGGCGACGCCGCATCTCCTTTATACTTCGCCGAAGTAAAGAAATACTTTTGAGGATTTCGGGTACTGTATTCTGCGAGTTGCGGCGCAGTGACCAGTGACGTAGCGATTTTCGAAGAGTACAAAACCCCCTTAGCCCTAGTTTACACTTGCGCCGCTGTGCGGCGCGGCATGATGGGCGGGATAGATATCGACCAGGTGGCGCGAAAAATCGATATCTATGGTGATCGTGGTGCCGCCACTCCGCGTGGTGGCGCAAGTATAAACTAGGGCTTAGACGGGATTAGTGTTTCAGTCGTTGGGCGACATGGCATTATTAAAGCTACCATTATCGATTGGAAGAAAGATTAGAAGATATTGGAAGGTTTTATAGGAAGACCACCTACTATATGTATAGGAGGTATAATCCCTCCTTTCAACTTTTTTGACCAAAGTGAGGTATGTGGTTTCACATAGGCGAAGCGACGGTTTCAAGGTACTTGTTCATACTTTGCGGCGGGGGCGTCAAGGGTGACTGGTCGCCCGTACCAAGCATACGAATCGATTTTCGCTGGGTGATCGCTTAACGCTAATCGATTCCTAGGCTTCGCATTAGTAACTCGGTCGCTTGCATTGCCGACTACGACGCTGACTATGAACGGAACTGGGTCCGTCCATATTGATCGCCCACGCGATTCAATCAATAGCAGTGCTTCCAGGACCACACGCCGCTAAAGGCGACAGAAGTATAAACACATATAAACATAATAAGTGAACGCTTTTACAGACGGCGAGCAATTGTCGTCATCAGGATCGTGCCAGGCATGTCCATCCGGCTCGTATCGTACTCGTGGCGAGCACAAGCAATGCGTGCAATGCCCAACTGGTACGTCTACACCTCTCGCTGGATGTGTTGCTGGTTGCTGTAGCATACCGTACTCTTTGTTCTGACATAATTCCTTTCAGGAACAACCACAGAATCCGTCGGAGCGACTCGACGCGAGCAGTGCAACACGCCGCTCTGTCGAGCAGGACAGTTCCTAGTGAAGGAGACGTACGTTAAGCGAGGCTCTCCGTTCAGTGCTTCAGATTCACCGAAAAGTGGCTGACATTTAGGAAGTACTGCCAGTTCTGTCCCCGTGGCACGTTCCAAGATGAGGAGCAGCACACCACATGCAAGCTGTGTCCGTCCGATCACACCACAGCGGCTCAAGGTAACCTAAATCTATTAGGTTGTAACGAATTAAATGGCACTGGCTCGCGCCATTTTTTGGCGCGTCTTTACGCGTTTGATCAAGAACAAACCGTAACATACTTAACATGTGGCGTATCATTTAGAAGCGCAAACTTTGCTCTACCGGTGAGTGCCGAATTTTCTATGTAAAAGTGGGAAAACTTTAGAGTTTTATTGACTTTTTTGCAGATGGACAAAAGGGTAATCCGAGGCATTTACTTGTATGAATTCAAGCTGGGCACTACAGCTAAGGAGGCGGATGAGAAGATCAACGCCGATTCGGTCAAGGATGTTCCACAATTCAGACGGCGTATCGTTGGTATCAGAAGTTCCGGAATGGAGATGAGAGCTTGGAAGAACATGAAGGCCGTGGGAGGCATAGTGATGTTGATGAGGACAAGCTGAGAGATGTGGTAGAGGAGGATCCACACAAAGGTACCAGGGAGATAGCGAAGGTTCTTGGCGTCAGTCACAACACAGCTGTCCGGCATCTGAAGGAAATTGGAAAGACCAAAAAGCTGGAAAGATGGGTGCCTCACGAGCTGTCTGAGGAGCAAAGAAACCGACGATATGAGATCTCGTCCGCACTGCTTCTACGGAACGAAACGGACCCATTCCTTGATCGCATCGTAACCTGTGACAAGAAATGGATAATGTACGACAACAGGCGACGATCGGCACAGTGGGTGGACAGCGATGAGAGCCCCAAGGTTTTTGCGAAGCCGGAATTGCACCAAAAGAAAGTAATGGTGACAGTATGGTGGTGTTCGCTGGGAATTATTCACCACAGCTTCCTCCCTCCCAGTGAATCCATCGCGGCAGAGAAGTACTGCATTGAAATTGAAGAAATGATGAAAAAGTTGAAGGATATCCGGCCGGCCTTGGTAAACCGAAGGCGAGTTCTCCTTCTGCACGACAATGCTCGCCCCCATGTAGCACGAATGACGTTGCAGAAATTGAATGAGCTGAGCATTGGAACTCTACCACATCCTCCGTTTTCTCCCGACCTCTCCCCAACAGACTACCATCTCTTCAAGCATCTTGGCGACTTCTTGGTAGGGAAAATACTCAAATACCAACAGGATGCCGAAAGTGCCTTCGAAGATTTCGTCAATTCCAGAACTTCTGATTTTTATGCTACTGGGATAAAAGAGATTGTGTCACGTTGGCAAAGATGTGTAGAATCAGAAGGTTTTTATTTCGATTAATAAACTTGCCTACAAGCCGAGATATTAACTGTTTAAATTTACAGTGGTTCAGTGCCATTTATTTCGTTACAACCTAATAGTTACTGACTGACCCATGGATGGCGCCAGAGTTCCTTATGAGAGCCAGTGTCGTAATCGTCCTGACCTCAGTAATCGTCAAAATCGCAGACCCTTAACATCCTCGAAATCTCGTGTGGTACGTTTCTTGTCCAGCGGATGTCAACAAAAACGTCTGGAGACCCACCTAATTTTCGACGAAGTTGTTCAAGCGGAACGTCACATAAAGGTCTAAACTCGGCGAAGATTGGAACTCAGGATGATTCCTCTCACACGTGTGAATCCTCTCCCATTTGCTTTACATTCGGAGACTATTGCTTAGTCGAAATTATCAAAAATTAGGTGTGCCGGTCACGTAATCAGTTTCAGCTGTTCGATAATTCTTCATATCCGTCTGGCGATGTGTCCCATTTGCGTGTCAAATTAGCTCAGTGGATTTTCATCGCCAGACATACACGAAGAGCTATCGTACAGCTGAGACTGATTATGTGACCGGCCCATCTAATTTTCGACAACTTCGCCTAAGCAATAGTGTCTCCGAGCGTAAACCAAATGGAAAATGATTCACACGTTTGAGAGGAATCATCTCGAGCTCTGAGGTTCGCTGATTTTTGACGTTTGTGTGACGTCCCGCTTGAGCTACTTCGTCGAAAATTAGGTGGGTCATGAGACGTTTTCGCTGACATCCGCAGGACAAGAGACGAATCAGACGGGATTCCGCCGAATGTTAAAGGCCGGTTCATAGTCCGCGACGAAACCGACCAGTCACTCGTGCTAAGTCACTACGAATCGATTGATGCCACGTGGTCGCCCAGCAAAAATCGATATGTATGATTTGCACCGGTGAGCAGTCGCTCCAGGTGTGTACTGTGGACGTGCCCTAAAGGAACTCCATGGCACTGGCGAGAGTCCGAAATCGAATTGGGCACAGTGTATACTAGCGCGGCCGCGCGGCACGACCCAACGATCGCGTTCGTACACAAGGCATTCCTGGGTTACTGTAGCGTGCCGTCCCCGACCACGATTACGGAGTGTGACGGTTGTTGAGCCGGCTTCGGATGAACAAGTGGACTATGCGCCGTGGAGCACACTTTCTATCATAGGTTGAGGATAGCGGACTTTATTTTTTTTGCCCTGCTTTGTCTAATCGGCATGAATATCAAGTTTTCACGCCGCCGCATCACATTCATACATTGCCACCATGATGTACCTCATCCGACGGAATTCTGGGGCACTGTAGTGGGCGAACTTGGCCGCTGAATAAATGAGCAAGGCGCTGCGTGATGACCAGCGGCTGAACGGCTTTCGGAAATATAAAACGTCTTAGGCCTCGTTTATAATCCGACACGAGCAATGCAATGTCTTTTATAGCGGCTAAATTGATCGAGCGACGCGATCGATCGATTGGCCGCTTTATGTGACGGCGTCGCTCGATGTCGGAAGTATAAACGAAGCTTAAGCGGGTTTCATACTTCCGAAAGCCGCTGGTCATCGCGCAACACTGCGCTCATTTATTCTGCGACGTGATTCGCCCACTACAATACCCCTGAATTCCGTCAGATGAGGTGCATTACAGCGACGAAGTACGAATGCGATGCAGCGGCGTGAAAATTTGATATTTATGTCGATTGGACAGCGCAGGGAAAGAAATGAATGAAGTCCACAATCCCCAACCTATAGTAGAAAGTCTGCGCATGGTCTACTCTGTTCATCCGAGGTGGGCTCAACAACCGTTACCTTACCGTAGTCGTGGGCGGAGATGGCACGCTACAGTAACCCAGGGATGCCTAACGTACCTAACGACCCCGGTCTTGTAGTCGCGCCGTGCGACTGTGCAAGCATAAACAATACCTAACAGACATAGGGTAGAATCAGAACCATTATACGATTAGTTCGGAAAATAAAGAACATGAGTTCTAGTTCTACCTGGAGCAAGAGCTATTCTAGAAGCTTCTCCTCAAGTCTCGAAATTCTGAATTTATAACCCTTGTATAAAAAACAAATAAAACAAGTCCACATCAGGCGCTACGGCTGAATCGCAGTGCTACTCGACAAATCAGTGCGCGACGGGAGAGGACAACTGCTCGTGGCATGCGCATTGCATCGATCTCCCTGACGACAACGATGTGCCGTCGTTCCAGTGCAAATGCAAGCCAGGATTCCGCGGCAACGGCACGTACTGTCAAGGTGAGTCCTTCTGGCACATCGATGAGCCTACGCAGTGGTGCTGAATGCGAGACTTTCAGACGCCTGTACGAACTACTGTCTCAACGATGGTGTCTGCAAGAAGAATCCGGTTGGATATGTGGAATGCGCGTGCAAGGAGAACTTCAGTGGCGAGAGGTGAGGCGGCGTGTGGACGTGATGGGGTTGTGTTCTTAGGAGCTGTTAGTGGGTTGGTACAAGGATCGTTCTTCCTGATAGGAGGGCCAGCGAGCCTCAGAATCAGCCAACATGGCCGAGTTACGAGCTTTAACTGAGAGCTACCGTATCTGAGGGCATCAAGAGAAGTTACAGTTGGTTCTTATGTGCCTGAATTGGCCCATGTTCAGTTGCTTGAAGTTTTTTCTCCTTCAGCTATCTGATCGCCCCATGAAATCTGTGTGTTTTCACAAGGAAAGGATACTAGGTGACCATGGGACTTTGAGATGAGATGCATATCACCGGATAAGGCTTCGAACGCTGATTTCAAATATGTGTCGCTTATCTGCCAACCGCATCTACGAACGGAGTTATGAACCATTTTCCATCTGGGTCCTTTGCCTTCTTGGTGCACGCAGAGCGGACCAATCACAAGAGAGCGAGCTCAAATAGGGTTGAAACTGCGATGCCAGACGAGCAGTGGTGGCGCAGGTAGTAGAGGAGCGGCGTAGTGAGACGGGGTGGTTTGTGGTTCGATTCTCCGGCAATGCAAGGTTTTTCCACTTCCTAAAAAAGATCTGCAACGATCAACCAAAGCTCTCTATGTCAAGTGGCAGCGAAAACGGTCACCAGAAAGGACGCGTCTTCGCTCTGACAATTTCATACTGGCACGGAGATCCAATTTGTTATGAATAGTTGCTATAAACATAGCGAGAAGATAAACAATGCAATATAATAGTAGTTGTGAAATAGGACTACGAAATGCTTAAAATATACTCCCTTGCCAACAGCTGCTGCGCTTTAAGCATTTCGTAGTGCTATTTCACAACTGCTATTATATTGCACTATTTTTCTTCTCGCCATGTTTATAGCAACTATTCATAACAAATTGGATCTCCTTGCCAGTATGAAATTGTCAGAGCGAAAACGCGTCCTTTCTGGTGACCGTTTTCGTTGCGATTTGACACTGAGGGCTTTAGTTGGTCGTTGCAGATCTTTTTTAGGAAGTGCAAAAACACTGCATAACCGGAGAATCGAACCACAAACCACGCGCCGTTTCACCATGCCGCTCCTCTGTCCCCTGCACCACCACTGCTCTTCCGCCAGCGCAGTTTCCAGCCTACATGAGCTTACTCTCCTGCGATTGGCCCGCTCTGCGTGCAGCTAGAGGGCAAAGGACCCAGATGGAGCATGGTCCATAACTCCGTTCGCAGATGCGGTTGGCAGATAAGCGACACATATTTGGAATCAGCGTTCGAAGCTGCATTCCGTGATATTCATCTCATCTCAAAGTCCCACGGTCTCTTATCGTTTACTTGTCAGCTGTTTCCTTCATCGTACTATATGTAGGCAGCACGCTAGCCGGAGCAGGCGCCGACCGTCGCTTTCACTCCGAGTAAAGGTTATTGGACCAGGTCCCCTCGAGCCAACCAAACTCTCCATACCTTCTGTGGTCCATAAATCGTTCCCAGACTTGTCTAGGAACGAAAAACCAGGATTTTTCCAAAGGATGGACAATAAAAGGCAGTTCATGGGCCTCATATGTACACATTCAAGTCGCCTCAGCGTTATCCCGTAAAAGTAGAATACATGGCGTGTCCAAAAACGTACTGATTAATTCAGGCATTATTCCTTATTGTTACGAATTTAGGTGTGAGGTTCGCTTCCAACCAAAATCACAGAGAGTGGCGATCATCACGGCTGGAATCGGTTAGTTTCACCTATTCTCTGTCCATTTTAACGACTGAATTTCGACTACCGTCCGTAATGTGATCTATATTTACGTTTACGGTAGCGAGTAAAAGTGATCCTATTTTGAGTTTTCGATCATAACTCTAGGCTTCATGGACCTCCTTGAAATTTTTTGTTCGTTTTGAAGATGCTCATTTTTTATTCATAGGAGGTGTACCGTTTTCAAGTCAAATTCGACACTTTTCAAGGCAAGGTTCACGCTTTTGAAATCAAATTCAGCACTTTGCTAATCAAGATGAGCGTCTTGCAGAGAAAACCAGAAATTTTCTATGAAGATTAATACATTCAGGCCAAGGAAAGTTTGGTGTGGCTTTCTCCGAAGCGTTTTAATTTACCATGCATTCGTCCTGGACGTCGCGATTTTGCTTTGATTCATAGCGACAATTCTGTTGGGTGGAATTGCACATTTGTAAACCATATAACAAAGTTAGTTTTATTAGGTTGGTGCATAAGTTCTCGGACATTTGATCCCTCCTAAATTGAAAGCGCATTTTCCCGCCAAATTTCTCACATGTATCAACGCGTAAATGATCGATCGATAGAGAAAGGAAAGGGCTGCAAGACTGTTCCTAACATCTACTTCTGCGTTGTTAACGTCAGCTGTTATGGCTAAGCAATTCATCCCAACTGAGACGCATATTCGGCACGTCATGTTGTTCCTGCATCAGTCTGGCCTCAATGCCAACGAATCGTATCGTCGCCAGAAGGACGTTTACAACGAGAGTGCTCCTGCTCGAAGTACTGTGTACCAGTGGTTCTCGAAGTTTGCAGTTGGTGAATTCTCCGTTGAAGATAATGAACGAGAAGGGCGGCCGATGACACTGGGTTTGGATGGCCTCCGAAGTAGAGTGGAAGCGGACCCATACCAAACCACTCGCGAACTATCAAGCACTCTTGGTGTTAGTCACTCAACAGTCGTTCGAGGACTGAAGTCGATTGGCAAGGTGCAAAAATTGGGTCGCTGGGTACCTCACGACTTGACACAACATGACATGGATCGCAGAGCCGATGTCGCTGTCTCTCCTTACCCTCAGACGCACCCACGGATGGCTGGACAACCTTGTCACCGGGGATGAGAAGTGGATACTCTACTTAATTATCACCGGCGTGCACAGTGGGTTGACTGGAGAGGCAGAGGACGTTCCGAAACCCGAGCTTCACGTGAAAAAGGTGATGCTATGCATTTGGTGGAGCGTTCTTGGTGTAGAATACTGAGAGCTGCTGGACGAAGGGATAACAGTGACGGCAGAGTTTACGTCAACCAACTGAGGAAGTTGAGGGCCCACCTTCAAACCACACGAGGAGAGCAAGTGAAGGTGTATTTTCAACACGACAACGCTAGACCGCATATTGCTAGAGCGACGGCGGCTGAGTTGGCGGACTACGGATGGACCGTTCTTCCACATCCACCCTACTCACCGGATCTCGCTCCTTCTGGTTGTCATTTGTTTTCAAGCCTTCAACGCTATTTGGACGGCCGGCAATTTAGGAACCGAGAGGATGTCAAGGAGGCACTGCTCACATTTTTCGATTCACAACCGGCCTCATTTTGGATAAAAGGCATCCTCGACTTACCAGCACGTTGGCGAAAGACAATTGATGTAAAGGGTGGTTACTTCAAATGATTTGACATTGTTGTTCGTATGTTTTGATAATAAATATTTCATGCCCCAAATGTCCGAGAACTTATGCACCAACCTAATAGAAAACACGTATCTTGATATTTCAAGTAAGCAGTATTTACACTATCAATCAAATGGAAATCGCAACGAGCTAGACAAGTGCATGGCGCGGTCTCTTGTTTTAACAAACAACATCCCCGACAATTGCTACTTTATTGCACTTTAAGATAAGCTTTATGTCCTAATTTTTCCTTCAAAAATAATTGTTCTATCAAAGGGAGGTGAACTAAAAAAAAAATGCAAAAAAAATCTTATTAACTTTCTCTTGACAAAAAAGAATTATTCTAACCGTCTTGGAGTCTGTAATGTAATGTGGAAGAGGCTCAATCAAGTTGGATGATGTTCAGTTCAATTTTAAAACCTTGGACTTAGCCTTGCTTGGAAAAGTTACCAATTTTATTTGAAAAGGGTTAAATTTGGCATGACAATTCTATTTATAGTAGAATATTATGCTGCTCGTTTTCAGGAGGTATCGTCGCCATTCTTGTCGTCATCGTCATCGTCATATTCATGATCTCGTTCCGGTTCAATCGTTCTGAAGTCGATTTCACCGACAAAGCCCATATAGACGACCTGCAGCAGTCCAATTTCCTCTACGGCCGACCTGCAGCCATTGGTGAGAGTTTGCAACGCTCGTTCTGTCGTCAGGTTTCAGGCCGCGAACAGGCTGACGTTGTCTCTGATCCTTCCAAGGCCAGCGAAACGGTGTCAAGTTTCCCTGGGAACGAGGGGATGGGAGACTTCGTTGTATATTCCATCGGATTGCGCCATGCATTCTGCTTCAAAAAGGCAGCGCACGCGGTCCACTAACTAGGGAAGGGTTTCGACCTCCCGTGGAACTTCAAGTTGAGACCAGGATCATTAGAAAGAGCTCGGAATGCTGATTACGTATGTCGGTGTCAAAATTGCAAAATGAAACTCCTGAGCGAGTTATGGCCTGCCGAAATTGGTTGGCCTCACCACAGACTGGCTGTGCGAAGGAGCTGGCGCGAGAGTGTTGAGTCATTAGGGCCCCGATCGAACGGATCGACAGCTGCGGCGGTGGCGCAGGGGTAGTGCTCCTGCGTCGTCAGGTGCGACGTTGTTAGTTCGGTTCCCATCGCTGCCGATCTTTTCGCAAATCGTAATTTATCTTCGAAATGGCCCTTTATTCTGCATTATGACATGTGTTTGATTAAATAGCCGGAAAAACTACCAAACACGTTTGTAACAATGCTTGAAGGCAAAAAACTGCCATGGTGACATTTTTTTTACTATTTTGCACAAGTAGAGTCCAAACTATATATTGAACAACTAGAGCTGTTTCTAACAACCTTGGCGTTCGTGGAACAAAGCAAAAAAATGTCTGAACAACAGTACAGAACATCGCAGTTTTTTGCCTCCAAGTATTTTTACAAACATGTATGGTATGGTAGTTTCCCCGGCTGTTTAATCAGACACGTGTCATAATTCAGAATAGAAGGTCATTTCGAAGATGAATTACGATTTGCAAAAAAGCTGCAGCGATGAGAACCGAACCAACAACGTCGCACCTGACGGGCAGGAGCGCTGCCCCTGCGCCACCGCGGCACCTGCCGATCCCTTCTAACTGGGCCCTAATGACTCACCACTCTCACGCCAGCTGTGTCCTACGGCCAGCCTGTGGTGAGGCCACTCCATTTCGGCAGGCCATAACTCGCTCAGGAATTTCATTTTGCAATTTTGACATCATATTCGTAATCAGCATTCCGAGCTCTTTCTAATGATCCTAGTCTCTTCTTGAAGTTCCATGGGAGGTCGAAATCCTCCTCAAGTACGGTACTGGAGGCCAAGCTCGCAAACACGGCCTCCGCTACCTTTAGTGGACCGAATGCGCTGTCTCCTGTGTCTGCCTGAAGCAGAGTGGAAGGCGCATCCCGACGGGTTAGAAAATTGAAGTCTTCTATCCTAAGCCTTATTCTTGGTCTCATTTCAGAGGCACCGCGGCCGATCGGCTACTACTACGAAGACGACGACGAATACGAGTCGAAGACGATGTACGCCACCAGAGAAGATGACGCTCAAGAAGTGGAGCAGCGGCGGCGGATAGCCCAGCAGCACATGTACCGGCCTGGGCAAACGGAGTGAAGCCGCGCGCCCCACTTCCATATATGTAATGAGGTCTTCTAGCAGATGAGAGTGTATATGGTCGTCTTGTGAAGACGACGTCGTTTGCCACGCAGAGCAGTTTACCCAACCCAGACGTGTCCTCCTATTGCTGTCGGTAGTTTTAAGCCCAAGCAGCGCCATGTGTGCAATGTGTGTCCCCAGTTCTCCGTTGATCGCTGTCGATCGTAACCCGTCCCCGATCACTAACATTCCATTCCTGCTGCTCAATGTCCCTGAGTGTCTTTCACGTTCGAGAGAAAGTGTTCGCTCGTCGCTTCTCGTCACTGCCTCACCTCCTCCCATCTATCCTTCTTCTGACAGAGTCGCCGCGTTTCTTTCGTTGTTTGATCTGCCTTATGAGGTTGTGTATAAGGTTGCAATACGGTATCATTACTTGTAGCGTTTTTCTTTGCAGTTTTTCAATGAAGATTTATTATGAACACAATACTTACTTACTTTGATACTTTGACGGTCCTTTTGTCGGCTGGAGGTCTTCTCAGCGGGGACCACAACTCTTCCAGACCGCTCGATCTCTGGCTGCTTGCATCCAGTGAGGCAGAATCCGCTCTCTGAAAGATCCTGAGAATGAGTCTGCCCATCGCGTTGGCGGTCGTCCCAGTGGTCTCTGATGGTCTCTCGGGAGCCATTCTGTGACACGGAGACTCCATCTGTCGTCCTTTCGTCGAAGCAGGTGTCCGGCCCAGCGATATTTGGACTTCTTCATGTACTGCAGCGGGTCGGCTAATTGCGACTTCTCCCGTAGCTCCGAGCTTCGTAGGCCTTCTTGCCATTGCTGACGAAGGCTTGTCCTCAGAAGACATCTCTCCAGTGCACGATTCGTAGTTTGCATCGCTCTGGCGACTGTCTTGTTGTCGGGCCAGGTTTCCGTCGCGTAAAGCAGGCAGTACAGAGGCGTTGAATATCGAGGCCCTGAGGCCGGCATTCTTGACCTGATCGGTGACTTCGCGAACCGAACTGAAGGCTGCCCATGCTGCGCGTCTCCTGCGGGCGATTTCAGGAGCGAGGTCGTTATCCATGTTCAGCTCTCTTCCCAGATAGACGTAGGAGTCGACCTGTTGTAGAGCGACTCCATTTAACCTTACGAGTGCCGTGTCACACCACTGGTTGAGCATAAGTTACGTTTTGGACATATTCATGTCCAATCCAACTTCATACCTGCCACGTTGAGCTCGTTCAGCATTTCCTCGACTTCTGCCGTGCTGGTGGAGATGAGAACAATATCGTCGGCGAAGCGAAGGTTGCTGATCCGTTTACCGTCGACAAGGTAGCTTTATCGTCCCAGTTCAAGTCCTTCATGGCATCCTGGAGTGCCGCTGTGAATAGCTTGGGAGAAATCGTGTCTCCCTGCCGTACTCCTTTTCCGATAGGAATCTTAAGCTTTCGATCGAACAGCTGGATGGTAGTCGATGTGTTCGAGAAGCATTCGTCGAGAAGTCGAATGTAGGGCGATGGTATACCAGCGTGCACAAGTGCGTTCAAAACGGCGTTGATTTCCACAGAGTCAAACGCTTTCCGGTAATCCACGAAGACAAGGACGAGTGGGAGGTGGTATTCGCGGCTCCTCTCCATGAGCTGTGAGACAGTCTGAATATGGTCCATGCAGGAGAAATCCTTGCGAAACCCTGCTTGCTCCACTGGCTGATACTCATCCAAGCAACGCTCCATACAATTGAGCAGTATCTTGGTGAAAATCTTGTAGACAACCGAGAGAAGACTGATGGGTCGATAGTTGTTGACATCCTCCTGCTGACCTTTTTTGAAGATCAAAACTGTTTTCGACTCCTTCCATGAGTCCGGAATCCTACCAAGTCGAAGGTAGTGGTTGAAGTGCTTGGCAAGAAGTGAGCAGAGGGCACTGCCACCCGCACGAAAGAGGTCAGCAGAAATGCCGTCCGGTCCGGGAGCAGTGCCTGGCTTCATCTTTCTGATGGCATGAGCAACTTCTAATTCCAGGACGGGAGGTACTTCCTCAGCTGGTAGCATCAAGCATGAAGGGGTATGAACACAAGATCGAGACAATTTTTCCGCAAAAATCAGAGTACGAAACGCAGGACGGATGACAACCATCTGCTACTGAGTTCCTTAAAAAATAAAGCGGCAGGGCGAGTCAGATTCTTTTCTGATGAAAAAATGCTTACTGTTGACGGCGGAGAGTCGTTGCATACACCGCCCTCAGAAAGGGGCGGGGCGAGGGGCACGCCGAGGACAAGATGTCCTGGCCCCTGCCATCACATGGAGGCATCGCATTTCTAATCACTTCTCTTGGCCCTGCAGCTCTATCTTGAACTGATTTCGTTCTTGAGACAAGAGTCAGAATCCTGTTCACCATATTTCGAGGAAAAGGGTTTTCAGCTGCAGCGCCAAGTCTCTCTTCAGGTCCCGCCACATTGCTCAGTGCTGTGGCGTCGTCTGCATTTTCCGACAAGTACAGCAACATCTTAACGAGATATGTCATGGCATCAACGCTAAAAAGTTCTTCAACACAAGGAAAATTGTCTGATCCTTGGAAAGAGAGGACGGTGAGCCGGTTTTGCGCACAATTACGAATAAGCCATCAATATAGAACTCCTGGCCGGAATCACCATAGTCTCTAGTTGAGGCGAAAATTTAAAAATTGTGGCAAAAATTGAAAGAATCCAGAGAGAGGAGCTACGTTCTCCTTTCCTCGATTGCCTCCATAACCGAACCGGCTGGAAAATGACTTCAGAGTTCCCCGAGATGCGCTTCCCAATCGTCTCCTATCAGTTGTTAGACTTTTGGACGACGTCACGCCAATTAACGACGGTTTCGCGCGCAGTAAACTTGTCCAAATAGGGCTGCGCGGGCAAGGCGGGAAGTGGGCGGCGGGCAGCGCGGTGTACCGAACGACTGCCCTCCCCCCCCACTGTTGACGCGAAGATCATCCGTAGGAATGATCGATGGCTCACCTACGATCCCGAGGGCGTTGTCGAGTTTATTCCGTCCATGTCTCGAATACAGGCAGCATTAGGTGGGAGCTCGACAGTCAATCATAACCAATCAGAGCACCGACCGAACAACACATGCCAGCCAATTAGGGTACCGACCGTACACGCTCTACCTCAATAGAACGTCTATTCGTTGCGGAGTGATTGCCTAATGCGTTCCCGCCTCCCAATGCTGCTCATTTTTGCTATGTGTATCGTTTATTCATGCCATTCTCATGCCAAGCTGGTCCTTTCTTAAAACGGATCTATCCTAGTCCGGGGGGCACATTAAAAAGTAGGTAACAAAATGAATTGAGACTTACCGAGCGGCTCCTGGGGAACAAAATGAAACCTAAAAGAACCCAAAAAACGAAAAAATAAAAAATCGCCGCGGTTTTACAACCGACTCCGCAAGCAAAGAGCGACGGAATGGAGGCATGCCGCGTACCTACCGCCCGGCTGACATGTTATAACCAGGATCTAACATGGTGAGCAGGGCGCATGAAGCTGCACGCCGCCTGCTGATAGCGGCCTGACATGTTATAACCAGGATCTGACATGGTGACGAGTGCACACAACTTTGCCTGCTTGCAACCCCAACAAATGTAATTTTTCGTCTTTTTCTTTGTGACTTTTTCTTGTTAGGGTCCTATGTTGTTCTGTAGGAGCCGCTCGGTAAGTCTCAATGGGTTTGTTACATATAATACTTTGTAGTTATGTGGCTCCCCGGACTAGGATAGATCCTTTAAAAACAAGGTCAACATTTTCGAAATCTAACATAGCCCAAAGGCCGCTTCGTCAAACTAGTAAGCGCTACTAAACGAAAAAAACTTATCTGTCTATATCTTACCCAGCCAATCCCCCGTATAAGGCGTTGAGTAAGGATATACCTACCGGTGGAGCTAGCTGTATCACAGTCACATCAAACTGGACAATTTTCACAACAACCTGGACACCTCGAAGCAAGCTGGACGCTTTTTTGAATCAAATTGAACGTTTTCCAAATCAAAACAAGCGTCTTCAAGATAGAACCGGACACTTTTAAGGAAGGTTAAAATTTGGTACAGCTTTTCTCGAACATTTATGGTCCATCTGTACCAAAAAGTGAGCACACTGTTTGAAATTTCATACAACTTTTATTTTACAAGGAAAATAAAGCCTAGGATTCTGAAGAGGAAGGGGGGGGGGTGGCAGGACTAAAGCTCATTATAAAGTGCAGGGAAGCAGCAACCCTTTACTGCTAAAAGAAGATATTGCGTCATTGTGATAGAGGGCTCCAGTGGATCCTCCCCACTCGACGGCACGAAAAGCGTTATGCCGTCCACGGCCTTCACAAAGAAGTTCGACCAACTCGTTGATGGGCGTCTTGGTGTTCTCTTGACATCCCGCGGAATCAAGTCGGCAGCCGCTGTCGTCCAGCGAGTGTGTGTGTGTGAACACTATGTGACCGGCCCACCTAATTTTCGACGACACGGCTCATGCGACATCGTCTCGGATCTTCCAGCGGCGACAAAGCCCGAAACTCCGGAGCCGTTCTCTCCTGGTGTGGTTTCATTCACACCAGCAGCCGATGCGACTTTCGTCCAACGTCATTTCAGGCAACAGATGATCATTAGTACCAAGCCGTGCTAGCGCCCAACCACACCCCCACACCTAAACCATAGTGAGAGGACATGGTGCTCATCCACAGCAGTCGTGCTACTGGTAGCGCGCTTGTTCATTCACCAGTGGTCATGCATTACTACGTGGTACCGCTGCTTGACTGACTGACTGACTCGACGCTGACTCCTTGCGTGAGTCGTGTTCCTCCGAGCATCGTCTTCTCGACTTCCCGTTGCAGGACGCTGATCGCGTGTTCATCCTGCTTTCGTATGGCCCAGGTCTCTGAGGCGTATCTTACTGCAGGAAGAACAGTGGAATCGAACAGGTGGGTGCGGAGTCGGACGTCGTTCGTCTTCTTCGCGACTTCTTCGACGCTCTTAAAAGCTCCCCAAAGCGTCGTTTCCTCCTGCTCAGCTCTGGCGCTAGGTCGTTGGCCATATTGACTTCGCGACCCAGATAGACGTAGCTGGAGCACTCGGAGATATTCGTTCCGCTGAGCGAGAATAGAAACCTTTCAGCCGCTCATGCTTCTCCAAGCATCTCCAGTTCGACATCGTTTCGGACGCAGTTTGTGGCCAATACGCCAGCCTCCTCTTCTTCACTGTACAGAGGCGGCTTTCCAGCAACTTGGTTGCAGACCATCACTCACGAGGAAGGTCAACGAAGTGACCGTGGAGATACTTCAAGCGAGATATTGGGTTGTCCCATAAGTCCTTGCAGTTTTTTTTCAACGATTCACTGCAGATTTCGGTGGCGATGTCCGTTCCTCCACGTGGTGCCACTGGAAACTGCTTGCTTTTGCAAGCCGAGCCAATCACGGACAATCGAATGCAGGCGACAGGCCCTAGTGACAGGCCGGCCTACGAACATTCTGTGTCACATCATATGGTTGATGACGTTACAGAGTTCTCGAGATAATGCTACGGCGTCCGCGGGAGCCGACGCGCACTCGCAAAGCCCGTCGAGTGTGGAAAGTATGCGAGGGTCCCTGATGCGAGGACGGCATCGGGGGGCAACTGAGCTAGTCCGAAAGTCCCGCAACGTAGGCAAGACCCGCGTAGCAACGTTGAATGTGGGTACGTTGACGGGCCGCTCGTGCGAGTTGGTAGAAGCACTGGAGCGAAGAAAGATAGATTTCTGTGCGGTGCAGGAGACGAGGTGGTCCTGCTGCAAGTCGAGGGACATTGGCCGCGGCTTCAAGGCCGTTCTGTGCGGCAGTCCCAGGACCACCAGTGGTGTCGGTATGATCGTCTCCGAGCGTTTCCGTGACGCGATTGCAAGCGTAGAACGTTTCGATGACAGCTTGATGAAGATTGTTGTCGCCGTAGAAGAGCGACGGTGTCATTTCTTTTCCGCGTATGCTCCGCAGACAGGTTGCTCCGAGCAAACCAAGGACGAGTTCTGGTCCCTGCTTGATGAGAAGACAGCGGAAGTGCCGTCAGAAGATATGTTTGTTGTGGCACGTCGGAGCAACGAAAGACGGCTACAACTGTCATGGTGGTTTTGGATATGGGTCGCGCAACGCCGATGGTGAGCGTATACTTGAGTATGCAGACTCACATGGCCTCACCATCGTGAACACCAAATTTCGAAAGCGTGACTCCCACCTCATCTCGTTTTATAGCGGGAATGCTAAAACGCAGATTGACTATGTCCTTGTTAGGCGTCGCGACCAAGGCCTTGTCACAGACGCGAAGACCGTGCCGTATGAGACGGTTGCCACGCAACACCGTCCACTGATCTGCTCGCTGAAGATCACACCTCCGAGGTGTAAACGTGTCGAGCGGTGTGGAATGGCTAGAATTAAATGGTGGCCATTGAAGGAGAAGGAAGCAGCTGTTACCTCTCGCATTCGGTTGCCGACGGTAACAACTGTCGACGAAACCTGGAAAGAGGCTACCGATGCGATAACCCGGGCTGCACGCCTCGAACTCGGCACAACGAAGCCTGGACGGCGTTGGGTCGACAAGTAGGCTTGGCTGTGGACTGACGATGTCAGAGAGAAGGTCAGGGAAAAGAAACGGCTGTATCACGTATTTGTCGGTGACAAAACAGTTTTTAATTGGCGGAATTATCGAGAAGCGAGGAGAGCGGCAAAGAAGGCAGTGGCTGCTGCTAAAGCCGCATACTACGCTGAAGTCAGCGAAAGACTGGAAACGCGCGATGGTGAGCGCTATCTTTACCGACTCGCCAAGGCTCGCTGTCGCCAAGCAGAAGACATCGAAAAGTTCTTTGGTATTAACGATGAGAACGGCCATCTTCTGATGGATCGTAAAAGGGCTGTAAAGCGATGGCGCGACTACTTCGAGGAAATCTCGAATGTAGAATTTGAACATCCTGTCGTTCCTTTTGCTTCACCTGTATACGGTCCCGTTCAGAAGATCACAGTGAGCGAAACTGAAGCAGCCCTGAGGAAGATGAAGTCAGGCAAAGCCACTGGTCCCGATGACCTACCAGCCGACCTGTGGAAGTCGAAGGGCTGGTGCCCTGCTGACTGGCTGACTGAGTTTTTCAATCAGGTTGTTGCTGAGAAGAAAGTGCCTGAGGGTTGGCAGCAAAGCACGACTATCCCGATTTGGAAGAAGAAAGGCAGCCCTGCGGACTGCGCTAGCTACCGTCCGATTCGCCTACTTTCGCACACCATGAAAGTCTTTGAGCGAATTGTCGATAGACGTATCCGGGACGTCGTCCAGCTTTCCAATAATCAGTGGTTTCGTTGCCGGCTGTGGGACGGTTGATGCCATACACGCCGTTCGTCTTCTGCTAGAGAAGCACCGCGAGAAACAGAAACGGGTGCATTTTGCCTTCCTAGACTTGGAGAAGCCCTTCGACCGCGTCCCGCGAGAAGTTATATGGTACGGTTTGCGACGACACGGCGTCCCTGAAGAGCTTATTGAGTAGGCGCGCATCCTCTACTCGTGCCCAATAAGCCGAGTACGAGCACCAGCGGGTACCTCGATGGAGTTTCCGATCTCTGTCGGAGTGCACCAGGGGTCTGCGCTATCCCCACTGCTCTTCGTGGTCGTCATGGATGCAATTACACGAGATCTCCAAAAGGCAGCTCCTTGGACGTTGCTGTATGCCGATAACGTCATGCTTGCATGTGAAGTCAAAGCCGAAATCGAGCGACAAGCACAGGAATGGTGCGATCGCTTGGCATTGTTCGGACTCAAGCTAAGCGTCAAAAAGACGGAGTACCTGACGACGGATGTGAATGAGCTCGGATCTATCGAGATCAATGGTACTGAGCTCTCACGAGTCACATCATTCAAGTATCTCGGATCAACAGCTACGCCCGATGGCAGCCTAAAGTTGGAGGTGAATGCGCGCGTAAGTGCAGCCTGGTCCAAATGGCGGTCGTTGACTGGGGTTCTCTGCGATAAGACAATACCCGAGTACCTCAAGTCGAAGGTTTATAGAACAGTCGTCCGCCCAGTAGCGACGTACGGTGGTGAGTGCTGGCCCGTGACGAAGGAAATTGAAAGCCGCCTCAGTGTAATGGAGACGAAGATGTTAAGGTGGACGGCCGGAGTAACGCGATTGGACCGCGTTCGCAATGACACCATACGACAGAGGTTCGGTGTCGTCCCGATAGCCGACAAGTTGCGCGATGCTCGTCTACGATGGTATGGCCACGTCCTTCGCGCTAACGACGACACCGTGTGCAAGATTGGCCTGAATCTTGAAGTCCCTGGAAAACGGCCCAGAGGACGCCCGAAGCAACGTTGGCTAGACAGGTTGCACTTGGACTTAAAGATAGCTGGTGTACATCCCGATCAAGCATTTGATCGGGAGAAATGGCGTAACCACACCAGAAGAGCGGACCCCGCCACCAAGCGGGACAAACGCTTCTGAAAATGATGATGATGATGATTCACTGCAGATTTCGCCGGCGGTCTCCTGCATAGCGCTGCACAGCTTTCGAAAGAGAATGATTTGCTCTATCAGAACTTTATTGCATTTCTTTTTTCACCATGAATTTTGCCAATTTTTAGGTCGTTGAAGTGAAAAGTGAAAAGTGAAAAAGTAGCCATTTGTGCACTTGTTCTCTCAGCTTAGGTTTGTAATTTTTTTGCGCAGTTTTTTATAGCATTTGTAAGACAATGTTCTATCCTACAAGAATGTGTGTTAGTGCTATTTGCTCATTTGTCCCTTATTTATTTTTAGGTCATCAAATTGGGACGTCCAAAGGAGGATGGTTATTTTTGCCGACAGCTGCTGCTCTGTGGTTGGTCTTTTTGGGTTGGTGTTATATGTCATTCGAAAGAGCATGTTTTGCTCTATAAGAATGTGGGTCGCGTTTATTGATTTCTATTGAATATCAACAAAATGCCAAGAAGAGAAAAATCGTCTTCACCAACAACTCCTCCTCCTTCAGTTGTTGATATTCGACAGAAATCAACGTGAGCCAATAAACGCGAACAAATTCTTACTGAGCAAGACATCTTCTTTCGAACGACATATAACCTTGCAAAAAGTCAGACCACAGAACCGGAGCTGTCGGTAAAAATTCGGACGGAAAAGTCGGAATTCCCAATTTGATGGCCTAAAAATCAATAAAGGACAAGTGAAAAAATAGGACCAACACATATTCTTGTAGTACAGAACATTGTCTTCCAAGTGCTATAAAACACTGCGCAAAAAATTACAAACCTAAGCGGAGAGAACAAGTGCGCAGATGGCTACTTTTTCACTTTCCACTTCAACGACCTAGAAATTCGATGTAATTGGCACAATTGAGACGCCAGAATTCTTTATTCTCCAGAATTCGGCCTAGAAATTGACAAAATTCATGATGAAAAAAGAAATGCAATACATGTTCTGATAGAGCAAATCGTTCTCTTTCGAAAGCTATGCAGCACTATGCAGGAGACCGCCGGCAAGATCTGCAGTGAATCGTTGAAAAAAACTGCAAGGACTTATGGGACAACCTAATACATATAGTAGTGTCGGGCTTTGTCTGGGAAGCGCCGTAGTGGTTTCCAAATTCCCTGCGGACCTCTGGGTAGGCCAATAATGGCTAAAAACTGTAGCGTTTCAGTGCGAACTGAGAATGCAAAACTGACGCCTGGAACGATCCTGTCGTGCTCAGAAATTATCTTGCAAAAGGTTTGGACCTTCAATCATAGCTTTAATCATGTCAGATTGAAGATCCAAACCTTTTGCAGGATAGTTTCTGCACACGTAAGGCCGTTCTGGGCATCAGTTTTGCGCAATCAGCCTGCACTGAAGCGCCACCCGTTTTTTCCCATTTTTGGCCTATCCAGACGTCCGTGGGAAATCTGGAAACCACTAGGGGTGCTTCCCACAAAAATCCCTATACCACTACATGTAGCTCGTTTGAGAATATCTACGATCACTATATTGACTTTATTGTCAGAACACCACCCAAGGGTAGGATTCATCAACAACTTAAAGGACAAAGGATAAAGTACGGCGTTACTCAATCCCTTCTGGGACGCGCCAGCGCATGCTGCTTCCACAGGATGTCGTGGAGGCGACATGAATGCGTATTTGGCCATACAATGACTTGCGGTGGCCACCCGATGAACAAGTCGGCGCTTTATCCTTCCCAGACAAGTCTGGTACCAATTCACCAACCCCGGAGGGATGGAAGGCTTGGCTGGCCCGGGCGGGAAAGCCGAACCAGGAACCTGGTATCGGGTGCACGCAACAGTCGCGCCTCCTCCGACTGCGCTACACGCGCCCCATCAACAACTTACAGCAATTTAACAGAGAAATACAGCCAAAATCCCTGATAGCGCGGCTTATCAAGCGGTATTGTGAAATATTTCGTAGCGCTGTCAGGGAATTCGGCTGTATTTTCTCTGTTAAACTGCTGTAAGACGTTGATGAATCCGGCCCCATGTGGTACATCGTAGTCCTTTGCTCTCAGGGGCCGGATTTATCAACGACTTACAGCAATCTAACGATGAAAATACCTCCGAAATCCCTGATAGCGCGGTTTACCAAGCGATATGGTGAAATGTTTCACTCCAGACGTTTTGATATCAAGTGACCACCACTCAACTACACTTAAGAACCGTTTATCAAACACCTCGGTGAGACGACATATCGAGACACGACTGAGGCACAACACGCTTCAGTGACAGCATTCGGGAGATTTCGACGAAAGAAATAGCCGCGCACACACACGTAGTTAGTTACGAGACATTTTCGACCAATAAATTATTAAGGAGCAATGTGACGACGGCTGTCTCAATCGCTCTACGCACAGAATGTACCGTACTCAGCGCTACCGTAATAGAAGGAAACTATAATCGTGATAATAGCACATCACACTTCCATAAATATATATGCACAGAGTCAAGCAAAGTGACAAAACACAGCAGCGGCCCGTACATCTACTTCTTCACGGCAACCGGGGAATCGTATTCGGGATTCTTCTTCAATATCACCAGTCCCTCCAGATACGGCGTCATTGCGATGTCTGAAATGCGGACACCTCCGTTCACCACAAACCACAGAATTTTCAAGCTCAAACTGAAAGCGAACAAAATCTCAATAAAGAAGTCCAGCGATGAACCTGTGGGACGCGCCGTGAACTTAACACCTATGTGATGTCGTAAAAGCATCTCAACCTTAGCTGTGTAGTCGACTCACAAAACGGGCTATCAACACCTTACCCAGGAATCTCCAGCTTCTCTCCTCTTGAAACCTCGACATTGTAAATTGTCAGTTAGCATACACTGTGCAATCATACTTCGTGACAACAGCGACTCGCCGCCGAAACGTGTTCGTACCCGAGCGCCGGCGCTGTCGCTCTCTTGTCGCTCTTATCGCCTGTTCATACTTGCCGGTTCCGCGCACGCCACGAGCGCTGCGCTCCCGTCGCCCATGCAAAGCATGCAAATCGATTACAACCAGAGCGCGCCGCCGACAAGGGTTCATACTCGAGCGCCGGCGCAGTCGCTCTAGTCGCTCAGGTCGCTTTAGTCGCTGCAGTCGCCAGTTCATACTTCCGCGCGCTGCGCTCTCATCGCTCTTGCCGCTGCTGCCGCGAAGTATGAACAGGCCCTGTTCACAACAAATCCACAAAACGGATCAGTCGATTAACGGGTTTGATTCACTATGAGTGGTCGAAATCGACCGACTGACCAACAGATCTTACTATTAATTTCTGAAAAAAGCACAATTCAAAGTGAATGCGGCACCTCTGGGTGCATTTCTGGCCTAAAGCCGAACTGCTTCTAACAAACAAGAGTTATCTCCCTGAACGATGACATGGTTAACCTCTCGTAGAAGTAATGCGATGAACGCAATCAATTCATTCTCAGTTGGGCAAGGGCCGAGTCGAATCGAAAATGACCAAAAACCTACATTCTTCATTTGCTAACTCTGCTCGCTCGCCATAGGCTAGCAGAACCGGCGTCGTATGCGTCTGGAAGCCGGTGATCGTCTTCGGCTTACCGGCTTGTGCTACCACGTCAACTGCTTGTCCTACCCGTACCGTCACGCCGACCTGTAATTCAAACCTAACGCCCTCATTCTACCAGATACTCCAAGTAAGTTCTACCTGCTTCAGCTGACCCGGCTTCTTATCATCGACACATAACGTAACGAGCATTCGGGGCTGCATCGCCAACACGAGGGTATACAGCAAGTAATGCTGTCGGTTATTCAACACCTATAACAGACAAGCAGAGTGCTGAGTGAGGGTGCCAAAGCCAAAGTAGCGAGACTTACAGAGTTGTTCGCATCGAGGAACGAGAAGCAAATCGTGAGCAGCGCAGCGATGGCACTCGGACAAAGCAGCTGCCTATCGGAATGCCATGGATTCAACGTCATCGTTCCTTTACCCAAATGCGTCAGTCCTTGTGACAGCCGAACCAACATCAGAGACACCTGGAACGGGCAGATTTTCCTAATAAAACATAACGAAAGAAGCATCTAGCTGGATTCGAGCACGACCTACCTGATCTTTGTGGTGATAGCTGGCTAACGATCGAAGCATTGCGACCAGACGGGCGTTATTCGTACCGGCACCGACCTTAAATGCCAATACAATAAGAAATCGAAAGAGCCACCTGAGTGAAAAGGAAGTCAGCCAAGCCCTTGACCTGCAACTTGTGAGAGAGAACCAATAACCAACAAAGTAAAAGGCGGTGCTTAGCTAGCCCATTTGCATGAAATTAATCGCCGCTCAGTGAATTTCACAGTAATATAATCGATTTTTGCAAAGGGTTGGCATCATCAGGTGGGAAACACTCAAATTTAATGCTGCCGGACCGATTTCACAAGATACAAGAAGCACATAATATTGATCGGGCAACGGACACCTGTAGTCATATCGATTTTTACACAGAAACACCTGGATCTTTGCCCGAAAATAATGTGAACAGTGCACGGAAGGGCGCCACGAGGACGAACAAAGCAGCGCTGGCCTGATACGCCGCGTTAGCGACATGAAGATGGCTACGCTGAACTGAGCTCACTTATTGGTTCCGGAAAAGCGGCGCCAACGTGCAGGGAATGCGGAGCCCGCTACTAAGCGGGACATCTGCATAAGAGTAAAACATAGAAGAAGAAGAAGAAGAAGAAGAAGAAAATTATGATGATGACGATGATGATGATAATGATGACGAATGAAGGCAGAAGAAGGAGGATAGAAGTAAGAAAAATACGGAAGAAGGAAAAATTAAAGAAGAGGGAAGAAGGGAGAAGGGAGAGGGAGGGAAGACGGAAAACGGAGAAATGAATGAAGAAGGGCGAAGGAAGACGAAGTAGGAAGCAAGGCTGAAAAAATAATGAAGAAAAAAGAAGGGGTAGAAGGATTAAGAGAGAGGAAGGGAGAAGTAGGCAGGAAGACGGAAAAGGTAGGAAGAAGGAGAAAGAAGAAGGAAGAGGGCAGAAGGATTGAGGAGAAATAAGGAAGAGGTAGGCAGGAAGACGGGAAAAAAAGATGAAGAGGAAGGAAGAAAGGATGGAGGGAAGACGGAAGCAGGAAAAGAAAAAGGATGAAGGGAGAAACACAAGAGAAGGAATAATGAACGAAGATGGATGAAGTAAGAAGAGGCAAAGCAAAAGAAGAAAGAAGGAAGAAGACGAGACGGAAGAGCGAAAGAAGAGTTAAGAAGGAATAGGTAGGAGATGGAAACAGGAAGAGGAAGGGAGACGGAGGGAAGATCGAAGACAGGAGAAGAATGAAGCAAGAAGGAGGATGGGAGAAGACGGGCGAAGGAAGACGGAAAAACGAAGGCAGAAGAAGGAAGACTGACGGACGAAGAGGAAGGAAGAAGAAAGAAAGGAAAAGGAAGGATGAAGAAGACGAAAGCATGAGGAAGAAAATGAAGAATTAAGAAAAACACCGGAATAGGAAGCAAGAAAGAAGAAGAAAGAATAAATAAGTAAGAGGTTAGAAGAAGGAAGATAGAAGTACAAAGAAGAAGACGGAAGAAGGAAGAATGAAAGAAGAGTGAAGTAGGAAGAGGAAGGTAGAAGACGGAAAAAGGAAAAGGAGGACGAAAGAAAAAAAGAATGGGGTAAAAGGAATAAGAAGAGGGTAGAACGAGAAAGATGAATGATCTATCCTAGTCCGGGGGGCACATAACTAAAAAGTATTAGGATAAAGGATAAAGGATAAAGGACGGCGTTACTCAATCCCTTCTGGGATGCGCCAGCGCATTCTACTTCTACGGGATGTTGTGGAGGCGACATGAATGCGTATTTGGCCATACAATGACTTGCGGTGGCCAGCCGATGAACAAGTCAGCGCTCTATCCTTCCCAGACAAGTCTGGTACCAATTCACCGACCCCGGAGGGATGGAAGGCTTGGTTGGCCTGGGCGGGAAATCCGAACCAGGAACCTGGTATCGGGTGCTAGCGACAGTCGCGCCTCCTCCGACTGCGCTACACGCGCCCAACTAAAAAGTATTATATGTAACAAATTCACTTGAGACTTATCGAGCGACTCCTACAGAACTACACAGGACCTTAAACAAGAAAAAGTCACAAAGAAAAAGACGAAAACTACATTTATTGCGGTTGTAAGCCGGCAAAGTTGTGTGCCCTCCTCACCGTGTTGGATCCTGGTTATAACATTTCAGGCGGCGGTCAGCACGCGGCATGCGGCTTCATGCGCCCTATTCACCATGTTAGATCCTGGTTATAACATGTCAGCCGGCGGCCGCACGCGACATACCTCCATTCCGTCGCTCTTTGCCCGCCGAGACGGTTGTAAAACGCGGCGATTTTTTTGTTCGTTCGTTTTTGGTTTCTTTTAGGTTCAAACTCGTTCTCTAGGAGCCGGTCGGTGAGTCTCAATCCATTTTGTCACCTACTTTTTAATTATTACCCCCCCCCCCCCCCCCCGGACTAGCACAGATCCAGATGAAGTGCTAGGAAGGAAGACGGTAAAAGTATGAAGGAAGAAAAAAGGAGGGAGGGACGGCGGAAGAAGGAAGAGGGAATAGCGGAGGAAGAGGGAAGAAGTAAGAAGGAATAATGAAGAAGGAGACGACCACTGTTAAAATCTAAACAAGCAGATCACTTACCAATCCCATAGCGAAGATGGCGTTATGAGCCGTGTCGGCATCGGCATCGTGAGAAAACTTGCTCAACGTCTCCAAGATGTTGAGCTGAGGATTCGAAACAGAGATCAGAGCCAGCGCCAACGGGACAGCTCTTCGTATCACCGGTTCACCATATCGAATAAGGTGTCCGAACATTCTCAAGGCCATCTGAAGAAAGGAGTCAGAGAACAATAGGGACTGAAACACTCAACACCGCCTGGGCACTCACCTGAGATCCAACTTCCTCGCCCATCGCTATGAGACCAATACCAATGACAGCCACAGCTTGTTGCGACGACAGATCCGTCTTCGTCTCCTTGTCCTTCTCCACTTTCGCTTCTTTCTTCTTGTCGTCTTTCTATAAAGACAACGAGTGAATCTCAGGCGGCGACAAACCACAGCAACAGACTCACCTTCTTCTTCTTGTCCTCCGTTTCGTAGTGTTCGGAGCACATATGGAGCAGCTTTTGGATCTTTAGGACATTGCCAGTTCCCGCATATGCACATACATCCACCAGGGTGGAGACCTTAATCACGCGATGCCGCATATGCTCCTTTGATGGAAATAGCTAACCATTCGAAGGCTTCAGGGAATTAATTGTTCCATGTCCGACGCATCACCCTCGGTTGTCACTGAGTGATGAATCAGGTATGGGTTCTATCTACCTCTACCCATCGTTACTGTATATGAAACAGCAAGCGATGTAATAACGAGGATGGCTCAAACAATAATGAGCAACGAATTCCACGTACCATAGGACCGAACGGCTCCGGCAACGATCGCAGAGATTCCACGAACACTTCACTCTTTTCTTGAGTTCCTGAAAATAGAAACGCACAATCAGGATGCACGGCCAACATGGAAGGGACAAAATCGTACGCCAATGAAAGCGCCACATGTTCACTCCCCTCCGGACGTCTTTCCACTCGACCAGGCCGGGATAAAGGTCCACAGAGAGATATCAATGAGGTATCCTAAGACCTTTATATGGGTCGTGCGGACACTTAGCAACCGCTTTGTAGCGGTATAGATGATGGCTGGAATTTTGGCAGAAAGAAACAACTCCGGGAGCTGGTTCTTTTGTGCCAATTTAACTCGTAAAGTACCCATTGCTTTAAAGGGTCCGCCTATTATTGTCACGTTGTCACGTCAAGTTCTAACAGCTTTTGTACAACAACTTTTTCTTCGTTTATTACCGAATCAATATTCAACTTACTTCGCGCTTTCGTATGTCTAATACGGAATTCCTCCCTATATCTGACGGAGTAATTTGTGTCTCAGCATTGCTTAATATTAGGTTTAACGAATTAAATGGCACTGGCTCGGGCCATTTTTTGGCGCGTCTTTACGCGTTTGATCAAGAACAAACCGTAACATGTGGCATATCATTTAGAATCGCAAACTTTGCTCTTCTGGTGAGTACCAAATTTTCTATGTAAAAGTGGGAAAACTTTAGAGTTTTATCGACTTTTTTGCAGATGGACAAAAGGGTAATCCGAGGCATTTACTTGTATGAATTCAAGCTGGGCACTACAGCTAAGGAGGCGGACGAGAAGATCAACGCCGCATTCGGTCAAGGATGTTCCACAATTCGGACGGCGTATCGTTGGTATCAGAAGTTCCGGAATGGAGATGAGAGCTTGGAAGAACATGAAGGTCGTGGGAGGCATAGTGATGTTGATGAGGACAAGCTGAGAGATGTGGTAGAGGAGGATCACACGAAGGTACCAGGGAGATAGCGAAGGTTCTCGGCGTCAGTCACAACACAGCTGCCCGGCATCTGAAGGAAATTGGAAAGACCAAAAAGCTGGAAAGATGGCTGCCTCACGAGCTGTCTGAGGAGCAAAGAAACCGACGATATGAGATCTCGTCCGCACTGCTTCTACGGAACGAAAGGGACCCATTCCTTGATCGCATCGTAACCTGTGACGAGAAATGGATAATGTACGACAACAGGCGACGATCGGCACAGCGGGTGGACAGCGATGAGAGCCCCAAGGTTTTTGCGAAGCCGGAATTGCACCAAAAGAAAGTAATGGTGACAGTATGGTGGTGTTCGCTGGGAATTATTCACCACAGCTTCCTCCCTCCCGGTGAATCCATCACCGCAGAGAAGTACTGCATTGAAATTGAAGAAATGATGGAAAAGTTGAAGGATATCCGGCCGGCCTTGGTAAACCGAAGGCGAGTTCTCCTTCTGCACAACAATGCTCGCCCCCATGTAGCACGAATGACGTTGCAGAAATTGAACGAGCTGAGCATTGAAACTCTACCACATCCTCCGTTTTCTCCCGACCTCTCCCCAACAGACTACCATTTCTTCAAGCATCTTGGCGACTTATTGGTAGGGAAAATATTCAAATAGTGCCTTCGAAGATTTCGTCAATTCCAGAACTTCTGGTTTTTATGCTACTGGGATAAAAAAGCTTGTGTCACGTTGGCAAAGATGTGTAGAATCAGAAGGTTTTTATTTCGATTAATAAACTTGCCTACAAGCCGAGATATTAACTGTTTAAATTTACAGTGGTTCAGTGTCATTTATTTCGTTACAACCTAATAGTTGTGTTTCTTCAGAGACTTATTGAAGTATGTCGAAAGAGCAATTCGAACGATATTTTATTTAAATTTCAAACTAGACCAGTCAAGAAATTTCGGTCTGAATATTTCAACTTTGAAGATGCAACCCGAAGCGGCAGACCTACAGCAATCCGGGGACCACATTCATCAACCGCTTACCGCCCTCTAACGATGAAAATACCGCCAACCTGATGCGAATGAATGTCATATCAGGAAGTTTGGCGGTATTTTCACCGTTAGAGGGCGATAAGCGGTTGATGAATCCGGCCCCAGGACCACGATTTGAAGTCGTTCGTGGAAGCAGTAAGTAAAACTGCTGTTACAGATAGTTCCAAACGCCTCGGAAACGTGAAAAAGCTCGAAAATTGAGATTGAGATTTGAGTGGTCGCCAGAAATTGTCGAATTTCAAAATCTGTCCTTCTGTGCTTCTTCGGAATCAAAAGGACTCGTTTTTGGATCGAGTCGTCACGTGTGATGAAAAGCGGGTTCTGTGCGATAACCGAAGGCGATCGGGACAGTGGGTTGATGTCTACGAACCCCCAGGCATTCTCCAAGTTAGAAAATCCACCAGAAAAAGATGACGGTAACAGTGTGGTGGTCGGTGGCTGACGCAATTTACTACAACTTTCTGGAACCAGCCCGAACCATCACAGCAGAGTTCTGTGACGAAGTGGACGAGATGCATGCACCGAGAATTGCGTGAGTTGCAGCCGGCACTCGTCAGCAGAAGAGGTCCCATTCTTCTGCACAACAACACCCGCTCACACGTTTGGCAAATTACCATACGAAAACTAAATGAACCAGAAGTTGAAATTCTGCCCCACCCGCCATGCTCACCAGACCTGGCGCCAACCGACTACCAGCTTTTTAAGTACTTCCAGAAGTTCCTCGCTGGATTTATCGCACCAGCTTGTTTCGCTGATGGAATTAATCAACCAGCGTCACGTTGGAAAATGTGCTCATTCTAATGGTGCTTATTTCGACTGAACCCGGTGAGTATGAAGAAAGTCATGATCGGTCGAAGTGGACCTTGAATACTTACCAAGGAAAATCAGAGCAATTCCCAGTGCCAGGAACCGCATGTTTGGATCGCTTAATTCGGCTTCACTTCTCTCCATCAACGTCTGCAGCATTTCCATGGCCACTGTGTGATCTGCCGTTCCAACCATAATCAGTCCAAGTGCCAAACCGGTCAGACCCTTCACTTCACTAGTGGCTGACGGCTTCGAATCGGTAAGTACCTGAAGTAGAGCACTGCTAGGCGATGCACATACACCATGTGGAAGACCGGCAATTCTACCTTCTTCAGCTCAAATATGACTCCTCCATCCTCGTTCTTGACAACCGTCTCGCGCTTCGAATTGGCGTACGCCAGCCCTAGTCCGAGGACGGATCCAACTCGAATAACCGCTCTAAAGTGTGAGGAGATAGAGAGTGAAATTTCAACAAAAAAAAAAACTGAGAAGTACGAGTTATCCCCTACCTATCAGAGTGAATGTGATCAATAAGTAGAGCGGAAGCCGGATCACATGCATCTTGGATACCAGAGGAAATGATTCCAATTGCTAGCAATGTACCAGCCTGACGGAAAGAACTTGAAACTTAACACTTTTGACACCTCATAGGTAGGACTCTTCTCACCTTGATGAAGTCGTCATTCACATAGAGGAACTTGTCACACTGGCCAAGGCCTGAGTCAATGTCCCAGCGCCAGACAAGACCTTGTGAAGCAGCAGCCGATAGCATACCTAGAACAGCAAATGATACAGATTTAACTCCCAGAAAACTGTCACAATGTACCACTCTCACGTACAAACCGAAATGGACACCTCGAGACAAATAGGACACTATCCTAAAAAAGCTGACTCTTTTGAAAGTAGAATGAACGTCCTTCAATCCAGATCAGTTTCTTTAAGCCTCAAGTGGCTGCTATCGAGGTTGTAAGCTGTCACAACGATGTTTTGTTGCGATCAAAACTTCTAGCGCCAGGCGGGACTCGAACCCACACCTCCCTCTGACCGGGCGGGAATGCTCTACGCCTTTACACCTGTGCTGATCGGTCCCAGAGGTGTAAAATCGTGCGTTCGATCAAACGGCGCCGGTGGTGTAAAGGCGTAGAGCATTCCCGCCCGGTCAGAGGAAGGTGCGGGTTCGAGTTCCGCCTGGCGCTAGAAGATTTGATCGCAACAAAACATCGTTGTGACAGCTTACAACATCCTTCAAATTAAAACGATAGAGTACTTTTTTCCCAAGGAAAATTTAGAATCGCATTTTAAATCATTTTTTAATCCAGCTACCCCAACCAGTGAACGCACTGTTTGAAATTTTATATTTTTCTCATGCTATGGAAAAATTTTGGCCTCGGCCTTACTTTTGAGACCAGAAAGGCAGCAATTTCTTGGCGTATCAAGGAATAGATAGCGCCATGAGCTCGTCTAACTCGTCGCGATTTTAACTTGGTTGATTGCAAATGCTGCTTACATGAAACAGCCAACTGAAAAGATGTGTTTTGTTTACAATTGTTTTTGTTGTATCATGGACAAGTCATTTTTTCATTTTTCATCAAACATCAGTCAAACATCATTTTTTTTTACATCAATCAAATTAAAATTGCAGTAGGCTAGACGAATCCGCGACGCGATCTCTTCTTTGTACGTACTAAAAATTGCTGCCTTTCTGTGCCCTAAAATGAGCCTTATGCTGCAATTCTTTCTTTGACCTCTAGAAATACAATTTTATCATAGTGTGTTCACTTACTGGGGCCGATGACTCTAACAAATTTCAAAAGAAAAAAGTTCCCTTCAAAAAGAGTTATTCTAGCTTTCTGGGACATTCTCTAGTGTAGGCAGAAGCGGCTCGTTTTATTGCTTAGAAGTGTGTCAGATTTGGAAGGTGTCCAATTTGGTTTAAAAAGTGTCCATTTCTATCACCGCCTACCTTCACCCTTCCCCATATTGTTGTGTCTCCTGCACGAATCAAGTTAGCAGTTTTCTAACAATAGAGTGATTGATCTTGCGTGTGGAAGCGCAGTGGAGGAAGCGCAGGCTGTCGCTTGCACGCGATTTCAGGTTCTTGGTACGGATTTCCTGTCCACGCTAATCAAGCCTTCCATCCCCTCCCCGGGGTCGGCGAATGGGTACCAGACTTGTCTGGAAGGATAAAGCGCTGACTTGTTCATCGACTGGCCACCAGAAGTTACTATACAGTGAAATACAAATTCAAATCGCCCCTACGACATCCCGTAGAAGTTCAGTGCGTGGCGCATCTCAAAAAGGAGTGATTAACGCCGTCCTTTATCCTTCAATAAAATAAAGGTTTTCGCCACAAATAATTTTGTTCAAACTGCCAAATTATGCCTAACTTTTTTGCAAAAGCTAATATTGTACTCAGAGCTTCTCTCTTCGTAAAACCTCGGCATTTCGAGGTTACTATGGTCATTCATCTTCATTTATCCGTGGCCCGAAGTTTCGATGAGATCGTCGTCTTCAGAGGCCTGAGCGTGGTGCAGGATTGAAGTTGCACTCTACCCCGTAGCCCCCATCAGTTCCGAAAGCAAAGAGGGCCTCACCAAAGCGCCCCGAAGAGAAGAATAAACTCAGGATTCGATCCACCAAGAGTGCCCATGTCACTCTGCGTTAGTAAGGTTAGTGAGGACGAATGAGACCTACTGCAGCGGTCGTATACCAAATATGGAATGATAACGAACCTGTACGTCGTCCTCCATCCTACAGCTCACATCTGGGCACAAACGGCAGAAAGTCATGTGTGATTGAGGGACGCTTACGGCGGTCCTCTATACTGGGATTCCTTGCGAAGATCCAGAACGCCTCCAACGTTTTACGTTCCGAAATTTCTGTCTCTACGGGCAGAATCGTGCATATATATGGGCAACTTATCAAATATAATGTAAGGCTTGTAACGCCACATATATTGGGGAAACCGGAAGAAGGATAGCTGTACGACTTAAAGAGCATCTGGCTGGCGAAGATTGTGCTAATCTAAGAACACCTCTAGGAAGGCTTAGGGCGTTGACCACGACGGTAACGATTTTGGTATTAGATGCACGATCCTGGCCGTAGAGAAAGAGATTCCGGCACGTAAAGTGTTGGAGGTGTCCTGGATCATCGCAAGGAATCCCAGTATAAACGACCGCCTTAAACGTCCGTCAATCACACATGACTTTCAGCCGTTTGTGCTTAGATGTGAGCTGTAGAATGGAGGACGACGTACAGGGTCGTTACCATTCCATATGTAATATACGACCGCTGCAGTAGGTCTCATTCGTCTTCACTAACCTTACTAGCGCAGAATGACATCAGCACTCTTGGTCGAATCGTGAGTTTATTCTTCTCTTCGGAACGCCTTGGTGGGGCCCTCTTTGCTCTCGGAGCTGCTGAAGGTCTACGAGGTAGAGTGCAACTTCAATCTTGCACCACGTTCAGGCCTATGAAGACGACGATCTCGTCGAAACGTGGGCCACGGATAAATAAAGAAGATTCATCATAATAACCTCGTTTGATACAATACTAACACTTGAAGAACCCAATATTGTACGATTTTTAGCTTAATAAATACTTGTCTTTGTATACCATGTAGCATACAGTTGGCGTGGTTTCAACTCCAATTTTTGGCATGTTTTAATTCATTTGAAACTCTCGACGCCCACTCGTTAAACAAGCTCCTCTAACCTCATATTTTTCAACAGAGGGGCAAAGATGGAAAGCTTAATGAAAGAGCAGGTCACCACTTTATCATTATCATTACTACCGTCACACGTGAATATAGTCACTTTCCCATACGAATTAATTAGAACCATGCTAGCAGTATCAGCTGATCTAGGGGGAAGTAGTACTCACCGTATTCCTTGTTCTTGTAGAACCACTTGCTAGCGTCCTCACTCTCTGCCATCATTTTGTCAACTCCGAATCCGCAGTTAACGAAGCCGTTCACGAACGCAGCGGCCAGATTCATTCGAGCTGAGTCTGGAGCGGCTGTGTTTCCAAATGGTCCTGAATTTCAGCTGGGATTTCGGGGGAAAGAGCCGAGTGATTGTAACCTGAACGCTGAGTGTCAAACTTCGGAACTCACTGCTGTGCTCCAGATGGCTCTTGTAGATCCCTTCGGGTGTCTTCGGCTCCATAATGTCCAGCTCACGAGCCAGAGAGTGGAAATACTCGTAGAGGTGCGCGTTGGAGTTCAATTCTCCAAGCTGCTCGCCGTTCTCGACGTTTTCGAAGTCAAGGAAGATCTGATGCCGCCCGAGAAGGATCGCCATCTGTTTCTGCAGCAGCCTAAACCAGACATGGTCAAAAGCGCCAACTATATGGACGGATGCGCATTGCTTCGGAAGGCAATCACTCACAGGTCGTCTGTTTTCGAGAAGATATTCTTAATCTCAACAGGGTCATTGAGCATGATTGCGCATCGAACAGCCTCGAGATAGCGTTTATACTTCAAGTAGATGTCCTTTGCCGTTCGAATAAGGATCACATTGTCCGGATCAGGCGTCAGCGGAGCGCAACTAAACACGACATTGACTCTTCAATAAGCAGTCTGGAGTGAAAGAGAGCCAACGAACCTCAGTAAGTACAGACACACCCTCTGATGATCAACATCTACCACGTACTCAATCAGGAGATCTAGTCGCTCGATTTCTATCAGTAGATCGCAAGCTTCTACCTGAATCAGGGATACTCTCCAAGGTACCGTACGAAGTGCTAGAAATCCATTCAAACCTCAGCATTATGCTTCATGTTATGCATGACGATGTCTCGAGCCAGCACGAGAAGCTCGTTGCGCCTGAACAGACAAGACATTAGCGACTGAGCATGAACACACGTGAGCAAAACGATGAATCCCACCTTGCCTTACTCTTCTCTGAGCCGTCTCCGGCTTGTTTCCATTCCTCTGACATTTCCATCGCCAAATGTCGAACATATTCATGGCCCCAGTCGCCAATTGGCTCGTGCATTCCCTGAAAAGGAGATAGATGAAGGAGGACCAAACATAAGAAAAAAATTTCACAAACTCCTAAACCAGCTCACATGACGACAAAATTTAGAAATTTTCTATTAATAGGATCCTTTCCGTATTACTAACCTCATAACATATTTTTCTAAATAATTGATTTAAGGACTTTTGGCTTAAATTTCGATTGTACTTGATTGATCCTCACTTCCTTACCTACTAAAGAACCGATTCTGTTGCTTTCATGTTGCTTGTTTATTATCCAGTACATATTATTGTTATTTAGCTTTTGGTAAGGGACGGCTTTTACGGGTTCCTCCCTAGAACCAGGAATTAGAAAACTGCTAGCATCCTGCCAGCCGGGTTGGTGTTGTCTGCTTATTTTGATGGATTGCTGCTCATTCATTGGGTGTTATTGGGTTTCTCTTCGTTATGATATCGCTAAGACGCTACCCCCCCCCCCCCCACCTAGGATTGCACCAACGCACCCTCTTCTTTCCAGGCCGGATGCAACGTGGTGTAAGGCGTAGTATCCCGCCCGGAAAGCAGACGGCGCGAACTTGAGTCCCACCTGGCAGCAGAATTTTATTCGCAACTGAACAGGCGTTCGAAGGATCCATCACGGTTCGCTGGCTCGTCTTCTCACCAGAGCTCTTCTCCTCTTTGGTTAAATCCAAGGAGCTCTACCCTTAGAAGTCAGGTGCACTCCAGTCCTGTGCATGTGAAAAAGAATCGAAGACCCTGCATAGTAATACGATAACCTTGTTCTAGGAAGTACCGCTACTTTCCTACATATTGAGCCAACATCAACGCCGTATGGAAAGTTTACGAGAGCGAACCTACTGTCTCTAGCCCCTGCGAACAAAATAGCACCTAAATTAGAAAAATTCACGAAGAAAAACGAAAAAATACATTTGTTTTTGTTGCAATTGTAAGCAGGCAAGGTAATGTGCCTTCCTCGCCATGTTAGATCCTGGTTATAACATATCAGGCGGCTGTCAGAGCGCGACATGCGGGTTAATGCGCTCTCCTCACCATGTTAAACCCTGGTTATATCATGTCAGACGGTGGTAGCACGCGGCAAGCCTCCATTGCGTTGCTCTTTGCCCGCCGAGACGGTTGTAAAACCGCGGCGATTTTATTTTTTTGTTTGTCTGTTCGTTTTTTTGTTTTGTTTATGTCCTATCTCTTCTGCAGGGGCTGGTCGGTAAGTCTCAAGTTGATTTATTACACGCTTCTTAGTTATGTGGCCCCCGGACAAGGATAGATCCAGAGTAACCCCAATCCTATACTATTATCTCACCATCAGCTTGTATAAGGCCTATGTCATACCATCGCTCTTCGCTAGCGAAGGCGATGGACAACTAACATAATTGGGGAAGGGACGGTATCAGACGTTGTGGAGGGGCAGACGCCTGTAGCAGTTGTCCGATCCACCGCTAGCGAAGCCTCGCTAGCGGGGTGTCATACTTTTGAGCGATACGTCATCGCTATCGATGCGACCGCGTCGCTGAGCTGAACGTCGGCCAGCATCGGTAGCGATGCTAAGACGCAGCTGCACACAACGCTATTAACTGCGCGCCTATTCGCTAGCTTCACGCTAGCGAAGAGACTTCGCTCATCGCTCTGTTCGTCGCCTTCGCTCGGGGTGAGCGAAGGTATGACATAGGCCTAATACCCCCCCCCCCTCCACCTAAACAACCGCTAGCGTTTCTTATATAGAACCCCTGAAACTCGTTGGACTAAATGCACTACCATAAAGAAACACTTACTTTCATCCGGAAATTGATGCAGTCATTCTTCTCATCGGCGCACATCGCAAGAACCGAGATTATGTCTGCACAAAGACTCTGAAACATAGAACATGTATTTATTTATAAATGCACCAAAACTATCCTCATTATAGTAGAAAAACACAGCACCGTCAAAAGTACCGGCGCAATGTGTGTGTTTGAGGGGAGGGGTGCACGGCTGTGACGTCGTCTATTACTACGGTTCCCTATTCAATGGAAACCTAGAGCAAAGGGTCTATCCCCGTCGGGAGGGGGAAACCGTAACATGCCGATTGCGTACGTCATCCTATGCAGCACAACCACTCGCATTGTGGGACAACAGCAGATGCTCTCCTACAGACTCATGGAAGGGAATGAAGACGCAGATATATGCCCTCTCCCCTCTGATTAAAGTAGATCCCAGAGTGAGGGGTGAGGGAGGGGTCCACCCTAAACTTTTAAACAACTATCAAGTTTACTCTAGTCGACGCAGGCTTAGATGACCTTCAACAGCTACAGTACATGCGTGTGCAAGCCTAATGTCTCCATTTTAAAAGTTTGTGAACAAATTACTAAGATACTACGATACAACGATCTATGAGGAAAATCGGGGTGGACCCGCCCTTCCAAACTAGCACCTCACTTGATCCCATTGAAGTAGTATCACATTGAGTGGATAGCAATGCTTGATGCCCTCTAGGCAGTGAGGCTTGCGCCAATACACGTACCTTAGTTGGACCCGGCTGCATCTTCTCGAACACCTGTTTCATCGTCGCATAGTGCTGCCGCATGAATTTCAGTGGTTTCGGTACAGACGTCATCGAAGTGGTCGAAGCTCGAATCAGGGACCGCATCGTTTCCAGTGACGGCAAGTAGAGGGTGGTATCATTCTCCTAAAAGAAATGCCTTTGATGAGAATCCACTGAAACTGAAAATGTCACAACTCGAACTCACACTCAGACGCTGCACGAGCATATTCAAATCCTCTTCGAGCTTCTTGTCCTCTTCGGTCTTAAGACAAAGACATAAGTCATATTCATTTTCCCCAAATCGGCCTTTACAACTCACCATCTCATCCTTCTTCTCTTCTTTTCCCGTCTTCTTCTTGTCATCCTTGGCCGCCGCCGGCTTCTCCTCTTTCGGCTTCGCCTTCTCCTGTGTTGCCTCGACCATTCCCGTCACTAGAACATTAGCAAATAACTTTATTCCAACCGCAACAATGAAAACAAGCGGAATGATATGCGATCAAATCAACAAGAAGAGTACATGAGAAACGGAAATAGGTCAAAACAACAACTGAACGTTCAACTAACAAAACATACATTGAGAAAGATGATAACAGAGAGATAAGGCATCCTAAATGTTGATTGTCAAAAAATAACGTGGAGAGCAAAGGGATGCCCGACTAAGGCACACCCTAACGTGCTACAGCAAGACATGATCTACACATGATCCCTAGGGAACGCGAATAGCTGCGTTCGAACAAACACATTCGAATAGCCGAATATTCGATATTTCGAGATTTTCGAAGAACAGCTTGAATTTGGGTATCAGTGGTTCCGAAAAGTCGAATATTCGTTCGAAATTGAGCATCGAAAGAGACCCGTATTCGAATATTATTCGAAAATCTAATATTTCAGTTTTATTCGAAAATCGAATACTTTCAGTCGAATATCGAACAAACTTCAAATTTTCAAGCACAGAACCGGATTCGAACAAATTATTCGATTATTCGAGCATTCGAATAGACGAAAAACTCATTCAATTGCCGATCATTCGAAAAAAATGGTGAGCGAATGAATTCGTTCGAAAATTTTCGACATCGAATTTATTCGCTCATTCATTCGTTCGATAAAAATCATCAAATCGCAACTATACCATGCAGCATTGGAGGCGCTTTTACTGAGCAGGAAAGGGTCCCAAACCTCTGAACGGCCAAAATGAATGCCGCTGTGAGAATCTCCACTCTCAAAATACCAGAAAAGTATGTTCCATTTTTCGAACTCCTTGAACCTACAGAGTAAAAAAGCTATAAAGGTTTACTATGGGATCGCAGTCTCACGAGACAACACCTTCCAAATATCAAACATGCAGAGAAAAGTGCAAAAATCCTGCTTCAAACGGGCCGAATCAGGTGTTCGACTATTGGTTCGCTTACTCGGTTTGAGGTTCGACTGTGCAAAACTGGAACAAACACGCCTCTGACGCCTCCTTCGTAGTTATTCCAGATTTTTCAGTAAATTGCATCCTCTCAAGTACTTTTCTGGGTACTGAATCCAATCATGGAATCGAAATTTGCTGCGAGTAAATTTAAAGGCAAGCAAAGACAGGTGATTCCTTACCGACGCGGCGGAACTGTAGAATAGCTTTTCCCGCAGACGTAGCCATGTGCGAGTGGTTAGTAGCCGATACTCATGTTCACACGATCGAGAGTTCCATTCCACTGCTGTACCATCTTTTTGCCTTCCTACTTTGACGCCTGAGCAACATATTTGTTTTAAACAGTTTACAATGCTTCGCTATTATTAATCAGAGTACCTTTATTAGCAAAAGATATTACCGTTCTTACTAATAGAGACAGTTACATTGATATAGATGAAACATTGTAAAAAAAAGCTTGTGAATAAATGTGCTGTTGAGGCTTCAAAGCAGGAATACACAAAGTTGGTTCAGGTCGGGAAACGAACCCTTGACCATGCAAGGATGAACCTGGAATATTAGTCACTTGTACACCATGGCATCTAACCAAAAGAGGGAACCTTTACTTCCACAGTTCTACTTGTTCCATAAACCTTTCCCTGCCCTTTCTTATGTTCAAACTAACTCGCAGCAAATTTCGATTCCATATTTGGATTCAGCACCCTGGAAAGCACCGAAAAGGAAAGGATACTGGAACTGAAGAATCCGGGACGATGTACTATGACAGGATGTTTTGTTGCGATTAAACCGTTGCGGCAGGCGCGACTCGAACCGGCACCCCCTGCTTCCCGAGAAAGCAAAGAGTGCGGTTTCGAGTCTCGCTTGGCGAAAGAGATTTGATCGCACCAAAACATTCTGCAGCCTCTGAACCATCAGCTCCAGACTCGAGCGAGCGTGGAAAGCATTGCTTGTAGATAAAAAAGTACTAATTTTTTCTTAGAACGGTGTGCTTCTGCGCGTTCAAGAATCAATCGTGGTTTAATTCCACTTCCAGAGGATCTTGCTTTGATGGTGCATAGTGAAACTGCTGTCACACAAGACTGAGCATGTTATATATACCATGTAGCATTTTTCGTGAAGTGTTCCTCAACGAAAAGTGCATTCTGGGGCCGGATTCATCAACGACTTACATAGCTTTAACAGAGACTTCACAGCGGAAAATTCAGATAACGCGGCTTATCGCTAACCATATCGCTTGATAAGCCGCTCTATCAGGGAATTTCGGCTGTAATTTTCTTCGTTAAATTGCTGTAAGTCGTTGATGAATCCGGCCACTGGTATATCTTATAGCTTATTTTTGTGTGACGACAGCTTCACTAAGCATGATGAAGGCAAGATCTTCTGGAATTGGAATCAAACCACGATCGATTGTTGAACGTGAAGAATGACACCGTTCTCTCACTCATTACTTATAAGACATCAAACTCCAAGCTCTCCATCAGCAGAACTTCAAACGCCAGGCAATCATAACCGATCAGGAGCGGCCAGTCAGTCAACCGTATCGACTGTACACGTCCTCTCCTACTGGCACTTACAGAAATTGGTTGGCGCGGCCCAGTTCCTAACGCTGCACACATTCGCGACTAGAGTCGATAACTTCTACGAGAAATCAAAGAACAAGAAGTCACTTCTTGACTTTGTCCGGCTTCCCCATGGACTTCACGAGAGCAACAGGCACATAAGATGCTGTGTTTGATCGCGCTGACTGCACCCGCAGAGGTGTCAGTGTGGTTTCGATCAGTTCTCGAAGCGCTTCCGGGCAGGATTTCAAGACGAACGCGTTGGTCTTCCGGTTCAGTTCACTCGACAGCAGCTCAGCCACTCCATCGAGGCAGTACACCTTCGCCGTGTCGGCGTAATTGCTGAAGTAGAGGCCGAGCGCGTTCGAGACCGCACTGGGACGCGGACAGGCGCTGTCGAGGAACACAATCGCCGACGACTCGGTTTTAACGAGGTCGAGACAGGCCTGAAGTCCGAAGCCGGCATGCTCTGTCACGACGCTGAGCGGATGCGAAGCCTGTGTAGCATCTTCGGCTTCTGCACTATCGCTGTCTCGAAGATACTGGATCGCATCCGCGATCAGCGACTTCTGCTGGAGTGGGGGCACTCCGCGCCCAGAGTCCCAGTCGATTTTTAGCGACGTCTTCAGGTACGGCAGACCACCTTTCCGCTGCTTGCCCATTCCCGAGAGCCTGAAAGCATTAAAAAGTGGATATGGCGTGTCCTAGTAGTCGAAGCGATCATCTGGACGAAAATACAACAGGAATTGATGCCGGCAAGCGCCCAAAGTTCTGAGCGCACGTCTCTTTAGGACCTAACGGTAAGATGTTGTGGAGCAAAATGCTAGTCTTTGATCCCGCGTTGTAATGTCTAATGGTACGACTAATAGTTTGCAAAAAAAACATGCTTACGAGGAAAACATCTCAGGGATGAAGCGAGTCGTTCACGGAGATTCCTAACTCTTCAAATGAAAAAAAAAGCGAATAACTAGAACAGGCAAGTCTCATACATACGTAGTTTGAAAACCTATGTAAGACTTCAGTGGAAATGGGACATCCGTCTTCAATCCAAAGAAAAAGAAAGATAGACCTTCTAGAGAGCATTCAAAATAGCTTGACTAGGGGGCTCATGATGACGAGCTTCTCAGTAGATTATGGTTCTATTCCAAACGTACTCAACGAGCTTCACTGTTAGGTCTTTCTTCGCTGAAGCGTAGAAGGAAAATCGCTGATATCTTCATGATGTACAAAATTACTACAAATAAGGTTTCCGTCGACCCAACTAAAATCTTTGAGATCTTTGGAATGCTGACAAGATCCGTGAGAGGGTAGTTGAAACCTCGAGTCTCTGTTGCTAAATCGCGGGTGCATACGAATGCGCACGATTTTGGGGGCGGGGTCTCCAGCGCTGGGGACGAGCAGTCGCGGCGATGCTTACGTGATTCCAGCGCGTATGCTGATTCAGTCAAGAGGATCGAGGCTTGTCTCACGCATGAGAGGGATGATTTCAAGGTAGAAGAAGGTGCACCTGGGCTTTCGGGAGCGCTGATTACGATTCCAGTGTTGTTTTCATCGCAGTTGTTGTAGATTGATGACTTTATGCGATTTGTCACATAGGTTTCAAGACAATGCTAGTAGGTTTACGTTTCTAATGATGGTATTTGTAGAGGTAAGCATAATTTCATTGCCTACCATTGCCAGCTGACTCAAACACTTGGAGGTGGGGATGTTTCTGAGCGTTATAAAGCTCAATCACTGCCTAATTTCACCCGAAAGCGTTTTGCTAGAATAGGCTAGAATAGAACATGGAGCTTACTAACACGTAAGAAGTTTGAATAAAAGTTTTGAAAGGTGCTGATTAGAAGAGCTTCCTCGCTTTTCTCCCGACTGTAAAGGGGAAAGAAGGCTACGAACACGCGTACAATGAAACACTTATATTGCAGAGTGGTAGAGATGTTAGATAAAAGAACTTTTAAAAAAGCGATACCTATTTATTTGACGCTTATTCGATATTGACTCGCGCAATAACAGAACAGCTTGTCCGCTAATGTTCTACCTCACACGAATAATTGCAGCGACCTTGCGAAAGCGAATTTCCTTCACAGATGGGAATGCTTACTCTTAAGTGTATTCAGCAGATAATAACTTGTTACAATGGAAGTTTCATAACAACAGCTTCTTCCTTCGAATATCTTTCAACCTCCTGACGACATTTCAAGACTTCTCGTCACCTGCAATTATATGCCAATGGGAAATTTTAAAGAAAGCACATGGGATTCCGGACTGAAACATGGGATTCCGCAATTCTAAGGCGCTATCGGTTCTTAGGAAGGAGTCAAAATCGAGAACCTATATTCTGTTGAATAGTTACACAGCATTGTAACAACGTCTGCGTGCCAGAAGTGTTCTCCAGCACACAAAGTCAAAAGAACTGTGCTGAACCAAGAGCACCTGCTAGAATCATTTAAACGAGGTGTATCAGATCTAGTTTTTATTGGAATTTCTTTAAAATACAATGGAAGCGTGACGTTCAAACTGCTTTGTTTGCTGTGGGTGATGTTTAAGGCTCATAATCGAATATGGCATTGTTTTAATGCCAGGTTTTTCAGAAAACGGTTGAGTTCCACAGTTTTTTTAGTCATTTGTTACCATTCAATCGCCGTTTCGAGAGAGCACACATGTGATTGTATACGTTGGCGGTGATAGAGCGTGTCAGACAGCGAGGAGAGCATGGTGGCGCGGAGGGCGCGACAACTTGTCCCAAATGGCGGCCACAGCCGTTGTTCCCGCCCCCAAAATCGTGCGCATTTGCATCCACCCCTAAATCGCGAGTCAGATCATATTTCTTAACCTATCGTATTCTCAAGGAATTCAACCTGCTACTGGGCACTAACTATGAAGGTTTAGAGAGGCTCTCGGCTCAAGGCTGCGGAAAGTTTGTCAAAGGTTGAACATCAAACAGTACAAGAAATGCTTTCTGTGATTGATTGATTGATTACTTGGTTGGTGTTCGAGTGGTCTTCTATTTGTATTTTCTTTCATGTTTTCTTGCAATCTCCATGCTAGACAGTTGTCGTGTCTGTCTATGCCTTGAATAAATAAATAAATAGGTGCTCGAAATTGCCAAACTGGAATGTATCGGAGAAGATCAGAGTATTCCACTACCAATACAGTGGTCCTTGGATGTCGTCGTAGTAGTTAGTGAGATTGGGTAGCTTTAAGGTAAGAAGTTCTACAAGATCTCTAAGATAGGGCAAGAAGGTAAGAAGACCACGTGCTATGTCTTCTGCGTATAAAACAGCCTTGACTTCACATTAAAACTTTTCTTTACACGCAGAGACGCGTAGTACCGCAGTTTAGAACCTTGAATCGAACTGCACGAAACACCAGCCGTTTCGTGCAGTTCGATTCAAGATTCTCGGTTCGGACATCTTATCCATACCAACCAAGCCTTCCATACCTCCAGGGTCGGTAAATTGGACTCGACGCTACACTTACAACCCTGAAATTTTCACGGGAGAGTTGTCGTGGGCGGGGCGATGGACTTGGGGCGCGGAACTCACAGTGGAGCGCGCTCTAACGGATGCGACGTGCAGGGATTCGGCAACTAGCCGGAACTGGAGGGAACTGGATGGCTTATTTCATCTTACACACCTCCCCATCGTTTTCTATGATACGCATGACGCAAGATTCATCCACTGCAGTGGGCGAGAACTTCTTGTGCTGCTGAAATCTCACCTATTCGTTTTTAAAAGCTGTAAAGTAGGTTTGGAAACGAGGTAAACATCGGCTTTCACGGCACGCATATATATTTTTTTATATTTGTCCTCGTGTGTCTAATTCGCAGGAGAATGTTGTTTTGTACATTACCAGCCATAATAAAATTCCACTGGGCTGAATTTATTGTTAGATCTGGGTACAGTATGGGTTAGTACGCCATGAGCGTACTAACCATAAGTTACCAGCCAACACAGTGTGTAGTGTGTTTAATATTTATTCATCATAAACAGTTAAGGTGTAATGACGTTTTTTGCAACCTCTGCATAATAGTTCTACAACGACTTGTCTACACAGCGCATGGACCCAAGCTTTACAATTTGTACAACGCATCCTTGCTGTCTCTTTTGCAATTAGGTCTTCAGGATCTGTGTTAGGTGGAAGTCTGGGTGTTCCTCGAAACACAACGAGCAGAACAAGATGTTTTCTTTGTCCGTTGTTCAACTGATTGTGACCTTCTCGTCCGACCGTGTTACGTCACATCGAACTCCAGAGATGCTTATAGTAATCCAACTACACAAGGCGTATGCAGGAAATACGTTATAAAAGTTAGAAATGTCTGTAAGGAGACATATGTTATGTTCCATCGTCGTAGCAGTCTGTGTCAATCTACCCAAGCAAAAAATGACAGAAAAGAGAATGGATGAAAGAGAGAAAACTTTTGCATCTTTCTGGAAGGTACTATCAAAATGGCATTCCGTTGTATCATCAGTAGATAATATGGCACAAATCGGGTCGGGTCGGGGGGGGGGGGGGGTCAACATGGCCTGCCGCGGCGAGTAGCTACATAGAGCGAATGTAAATGCAGTCCTATCTCCTTGTTTCGATTACATATCCGTGTCTTATATGCTTGGGCAAGGGAGGAAACTCCAGGATGTAGGCAATTTTAACACGGGCGCGTCACTCGAGCCACACCCTGGAGTCCCTTCCCCTGCCCAAATCTGTGCTGTCGTCCGCGAGGAGAGCACAGAACAGAGCTATAGCATTGTTTGTACCTATTCTTTACTATCAGTATGTTTTGTCGCTTTGTTTTTGTGTTGGTGACACTTTTTGGGTGACCCCCCCCCCCCGACCCGATTTGCGCCGATATTTCTTTGAGAGAAACGAGTAATTGGTAATAAAGCAAGCGATCAGTTTCTCCTTCGAAGCAACTCATTGTTGTGCAGCAGCAGAGAACCGAGGTGAATGTGACAAATATTAACGAAAACACAGATCAAAATCCCTTCCCGCGCCTATGTACAGGAAAACGGGATGAAAAAGTAACAATCAGCAAGGAAATTAGTCAAAATGGCACCCCACTTGCATTTCTCATCAGCACGATCGCACCTCGTTATGGATCTCCAAGTTGTTCACTTAAAAAATAGTCGAGACGTCATGTTCCATGCATGTCGCATCATTAAGAGCGCGCTCCACGGTGAGTTCCGCGCCCCGACCCCATCGCCCCGCCCCCAACAACTCGTCCGTGAAAATTTCAGCGTTGTAGGTGTAGCGTCGAGTGTAAATTGGTACCAGACCTGTGTGGGAGGGATAAAACACTGACTCGTTCATCGACTGGCTACCGCAAGTCACTGAACAGTATAGGCCAAATACGCATTTAAAACGCCTCTACACATTCCGCAGAGAAGAGCGCGTGGAGCATTCCAAATGGGGATTGATATGATGACAAAGGACGGTGTTAATCTCTCTTGGAACGCGATACGTATTCTACTTCTATGGATGTCATGGAGGCAACTTGAATGCGTATTTGCACTACACAATGACTCGTGGTGGCCAGCGGGCATGCAAGTTAGTGTTCTATCCTTCCCAGACAAGTCTGGTACCAATTCATCGACCTCGGAGGGATGAAAAGCTTGATTGGCTTGCCCGGAACCCGAACCGGGAACCTGAATCGGAGTGCAGACGAAAGCCGGCGCTTCTTCAAAATCGAAATAAGGCGTCTAATAATCTTGGTCAACAGCTTGAAGAATATGTCGTATTTGTCTAAGCACAGTTCTTCCGTTAATAGATATATTGAGCAGAAAATAGCCAGTTTAGTGAAGTGGCGAGCATGTTAGCCGAAACAACAAGGGATACAAAGTCGAGACGACATATTTTCCCGGGTGTTTTTATTTGAAAATACTACGAAACATACTTCAGCTGCATTACAATACAAAGGAGAACAGCTGAAGAGCTAAATACCTGAGAGAAGATGGATGTACAGTATGTTCTGGCTTGCCTGGGCACTAACCGTCGCCGTATTGCTCCGGATTTCTCACCACATGAGAGCTGCCAATGTTCCAAACAAATAGGAAACCCATATTAGTGTGTAGTGTACCGTATATTACTTAATTATCAAACAAATACGCGACAGAGTTGAAGACATTACCGGGTATAGAGGAATCGAACCGGTTTCAAGGGTTTCAGTCATGACTTAATGAAAGCTAGCAAAAATGAAGTGAAGGAATGCTTATTTGTGCTTTCCAGGCGATTGAATAGGAAGGCCGTAGCTCCCACAGTCCAATAGTTTAGCTGATAAAAACCACCAAACGCGGGAGAATATTGGATTCAAAGCTTTTCCACGGACAATAGACGCTAGATGGCTCAGCATTCCTCTCCGAAAGATTCTAAAAAGCTTCCTGTCGATAATTCCGACTATATCCACCCCAAAAATGATTAAGAAAGTACGGAAACAGATTGAAAACGTGAAAGCTCGGCAAAAGTCATCACATCTTGGCGGCTCGGCGCTGTGGTCCCGCACGGAATCCGCCCGGATACTGTAGCGACGTGTATCGGAGCGCGTTGAACTCGTCCTTGATGTCGCTGTCGGTAGACGTGTCGTTTGAAGTCCCCAAGCTTTTGGAGCTTTTTCTTCCCTTCACTGAACTCGCTGGATGCTCTTATTGATGCCTTTAAGCAATAGAGTTGGGTTAAAAATTTTGTTTTATGAGATAAAATGGAGGGAGTAATCACGGTCTCTAGGGTTAGGAAGATCATTCGTGTTTTGTTTTTATCGTGACCGACCCTCATCTCTGTGCTACGCTCCTTGTTATTGCATCATCTTACAAAAAATGACAAAAATTAGCGGAAAATGTGTAAAAATGAGTAAGTAAAGGTGGCAAATGCTCTTCTTTCCTTCATTCTAAAGGTTCCTGTGTAGTATTCGCTTTCTCAAACGGTAGATAACGTCCTGAACATGTCACTATGCTCTATTAGACCTACCAGGAAGTAGACTTTCATCAGATGGAACAAAAAATTTAAGCTGCCATTGCGCCCGCTGCGTATCATGACGTGGCATTGATGGGCGAGTTCCGCCTTTTTGCAGCCTCGTCGCCGTTTTAGTGCTTGAGTCCATTTTCCTCTTTAGTTTTCTGTAGGTGAGGTAAATAATATACGGATTGGAAACGTCACAATGTAGAGATGCTGCTTTTATTTATTTATTTATTTATTCATGCGTGTATCACAACACGCAACATAAGAAACAATTAACGGCGAAACACAGTGATAATAAACGCAAGCATAGAAGAAAGGGCAATCTATCGAGTCTTGAGATAACTGTCAACGAGCCACTTATATTGGTTTAACGAAGATGGCAAAGCATGCTTTTTGGAAAACAACAAGAATTCAGAGCCGGCTCTTTGAGTAAAGAAGGAGGCGCGAACACAAGTTTTGGCCACAGGATGATGAATTTTAGCTGTACAACTCCTTGTAGTAGAATGGTGGACAGTGTAAAGCTCAGTAAGTGGAAGTGCAACTTTTCCAGTCATCATCTTGAAAATCATAATTAGATCGTTTCGCTTCCTACGGATAGCAAGCGATTCCAGCTTGAATATATTATTACGATCATGCGCTGATGGAATGGTGGTGTAGTCATAGCCATTTAAGCGTAACCATAGCTTTCTAGTGTAGCCGTTCTGCACTGATTCAAGTCTCTGTATGCAGCGTTTAAGGGGAGGACTAAACACAGTGGTGCCGTACTCCAATAAAAAAGTAAAAGTGAAAAAGTAAGTTTTTATCGAAGGTAAAGCCGAGATCTCGCAGACTTTCTTCACTAAGTAGATTGCTACTGCCAAGGTTGTAAATGCGCCGAATTTGAATTGCCGAGATGAAAAACTCTAGTTTTTGGTGCTGAGGTAGGTAATTCTCACCTGTCCTACCAATCGGCAACCTCTGAAACTGCACATTGAAGGGCAAAATGGTCCTCTGCACACGTAATATTCTTGTATATTTTTATATCGTCAGCAAACATTTTGCACTTAACGTCATGTCGTTCGACCAAGTCAGGTAAATCAGACGTGTAAATGATGAAGAGAATAGGTGACAGTACACCTCCCTGTGGAACACCAATCGTAATTGTGCAAGACGGAGGAAATTTTTCATTAACCTTCAGTTGGGACGATCTATTTGTGATAGTTGCGAGGTCGGGACACCAGTGGGGTGAGAATACTTTATTCACACCAGCAGCCGTCTATTTATTATGTCTTCAATCATTATCTTCTTCTTATCGTTCTTCTTCTTATCCTCCCGGTCGTCCATCGTCCTGTTAATGCTAACTACCCTAAACGACGCTGGTGAGCGGTCTGTCCCCTAACATCCCCCCGTAGTGACCAACTGGTCACTCAGAGGACACGACCACTGTCTACTCGGGCGAGAGCGATGGAGGTTCACCTTTTTCAGCTACTCCTCCACCCATCTACTTCCCTTGGGATACACTCTTTTTCTAAACACTTTATTTCTTTTCAACACAATTTCATTAAATCTGTCTCATTCACCCATTTCGGCTTTTACTACATTTCCTTGTGAGACATCACTCTCTCTCCCTTTGAAGCAAGTACATCCCACTTCATGCAATGTTTCCGCGCCTATCAGCTCCGCTATCCTATTTACCTTCGTTCGCTTTCCCTGTACATACTCATTCATTTTTTCTGTCATCTTCCGCTTGCGGGTCGATCTCCTCAACCCGTCGCCACTGCTATGGACATCTTCTTCCGCGTTTTGCCTCTGGGCTTCTTTCGTGATTCTTTCTGGTGGAATTTCTTCCCAATAACAGACCCGTTTCTTTAATTGGTCGGCATGCGCTACTCTACTCCCTGTTCCATAATGGACACGGTAAGTGTTTGAGCTTACTTCCTCTGTTACTATTCCTGGCACCCATTTATCCTGATTAGGGTTATAATTTCTTAAATAAACTTGCTGGCCAACCTTGAACCTTCGCTCACTCGCTTTTTTATTGTAATTTGCAAGCATCTGCTGGCTATAGGAGCTCAGTTCCTTATTCCTTGGTGCTTTAACTATATCTAACGTTGTTCTAAGAGGACGTCCCATCAACATCTCCGCCGGAGACTTTCCTTAATACCAGAAAATTCTGAAAAAGCCTCCACCAAGTCTTCCAGGAGGTTCCGGGCACATACGGGCCCGGGGTGCGGCCGCGATACGGCTCTATGGCCGTAGCGGGATCCTGCACCCCTCCTGGACAACTGGTGGTGGCCGCGACCACCTTACCTTCCTTAGTTTCCATCGTTTGCGTTGCCATTCTTCTTCACTCCTCGGCGGTGGTCGATGTCTTCTCCTCGTACTCCTTGAGTGCGGCTCGTTGGATTCTTCGGTCTCCTTCGCTTGCTGGAGTTCTTCGTCCCTGATCGCCAGTTGCGATGTCGGGACACCAGTGGGGTGAGAATACTTTATTCACACCAGCAGCCGTCTATTTATTATGTCTTCAATCATTATCTTCTTCTTATCGTTCTTCTTATCCTCCCGGTCGTCCATCGTCCTGTTAATGCTAACTACCCTAAACGACGCTGGTGAGCGGTCTGTCCCCTAACAGTGATAAAATTCTCCACCCACTTAACAATTCTATGAAGAATACCAACAGTTTGCAGTTTGAAAATAGGTTCCTTGAAGGGAACCTTATCGAAAGCCTTGCTGAAGTCAAAAAAAAAAGACTACGTCAACGTCATTGTTTTCATCCAATGCCTTGGTCCAATCATTCAAAGTAGATAGCATCAAGGTTTTAGCTGATCTTCCAACTCTGAAGCCATATTGACTTTTTGGTATTACCTCATGTGCTTCAATATGTTTCACAAGAGCCCCTTTCAAAATTTTCTCGAATATTCTTGAAAAGATTGATGTAATACTAATAGGACGATAGTTTGATACTTTATCATGTGGCGATTTCTTGGAGATAGGAGTAACGAATGCATGCTTCCAGCGATTTGGTATTGCACTATGCATATAACGAAAATTGAACATATGTTCAAGAGGAGCAACTAAAGCTACAGCAACCTTCTTAATGAAGTAAGCAGGTATATCATCAGGAGTAGTAGTGTACGATAACGGTAGATCATTTAGATGCTTGAAAATATCTTCTTTGTAAAACCAAACTAAGCTATCAGATGAGGCACTTTGACTGGAAAAGTCTGACTCTACCCATGTTTTATTATCTGAATCACCGGCGTACGACTTTTTGAAATATAGGGCTAGCATGGAAGCATTTCAAAATCAGTGACAGCTGAGCTCCCTTCGTCATCTACTAACGATTTCAGGTTTTTCGAAAGAAATTGCCTTTCAAAGCAGTGATCTTCTTGGGTTTCCAGTAATACTCCTGGGAAACCTTTATTCCTTGAATATTTGTTCGTGCTACTGTAATCTTTGGACGGCGCCGTAGAACTATAATACCTGGGATACTATTCGTTAATGGCTAGAAATCCTTGCAAAAGAACAACGTAATCGGAAAATGCTTGAATAAAGTAACTTAACTACACAGAACATACAGTGAGAAGTTCCCCAAAAAAGTTGAATTGAAACGATGACAAAACCAGTAGGAGCTCTGCCCCATGATTCCGTAGGGTTTAAGAATCGTTCATGAGTCGAATTATCAACGATATTCTGCGTTTCGTTCGCTCCCGAACATCGCAAGTAGAAGCCCCAGGTGCAACTGTTCTGCTCCTCTTTAGACATTCTCACCCTAATTAAAGGACAAAGGGAGAAAGAAAGGCATTACTCAATCCCTGGTGGGATGCGCTACGCATTCTACTTCTACAGGATGTCGTGGAGGCGATTTGAGTGCGTATTTGGCCATTCAATGACTTGCGGTGGTCAACCGATGGTCAAGTCAGAAGCCATGTTCGTTCTGTTTGAACATCGGCATGGTCGAGCTTTTCTACAGATTTCCTAAGCTCGTCACGATGTGTTAAACGGCTTTATTGGCTGACGTCTCGGCTGGATCGCCTTCTTCAGAGCCTGAAATGGTCAAATCAATTAGGAGTTACCCCACCAAATATCCCCTCAACCTTACAAAATTCAATGTCAGGTTTTTGAAAGCCTGGCCAATGGAGAGAATCCAATTACCGTACTTCTCTATAGTCCATTGAAAGATCAGCAGTTGAACAAATCTGACATTGAATTTTGTAAGGTTGAGGAGCTGCTCCATCTTCGTTTCGCTGACGACATCGTGCTCATAACACCGAGCATCAGCCAGGTGGAGCGAATGCTGGCCGACTTCGATCGTGTATGTGGGAATGTTGGACTGCAGCTGAATCTTACGAAGACGATGTTCATGAGGAACGGACAAGTTTCTTATGCCCCATTCTCGCTCAACGGAACAAACATCTCCGAATGCTCCAGCTACGTGTATCTGGGTCGCGAAGTCAATATGGCCAACGACCTAGCGCCGGAGCAGAACAGGAGGAAACGAGCGGCTTGTGGACCTTTCAAGAGCGTCGAAGAAGTCGCGAGGAAGACGAAGAACGTCCGACTGCGTGCCCACCTATTCGACTCTACCGTTCTTTCTGCCCTAACATACGCCTCAGAGACCTGGGCTATACGAAAGCAGGATGAACACGCGATCAGCGTCGCGCAGCGTGGAATCGAGAGGACAATGCTCGGAGTGACACGACTCACGCAAGTGAGAGAAGGCCCTCCGGAGTTCCGAGCTTCGCCGACGTTCGAAGATCAGAGACGCTGTCGCGTGGGCCAAGTTGTCGAAAATTAGGTGGGCCGCCACGTAATGCGCTTCGCTGACACCCGCTGGACGAGAGCCGTCACCAACTGGATTCCGCGGGATGTCAAGAGAACACCAGGACGCCCACCAACGCGTTGGTCGGACTTCTTCGTGAAAGCCCTGAACGACCGATATGATGCTCTTCGTGTCCCTCGAGCGAGGAGGATCCATTGGAGCACTCTGGCACGCGACAGGGACGAATGGAGACGCTTCTGGCGCCCGCTCGAGCAAGTCGATGATTAACGGGACGACAGGTGATACAGGTGAAGATTGAGGAGATATTGGGTGGGGTAACCCCTAAGTGATTTGATCCTACGTCGGCCAAAGCAGCCGTATTGCAAGCAATCTCGTGGCGAGCTTAGCAAATCTGTAGGGCCTATGTCACCGCTCACCCCGAGCGAAGCCTTATGATAGGCTCCCATATCGATCGCACGAAGCGTTGAGTCGATATGGGGAGCCTATCATTAGGCTTCGCTCGGGGTGAGCGATGGCATGACATAGGCCTAGAAAGATCTTTCAAACAAGTCTGCTACCAATTTACCTACTCCGGTGGTATGGAAGGCTTGGCTCGTACGGGTGAGATATCCTAACTGAGGAGCTTGAATCGAAGTGACGAAACAGCCGGCGCCTACTTCGACTGCGCTACGCACCGTCCTCCGCAGTAGAGTTCTAAAACAGTCGACGCCAAACTGTTTTGCACCCAAACGACACTGATCAGAGTCAACGTTTGACCTCAAACCTGATACCTGACACCCAGTTTCATTTACCACTCCACTCCGACATTCAAGGGCCACGGTGTTGGAATGGGCATCCTCTGATGTGCTCTGAGACATTTCAGCTCGGCTATTTTGAGCACGTTTGGCTTGCCTGTT
>OX375865.1:106675359-106777520 GCA_947359475.1 Heligmosomoides polygyrus bakeri
CCGACAAAACTGCGGGAACGGCATGACTCATCGTTTTCGACGCTCGTCCCAAAAGTATGTGGAGGCCTTTAAGGCCTCCACATACTTTTGGGACGAGCGTCGAAAACGATGAGTCATGCCGTTCCCGCAGTTTTGTCGGCGGCAAGCGGCAGAGGCCGGGGCGGTGAGGTACTGTATTTCTTATCGGGACCTACTGCGCCTTCCCGACTTCATATCGCGCTCGCTAGAGCGCAGACAGTCTCTGCCGACACCGCCTATTAGGCGCCAAATCAGGGGGGGGGGGGCGGCAGTAATAATGCCCATCAGAAGTGTTTACTGCCGCTCGTCAAATTCAATCGCGCCGCTCCGCTGCGGGAATTTAAAAGGATCCTAAGGACCACTTATACTTCAACGCCGAGTGTCGTTACGTGTGGTGGCCAAGTTGATCGATTGATCACTATACATTGCATCGTGTCCCTTGGTGTCAGAATTATAAACTAAGACAACTGCTGTCTATTCACAGCTGAATCGCATCACTGAGCATCTTGTTCCCAGTCCTACCTCGCGGATCTCAAAGTCTACAATGTCACTGTGTGTACATGCGGGTGTATAGTATGAGTATCATCCTGGGGTCGGACTCGTCAACGACATACATAACTTTAGCAGAGAATTCACAGCGGAAAACTCAAACTATCGCTCACCATACCGCCTGATAAGCCGCGCTATCAGGGATTTCGAGTGTAATTGTCTACGTTAAATTGCTGTAAGTCGTTGATGAATCCGCCCCCTGAATGTGCTTGATCCCCGCCGCTGGGTTGCTCTCGAGTTCTAAATAACAGAGCATGAAATCTCCCACTTTTTCACCATCAGTGGAATGCAGCAACTGCTCGCCTCGGTGCGACCGGATATAGGGCAGCACTCCTTGGTGTTTCCTCTTTGTCAAAGATGCTCGAAAGTGACTTCTCCATTCACTGGGAGTCACACCATAGTTATACTGAATGCCAACGCCTGCACTTTCGATATAAATTTTCATTCATTTCAGTCATTTTCATTTAAAAGAACTCGACATAATATTATGCTCTGCTATGCTTTCGTTTTTTGGGAAAATATTTTTCTAGTCCTTCGCTCTGAGTGTTCTGAATAATCAGCGAAGACATTTCTTCATTCTTTTGCAGTTCATGGTGTTATCCATGGTGCCTCGCGATTTCGTTGATGTTGGTTCTTTTAAGCTAAGCATTATATTTGATTGTTACTATGTTTTCCTTGCTTGGTTGGTTTCTATGGTGCACTTTAGGTGGAGCAATGAAATAAATAAATAAATAAATAAATAAATAAATAAATAAATAAATAAATAAACGATTCGTAACTGATAACGATCAATGACGAGCAAGCTAGCAAACAAAATATAACAGTTCAACAGGTTCGTTTAAAATACTAGAAAAACATCAGAAATGTTGCAAAATTTATGGTTAAGCCCAATGTATTAATAGGATATGCGGTACTAGAGTGCATAGAGAATCGGATAAAAATGTTGATACAGTTCTCGTCATCAGCCCTTTCTATATATGCAACAGGAACACTTGCCTCAATCAACAGCGGTTGAGATGTGTAAAGTCTTCTTGAAAGCTCGAATAGAAGGCCGGTTAGGCAGTGCTTGCGAGGGAAACTGAATCACTTCTTTCCTAACGAGCTGGACGCTCCCATGCGTAAAGCACTTTATCGCCGTGGACGATATTCAATCATGAAGCGTATTCAATCCTATTTATCCAACTGTCGAGAGACAAAGGCTATGAAAGAACGAGTGTGTGAGTAGAGGATGGGTGCTTGACTAGCCTTCCTCTGTGAAGCTCATCGCGAGAAAAAACGAGTGTGAAAGAACGAGAACATTGGGTTCCCAATTGGGTAACTCCCGGGCCATGTTACCTCACCCAGAAAGAAATTTCCTGTCGAACGTTCCTAACTCCGAAAATATGTTCTTCATTAGATTTACGAGGCAAATTTTGCTGAGGTAAGCGAATGGCGGATCTCAAGAGTGAATTCTGGAAAGAATGTGACCTTTTTTATTTCTCTTCTTTCTTTTTAACGGCACAGTTTCATCTCTGCTTTCAGGAGAAGAAGATTTAGTCGTTAAAGTGACGGCAATGAAGCCACTATTTTTAGTTTTGAAGGACATAAGCTCCTGAATATACCCACTTCACGTCCACTGGCACCTTTCAAACCAAATTGTACACTCTTCTAAGCAAGCTCAAGCTGAAATCAAAATAAACAACCACCAAATTCCAAATTTGGGCTCTTCTCAGCCAGCAGATTTATTTATGATATAACATGCTCTCCTTCCTCCTTATATAGCCGATCGTGATGTTGTCGTGTTTTTCGCTTGCTTATTTTGTTGTTCTATCGTTGCCTTGGGCGCGTGTAGTGCAGTCAGAGAAGGCGCCGGCTGTCGCGTGCACCCGATACCCGGTTCCTGGTTCGGATTTCCCGCCCCAGGCCAACCAAGTCTTCCATCCCTCCGGGGTCGGCGAATTGGTACCAGACATGTCTGGGAAGGATAGAGCGCTGACTTGTTCATCGGCTGGCCACCGCAAGTCATTGTATGGCCAAATATGACGCATTCAAATCGCGTCCACGATATCCCGTAGAACTAGAATGCGTGGCGCATCCCAAAGGGGATTGAACAGCGCCGTCCTTTATCCTTTATCGTTGCCTTAAATAAATGAGTCAATTGAAATGACCGTCTTCCGGACTAAACTAAAGACTCTCCAACAAGCTATAATAGTTGAATGTATAAGAAAGAACTCCAATGACTATTTGTATAATAATTGTGTAACCCACCTGTTCCTATAAGTGAACAAACTGTTTGAAATTTTAATTTTTCATTTTTAAATTGATTTTTTTCAGGAAAATACTAATATTTATAGAAAATTGTGGCTTAAAGCTTTTTCTATTGACAGTAAAAACAGTAATTTTTAAAGCGTTATAAATGAAGAGATCGTGCCGTGCAGTCGTCCGGTCTCTTGGGGCCTGATCATACTTCGCTACAAGAGCGACAAGAGCGACAAAAGCGACAAAAGCGACAAGAGCAACAGGAGCGACAAGGGCGACTGGAGCGACTGGGGCGACGGATATAGTGTGGTGTACGTAAATAATTGCGTACTCCACACTCCGTCCGCGTCGAATGTAGTGTGGAGTACGCAATTATTTACGTACACCACACTACATCCGTCGCCCCAGTCGCTCTTGTCGCTTCTGTCGCTCTTGTCGCAAATTATGAACAGACCCCTGCGATCATAATTTGATTGATAGCGTAAATTCGACTTACTTGAATTAGCATCGACATTGTTTCTTACAATTGTAAGCTCTCATAACGGCGTTTTGTTGCGACCAGAACTCTAGCACCAGGCGTGACTCGAACTCGCACCTCCTGCTGATCCGGCGGGAATGCTCTACGTCGTTACACAACCGACGCTGCTTGATCGAATGCAACATCCACACCATGTTTGCTATCAATCAAAAACCTCAATGCCAGCCACTTGGTGCTTAAAGTGAAATGAACTGAACCTCCTTAAAAAGTTCTTGACGTTTAAAAAATTGTTTCAATGAATTCTAAGGGCTTAACTACCCATGTTTTTGATTTGACGTCGACAAGTGCATAATTCCACACAAGCAGAATGTCTACAATCAATTAAATAAGAACAGCTTCACGTACAAGTGCATGGCGCAATCCACCACGTGAAAACCATGTAAAAACCACCGTGTAAAAACATGCTGCCTTGCTTCACTTCAAAAATAGCTCAAAATCATTATTTTTCAATAAACGGTAAAAGTTTTACAAAATTTCAAACATCGTCTTTACTTATTGAGCAGGTGAATTGAAAAAAACAGGCTAAATTTTGTTAAACAGAAAATGAGGAGAAACAAAGCAAAACTTTAACATATTACATGGAGAGTCGTTATTTTAGTTTGGAAGACACTCATTTTGAAGCCAGGCTGATTTCAAAATCGACAAGCTCTTTAGAAGAGTGTCCAATTCAACTTGGAAAGTGTTCAATTTGACGTGGAAATGATATAATTCGGAGTTTCTATGCTATTCCTAAACTACTCCTAGATGGGAGCCGTAGCTGGCTTCGATTAGGAAGAAAATCGGAAAAAAGTGTAAAAAATACTGAAGGTGGTTATGAACGCAAAAAAAAAGGAAGTGATCGTGTGAATGAGAGCCGCATACGGAAAGCGATACTGACAAACGATGTAAAAAAGACTTCACTATGCCATAGAAAGCTGCCTTGGTGATCGGTCTTTGGAGTCGAACACTGCAGTCACGTGCGTTTTTCCTGAAGATGTCAAATCCACGGCCGACATTTACACTGTCCAGCTGGCAGTGGCAAGCATCGACAGGGTGATGGCTTGAAAAGCAGAGCACGGCGGTGATTCAAATCAATTCCTTTAAGCCCCAAGTGGTTGTAAGCTGTTACAACGATGTTTTGTTGCGATCAGAACTCTAGCGCCAGGCGGGACTCGAATCCGCACCTCCCGCTGATCAGGCCGAAATGCTCTACGCCATCACACCATCGGTGCTTTTAGTGCTCAGAAGGAAAGATTCCCAAATCAAGGTGAGGTTTTGCGATGCTATTTCGGCAGGATGTAGGGCCCTGTGACAGAGTCCAAAACCACAGTTAGTTTTTGCTAAACGCCTTTTTAAAGACCTGGAAAGGAGGTCTGAAGGTGTGCGCGCAATATCATCAACCCCTACGACACCCAAAGAGGTGTGCCTCGGCGGCGCAGTTGATAGAAGCGCCGCCTCATAGGAGCACACCGGCGAGGTTCCCAGTTCACGTCCGCGCGGTGTCGACACTTTTGCATATATTAGTTTGTTGCTATTACGCTTTCTCGCATGGTTGGCCTAGGCGGAAAATCTGAACCATGGAACAGGGATCGGGTTCATGCGACAGCTGGCGCCTCCTCCGACTGTGCTACTCATGACTATTCAAAATATTAGGTTGTTGCAGAAGTTCTCGCCATTTTCAAGACACCATATTTAGAGATACCATATGGCGCGTGGAGCGCAGTCGGAGGAGGCGCGACTGTCGCGTGCACCCGATATCAGGTTCCTGGTTCGGATTTCCCGCCCAGGCCAACCAAGCCTTCCATCGCTCCGGGGTCGGTGAATTGGTACCAGACGTGTCTGGAAAGGATAAAGGGCTGACTTTTTCATCGGCTGGCCACCGCAAGTCATTGTATGGTCAAATACGCATTCAAATCGCCTCTACAACATCCGGCAGGAGTAGAATGCGTGGCGCATCCCAAAGGGATTGAATAACGCCGTCCTTTATCCTTTATCCTTTATCCATATTTATAAATTTTACAAAAAAAGCGAGACAAATCAAGAAACGAAGTAAGCACCATCGTGTTCTATCGCTCTTCTCCACCTTTCAGGCAGACTCCCGATCCCGTCAGGGTAGAACTTTTCTGGCTTTGATTCGAAAGAGCCAGCCAGCCAGCGTTGGACGATACGTGTAGAAAGGTCCCATTTTCATTGTACTTCTCTAATGTGAACCACATCTTTCTGACAGTTGACATCTCCATATATGGCGTCCAGAAGTCCTTTTATGGTATCCGTAACCGCAATCTTTCCCTTTGTGGGAGAAGTGAAATCCGGTGTGAAAGTGGAAAGTAGTCGGCCGACAACACGTTCAGATGAGAACGACATTTCTAGCACACTTATGCACTGATATGCCCCATGTTCATAGTATTCAACCGTAAGGTACGCGTATTTGTGTGTATTTACGTTATTGTTTATGATATGGTATGATATGGTGGTGGTGCAGATAGGCATTGTTGAAAAACTAGCCCATATGAAGGCGCAACTAGTCAGCCTTGGTTTGTTTTAAGCATTGGTGGTCTAAAATTGACTCATGTGAGCATAAGAAACTAATGACAACAAACTAATATGTGCAAAAATACCCGCATTATGCGGACTCGAACTTAAAACCCCGCCGGCGTGCCTCCATGAGGCCGCACTCTCACCAACTGCGCTGCCGAGGCACACCTCACGGAGTGCCGTAGGTGTTGATGATAGTTACACGCAAGCTTTCAGACCTCCTTTTCAGGTCTTGGAAAAAGCGTTCAGCAAAAACTAACTGAGGTTCTGGACCCCACTACATCCTGTCAAAATACCAGGCTGTCCAGTAATTTTGTCCGAAAATGTCACCATTTTTAATTTTTTTCAACTTTATTGAAAAACAAGTCTAATCAACAATATAATCACCACAGTTATCCACAACAGTGGCGCATCGATTGGGCAGGTCGCCGATGGCCTTCGCCCAGAACTCCGGGGGCTGCGACTCGAAGAAGTCCGCGATGTCGGATTTGAGGTTGTCGTAGTTTGTGAATTTTCTTCCGGCCAAATGGTGCTTCAGCGGGCGGAACAAGTGGTAGTCGGAGGGGGCGACGTACGGGGAATACGGCGGATGGGCAACCGTCTCCCAGCCGAGCGTCGCCAACTTCTGCTGGGTCTCCTTCGCCACGTGGGGGCGCGCGTTGTCGTGCAGCAGGTCGACCGAGGCCCGTCGGGGACGCTTTCCTCGGATGGCGGCTAGTTTCTCGAGCTGATCGGTGTAGATGGAGGCGGTGACAGTCCTACCCTGCGGGAGCAGCTCGAAGTACAGCATGCCCTTGGCGTCCCACCAGCAGCAGAGCATGATCTTCAGCGGGTGCAGGTCGGCTTTCGGCGTCGTCGGCGGCTCTTCTCCGCGCGGGATCCAGACGGCACGGCGGGCGACGTTGTCGTAGAGAACCCAGTTCTCATCCCCAGTGACCAGGTCCTCGAAAAAACTCCTTGCGATGCGGACGAAGGAGGAGGGACTGGCAGACGGCCACGCGGCTCTGCTTGTTGGCGTCCGTCAGACGGTGCGGGATCCAACGAGCCAGATCTTTGTAGTAGCTGAGTAAGCTGAGTCGATTGTGAATGATGGACTTGCTGCAGCCGAGCGTCGTCGCCAGTTCACGGCTGGTGGCTTCCGGCTTCTCCTTGATACAGCGACGGACTTCGTCATCATCCACCGTAGAAGGCTTCCCGCTGTGCTCCCTGTCCTCGAGGCTCGTGTCGCCGCTCTTGAAACGACTGAACCAGCGCCTGACTGTGCGCTGGGACACTGCATCCTCCTAGCACGCTCTGCAGATGTTGGCGACCGCAGTGCCCGTGTCGTTGCCCAGCAGCCACTCGTAGTACACGAACGTACGAATTCTACCTTGGTCCATTTTAGCTTGTATAGGTAGCTAGACGCGGCGACTGCGCTTTATATACCCCTAGCGTGGAACTCTGGAAAACGTTCTAGAAGGCTTTTACACTTGCCTGATATTATAACACTTCTAAGGAAAATTATAGAATTTTGAAAATTTTCGGACAGGAATTATTGGACAGCCTGGTAGCATCCCGAAAGCCCGCCTTGAGTTGGGAACCTTTCCTTGTTAGATCATCCAAAAACTCAAAACTACGGCAGAGAATAGCGGGCAAGCACGCAAATAATTTGGTCAAGGAGCACGAAAAATTCAAACAAATGTCGAAATACGAGGGCGATATCGATTGCCTATTTCCACTTATTCAAATAACTAGAGGGTTTCTCCGGTATGCGAATGCTCATCCCAAAAAATCGTCTAAATTCCTTTGCATGAAGAAGAAGAAGTAAAATTTCAAAATTGGTGTGTAAAATGTTGTTAATGCAATTTAACGGAAATTTTCGTCGTTAAATTTCGTTAAAACTTTTTAACGAAAAATGCCGGTAAATCCGGTAAATCGTTAAACCGTTAGTCGTTAAACGCACACCCCTGATTGGAACCTGCACCTCCTGCTGATCAAGCGGCAATGCTTTAGGCCATTACACCATCGGCGCTTTTAGTGCTCAGAAAGACACTGTGCACTGTACTATCCCAGAGTGTCAGAGAGATTTTTCTTTATTTCGCAGCAAAAATTCCGCTTGTCTAGGGTTACACACCTGTTAATATGACAGCAAAAACAATTGTAAAACCATACATATCATATCACTGCTGTTCCAAGTAAGAAGCATTTCACACTATCAATCAAACCGAAGTCGCGTCGGCTAGGCGACAAAATTCAGCGAAGCTTAAAATTTTCAGAACCTTTGATTCCACCAACTTCGTCCATTCTATAAGAGGTTGTAACTCAGTGATGACTAGTCCTGTCGACAGTGTGATGGCAAACAGTTGGTTTTATCGTAGAAAAGTCTATTTTTTCGAAAGGCTCCAGCGAGCTGGTGATCCTCGCCTCATCCAAAAAGCAATACAAAGTGAATCAGAGCGGCTGAAAACTTCAGTCGGCAGCTGATAACTGGTGAAAAACAGTGGCTGCAGACTCGGAACAGGTGGAGTTTGTTTGGCTAGGAAATAACGAAGTGGCAGAAATTTCGCTTGCAGTGAAGGTCGATCTTTATGGGGTAGAGAATGTCCGAAAAAATCTACACAAATCGCCATCAAATTCTTGTCCTTTTAGGCACAGCAAACGGCCCTTCGCTTCCTTTGTATAGTATCACATATATCACAATCCTACTGATTATCGATTTGTTCGAGCTGACGCTAGCAACGTAAGGCATTCATTCCTGTCGCGTGCCAAAGTGCTCCAATGGATCCTTTTCGCACGATGGATTCCAAAGTGAGGAGCTCTTAGTCCAGGGTTTGCACTCCGAAAAGTCAGGTAGACGGATGCATAGATGCACGTCTTGGTGTACTTTTGACAACTCGCGGGACTTAGGCGGTTACGGCTCTCGCCTAGCGGGAAGGCGCGAAACGCAAGTTTTGGCCGGCCCACCTAATCTTCGACGACTTAATCCGGGCGTCACCACCTCTGTTAGTCAAATATCGACGAAGTTCGGAAGTGCTGAGACCTTCCATCACTTGCGAAAATCGTGTCTGAGCCTCGAACAGTAAAGAAACGAAAATATTAGATGACGCAATATAAGTCGAGATTACGCCATGCGCTCACACCGTTTTAGACGATTCTTCCTTGAGTAGCTGTGTAAATGTCATTTCCGTGGAGTTCTCAAATAAGGAAGGTGCCATTTTTCGTTACATTTCGCGAAGGCGCACCGCAGGCGGTGCGGGAACACGCTGTTGCCTCTATCGTAAACGCAACAGTCAATCATGTGCCTTGCCTGTGCGGATGAGCCGGTGGCTGATTGGCCGCAACGGCTACGATAGGAGCAACGGCGCATACCCGCACCTCGGCGGTGCATCGTCGAGACACGTTCCCATTTTTCGTACGTCTCCAAGCGGACAGAAAAATGTGTTTAAGGAATATAATAGATAAAAACCAATACTAATCAATCCCTTTTTGGCATGCGCCATTCATTCCGTCTCTACAGGGTGTCGCGGAGGCATGAATGCGTACCTGGCCTATACAACGAACTGCAGTAGCATTCGATGAAGTGAGGAGTTGGTTGACCTGGGCGGGGCGGACCTTCAATCGATTCGCGATGCATGCAAGAGTCATTCGACTGCACTATCCGTACTCAAATGGACAGTCAAGGGCTGACATAGGATCAACAGTCATTGGCACGCCTCAGGGCCTGTTCATACTTCGCGACAGCAGAGACAAGGGCGACGAGAGCGGCAAAAGCGACCGGTGCGACAGTGCCGGTGCTCGAGTATGAACACTTTTCGGCGGCTCGCGCTCGGTTTTAATCGATATGCATGTTTTGCACGGGCGACGGGAGCGACGAGAGCGCAGCGCGCGGAAGTATGAACAGGCGACAGCAGCGACTGGAGCGACTAGAGCGGCAAAAGCGACCGGTGCGACAGCGCCGGCGCTCGAGTTCGAACACTTTTCGGCGGCGCGCGCTCGGTTTTAATCGATATGCATGTTTTGCACGGGCGACGAGTCGCTCTTGTCGCAAAGTATGAACAGGCCCTCAGGGTTGTGGAGACGAAGACACTTTTGTAGAATAGAAGATACAACTGATGAGGAGTGTAGGAAGGACTGGCTCGTCAAAATGAAGAAAAAAGCAGAGGCAAGTCACCAAGTAGTGAGACAATACTAGCAACTTGTTGACGACGAAGGAAGGCGAGGAAGAGAATGCCGTCAAAATGATGAAGAACGACGTCAGTCAATCCATCCTTTTTAGGATGAGCCACGCATTCAACTTTTACGGGATGTCGTGGAGGCGATTTAAAAGGGTATTTGGCTTACATAATCACTACCAGTGGCGGCACACAACAGACAAGTCAGTGCTTTATTTTTCCCAGACAGATCCGGTACTGATTCTCCCGGAGGGTAGAAGGCTTGTTTAGCGGGAAACCCGAACCAAGAACCTCGTTTCAGGATGCAGGACGACAGAAGACGCCTCGTCCGACTGCACTACTTCGTGATCGCCGATCGAGGTTAACCTAGAAAAAGTGAAGGCTGATTTGCTGCCCCCCCCCCCCTACGAGGAAAAAAGAAACCGAGTAGTAGCAGTGTGACCGCAACGACGAGCTCAAACGGCGATTGGATGTAAAGCCGTTGCGAAAGCGTCCAAAGTACTCGGGCCGACGGCATTAAACGATAAAACGGACGACGAATTACTGGCCAAAAATAGCCGTTGGAACAGCTGCTTCTCCTGTGAAAACATAAGGTCATGCCAGGCTTGTCGCAGTGACTAGACAACTTTCATGAGGACAAGTGGTGACCTTGGTTTGATAGCACAGGCCTGGAGCGCGCCATGCATTCGATATCCACCAACTGGATTCTTTGAAGCGTCAACAATATGTGGTCAAGACAGCTTGCTATGCTAGATACATCCATACATGTGTTTCTCATACAAGTATCGCATCTCTCCACTGATATTCGAGTACATCCCGGCAAGAAGGATCTGATGGTGGGAATAAAACACATTTTCTCAAGCTATTCTTGGTCTAGGTAGAGCAGTCGAAGATGTGCTAGCTGTTGCGTGCACCCGATTCCAGACTCTTGGTTCAAGTCCAAACCAGGCGGTCCAAGCCTTCCTACTGGTGCAAGTTCTTGATCGAGTTCTTGATAAGCTGGAGAAGTATTTATTCATTTTATTATTTATTTATTAATCAGTGAACATTAGTGCGCATTGCGAAAGCAACCAAAATATTAACACTTTGCTTCCATGGAAGTCATGCCATTTTTATTTCTTAACACTTTGGAGAGGAATATCATTTGTTTCATACTCATGGTGATTCCTACAACACATAAGGGGGAACCCCTAGAGTGTTCCAACTACCGAGGATCAAACCGATCTCACACACGATGAAGGTCTACGAAGAACTGGTCGATTCGAGGCCGCGGGAGATGGTCACCCTCTTCCAGGGGCAGTGGGGCTTCATTTCTGAGAGGTCTACCACAGACGCGATATTTTTATCGTTTGCCAGGTGATAGAGAAGTATCGGGAGAAGGGAAGCCCTGCTACCTGGCATTCCTGGACTTGGAGAAAACCTACGACAGGCTACCCAGGGTTGTGCTCTGGAAATCCTTTCGAGGGAGTGGTGTCCCGGAACGTTTGATGTTGGTCATAAAAGACATGCACGAAGGCTCGAAAGCAGCGGTACGAACTGCACACGGGATGAGGAAGAAGATGGATCACAGTGGCGTACATCAAGGGTTCGAGCCGACGCCTGACTGCATAGTGAATCACATTGAGGAAGGCTCTCTCAGGAAAATCCTCTACGTAGACGATATCGCTCTAGTAGCCGACAGCCGAGAGAAGCTGGAGGAGAAGGTGCAGTTGTGGCAAATAGCCCTCGCAGACAATGGCCTGGGGCTGACGTGAAGAAGACGAAGTTTATCAGCTTTGAGCAGTTCGCTGAATCGATCCTAGACTGTCAAGGGAAGCAATCGAGAAGATGGAGGAATTCCGCTACCTCGGAAGAGACCTATCCGAGGAAGGAAGTGGGGACCAGGCCGTCAGGGGACGGATGAATGCAGCATGGCTCAAATGAAGGGAGTCCACAGGGATCCTCTATGACCGTATGTGCTCCAGGACACTCAATGGCAAGCTATTAGGTTGGTGCATAAGTTCTCGGACATTTGATCCCTCCTGGATTGAAAGCGCATTTTCCCGCCAAATTTCTCACATGTATCAACGCGTAAATGATCGATCGATAGAGAAAGGAAAGAGCCACAAAACTGTTCCTAACATTTACTTCTGCGTTGTTAACGTCAGCTATTATGGCTGAGCAATTCATCCCAACTGAGACGCATATTCGGCACGTCATGTTATTCCTGCATCAATCTGGCCTCAATGCCAACGAACCGTATCGTCGCCTGAAGGATGTTTCCAACGAGAGTGCTCCTGCTCGAAGTGCTGTGTACCAGTGGTTCTCGAAGTTTGCAGTTGGTGAATTCCCCGTTGAAGATAATGAACGAGAAGGGCGCCCGATGGCACTGGATTTGGATGGCCTCCGAAGTAGAGTGGAAGCGGACCCATACCAAACCACTCGCGAACTATCAAGCACTCTTGGTGTTAGTCACTCGACAGTCGTTCGAGGATTGAGGTCGACTGGCAAGGTGCAAAAATTGGGTCGCTGGGTACCTCACGACTTGACACAACGTGACATGGATCGCAGAGCCGATGTCGCTCTGTCTCTCCTTACCCTCAGACCTACCCACGGATGGCTGGACAACCTTGTCACGGTGATGAGAAGTGGATACTCTACTCTAACTATCACCGCCATGCACAGTGGGTTGACGCAACTGGAGAGGCAGAGGACGTTCCGAAACCCGACTTTCACGTGAAAAAGGTGATGCTATGCATTTGGAGGAGCGTTCTTGGCGTAGAATACTGGGAGCTGCTGGGCGAAGGGATAACAGTGACGGCAGGGGTTTACGTCAACCAACTGAGGAAGTTGAGGGCCCACCTTCAAACCACACGAGGAGAGCAATTGAAGGTGTATTTTCAACACGACGCTAGACCGCATATTGCTAGAGCGACGGCGGCTGAGTTGGCGGACTACGGATGGACCGTTCTTCCACATCCACCTTACTCCCCAGATCTCGCTCCTTCTGATTATCGTTTGTTTTCAAGCCTTCAACGCTATTTGGACGGCCAGCAATTTAGGAACCGAAATGATGCCAAGGAGGCACTGCTCACATTTTTCGAATCACAACCGGCCACGTTTTGGAGAAAAGGCATCCATGACTTACCAGCACGTTGGCGAAAGACAATTGATGTAAAAGGTGGTTACTTCGAATGATTTGATATTGTTGTTCGTATGTTGTGATAATAAATATTTCATGCCCCCAATGTCCGAGAACTTATGCACCAACCTAATATATAGAACAGTACATAGTGAGGCCTGCCGTCCTCTAGAGCAGTGAGTGCTGGGCCCCGGGCAAAGCGCAGGAGCGGCAACCGAAAAAATGAGGATGATCAGGTGAGCTTGTGGATGGGTGCGGAAACTTTTACTCACTTTCGGTCGCTCGCGACGCCGCTGCCCGCGGCAAGCCCTCGATGGCGCGACGAAACGAGTACAGCTTGTGTGCTACGTGCGAGTGGGTCCTGCACCGATTATCGACGGCTGGCAAATTGTCAGTCGTCGTCCCGCCCTTGCCAATTGTTTACTGTTGACCATCTTGCAGTCTATACATACAATTATCACAAAAAATTCGACACTCTTCTCGACAGGTCCAACGCTTTTGAAATGAGGCTGAACATCTTCCAAATCAAAACGAGCTCCTTCCACTTTAAGCTGGAGACTCTACAAAAAGGTTAGAATAATTCTTGATCAAGGAAAGTTTTCAGAATGATTTCTTTAAGATTTAATTTACCTACTTAATAAGAGAACCCATTGTTTGAAATTTTATAAAATCCTAATTTTTTGAGGAAAAACAATGGTTTAAAGTTTGTTCTAAAAAACAGAAAAGCGGCCACCTTTGTGGCATAAAAAGAGATTACGCCATGCCCTTGTCTAAGACGTCGTGATGTTTGGTTGATTGATAGCAAAATTTCTGCTTGCATGCAATTTTACACCTGTAATACACAACCAAAACAATTGTAAAGAGCACACATAACTTCACCTTGAAGCTTCATTTAAGCGTCACTCACACTATCAATCAAAGGAAAAACGCGACGAGCTAGTCGGATGCATGGCGCGATCCCTTTTCAAACTACTAATTGAGTGCTGCCTTATTGAGCTTTAAAACAAAATTAAATTTATTATTTTTTCCCAAAATATTAAAATGTCTAAAAAATATAACACTCATTCGGGCATGTCAACTAAAAAATTTTAGAGAAAATTCTACTAAAATTTTCTTGAACAAACTCTCCTCCCCCTCTTCCGCTCTCCTTAGAAATCCTCTAGTTTGACCGAAAAACGGTCGCTTTGATGTAGAAGACGTTCAGTTTGATTTCAAAAGCATCACGCTTCTTCTTGTCTTTCGCTTTTCGCTCGTCTGTTTTTCGCTTCTCACCCTTGTTTAAAATAATTCGCAGTTCAAAGTGAGAAGTGTCAAATTTGTCAAATTTGGCGTGAAAATGGTATAAATAAGGTGTCTACTAATGGTCTTACGAGGGAGGTCACTGAACTCGGTCCGGAGATTCTGACCGAGACCTATATGGTCTTGTAGGGCATCGGACGAGGATCACAGAACTATGTTTTGTTTTTGCCAAATGCCCCTGGGTGGTCCAAAAATGGCAAAAAACTGAATCACTTCCGGGCGGGCTGATAAGGCAAAAATCACACCTGGAATGGCCCCGACGTGCTCAGAACTTGACTACAAAAGGTTTGGAGCTCAAATTAAAGTTAGATTATAATAAAATGATAATTAACGACGTTTCCTAGACGAAGATGCAGTGTGCATTCAAGTGATTCATTCGCATCGATGGTGGCAGCGACTGGATGGCCGAGTGGATAGCGAGTCGTACTTGCGGGTGGGGGTCGAAGGTTCGACTGTTTGGTGTGATCCTTTTTTTATTATCAATAGTCTATCTAGTCGATCGTATGAGTAAATGAGGTGACAGTGAGAAACACCTCCAGGGTTTAAGCAAGATTTTAAGTATCACTTTTTCCGTCCGATTCGCACCACTATCCAATCGGGCACCACCTCACACTCGGTCGATTATCTCCATTGCTCTCGAGCCCGCTGCGTGTCGCGGGGTTAGCAAGTGAATACGGTACCCCACCGTAGCCAAAATGTATTCTTCAGTTGCAAAAATGGGAGCACTCCACAGAGCTAATCGCATGGGCGCCCCCGGAATCGAACCTTCGACCCCCACCCGCAAGTCCGACTCGCTATCCACTCGGCCATCCAGTTGCTGCCACCAACGATGCGAATGAATCACTTGAATGCACACTGCATCTTCGTCTAGGAAACGTCGTTAATTATCATTTTATTATAATCTAACTTTAATTTGAGCTCCAAACCTTTTGTAGTCAAGTTCTGAGCACGTCGGGGCCATTCCAGGTGTGATTTTTGCCTTATCAGCCCGCCCGGAAGTGATTCAGTTTTTGCCATTTTTGGACCACCCATGGGCATTTAGCAAAAACAAAACATAGTTCTGTGATCCTTGTCGGATGCCCTACAAGGCCATGTAGGTCTCATTCAGAATCTCCGGACCGAGTTCAGTGACCTCCCTCGTTAGACTATCAGATATATTGTCATCACAAACTTTTTACTAACGGTAAAGACCTTATTACAATAGTACTTACAATAATAGTCAGTTGTTACTGTTAGTTAGTTTGCTGTTAATAAGAGCAAAAATTCGCAGTAGCCATTTCCCGTTAGTAAGTTCATGCAATACTAGACAGCAAGAAGCCCACTGATGGAACCCGTGTGAGTAAATCTCGGGCGCACCGCCAGCGAATGGCGGGTGACGTCGCGCACGCGGCGTGCGCTCAGGGCGGCCGGCGCGGCCAAAAGTGGGTAAAAGCTCCGCCGCCCCCCCCCCCCCCTTGTGATGGAGCCGTGGAGACAGAGTGTGAAATGAGGACGTTAGGGCAGTGTTGAAGAAAGCACCGATTCAACTGAAGATGACGGAGTTGATACCGACACATCCTCAGAAGATCAGAGGATCACATCATAGGTTTGTTTTCGAAAGAAGCTTTGACCAATTCTTAGGTATCTTGCCTCCAACCCCCATTCGATACATAACAAGTTGTTGTTCATTCAATGATAAAATAAAGGAGATTACCTCACGTATCAAACAATAACTAGAGAGCACAACTGAACAAAGTAGGAACTACGTGCCAGGTATGTGGTTGGATGTATGTATCCGAGCAGGAACTTGACCATTTGAAAAGCAACGCCAAAATGACAAAGGAAATGTCTCGAACAACTCGCCTTTTTTTGTTCAACGAATTTCGTGCCCGCACTCAGCTTAATCACTAAGCACCACCATCTACTCAAACAACGCGCTTTGTTGCATGCGGTCACGAAACGACGAGAAGAACTGGTAGAATTTGAAGTGAATGCTTGGCCTTTGGCACCCATGGGACATCGCGGTGCAGGAAGAATTACTCAGCTCCTAATTCGGTGCAGACGACTCTGCAGACTGTGCAAGTGGAACTCAGCGCGGACGAGGACGGCAGCGATCTTCTGGAAAGAATACTTTGTTATTATTAGAGAATAAGCTGCTCGCCGTACACTCAAAGACGGCTTTACGACAAAAAAACGCACGCGAGAATTATCACCAGGATGCAGAATGGAATCAGAAAATGAACTGAGATAACGGGCGGCGAGTTTCTCAAACTTGGGTAATTAAACCCTACTCCTGAACTACAGGTTGTCTTAAAAAACCGCTGTTTAAAAGGTGATAACTTTGCTGCCAGTAATGCCAGTAAAGATGCTTTAAAAGTTAAGATCTCTTAAGAAACCGCAAGAAAATATAAACTGCTACATAAGCGGTAGGGGTCGCTCTACGCACTCGTCTGAATTTTTGCATTTTAAAACAAAAAAATATTAAATACATACTTGAAAACATGAACGGAAAACTTGAAAACAAAGGATACATACTTGTAAAAATCCCTCCATAAAGTGACCGCTTCGATTGATTTCTGCTTCTTTCAAAGTTTTGAATTTAGAAACATGCTACGGCTTGCGGCAAAAAGCGAGGTGTCCTAAAAATGTAGCTACTGTCCAAAAGGTTGTAACATTGCTGCTTGTGTAGCTTTTGAAAAAGTTTTAGACCTATATGATAGCACGGAATAATGTAAATTCTACAACGGGCTAATGATCAAGATTATTCACGCTGTCGTCTGAAACTTTACATTTCAGATTCGGCTGATTGCTTAGGGCCTGTTCATACTTCGCGACAAAAGCGGCAGGAGCGACAAAAGCGACAAGAGCGACGAGAGCGACAAGAGCGACTGGAGCAACTGGGGCCACGGATGTAGTGTGGTGTACGTAAATAATTACGCATTTCACACTACATTCGTCGCGGACGGGGTGTGGAGTACGCAATTATTTACGTACACCACACTATGTCCGTCGCTTTTGTCGCTCTTGTTGCGAAGTATGAACAGGCCCTTAGGAAGCTCATACAGGACTCAATTTTGCGGCAAATTGATTTCGCTTTTTAAATATGCGGAATGGCGGCAAAGCATTTACAACCAGGGATTCTAGAGGAAATCTGATTAGGTTCTAGAATTCTTTGAAGATTCTCTACAAAACACATTTAAATGTAGTTTTGCATGGCTAAATCCGAGAGAAATACGAGTGGAAGGAAAATGGTCATGAGGTAATGGCACTGGAAACACCTCTTCAAGATCACAATGTATTGCAGTAGATCATAATGATCAACGCTCTAATCGATAATTCGCGCAGGAAAAACAGCTTCACATAGTGTTAATCGATTACTATCCTCCTCAACTTCAAGCAGTGCTCCTGCAGATGGCAAAACGCAATTGGCTAACCGCACCTCAGCGGGTTCAAGCTGTGCTTCTTCGAGACTTGAAATGGTCCTACGCCGACATCGGGAGAAAGCTCACCAGGGAAGGGTCTCAGGCGTAGAACTGAATGGGGGAAATGAATAGTACCGCGAGAATCTCCACCCTTCATATAGTAGAAAAACATGTTTCGTTTTTGCTGAGTCCTTGAGCCCAAAGAGCTACGGGCCCTCGAAATTGGGGGTACAGTATTGCACCGTCACCCGTACCCCATAACCTACCGTAATCGGCCGAAATTTGAAAAACAAATGTCAGATTCGTGATCAGCACCCCAAATAACCCCCTGGGCAAAGTTTGGGCGAAAATTTTTTTCGACCTCTCGTCGACCTCTGGAGTCGTGAAAGTATAACAGTGCCTTAGTGGTGGTTTGAATCAGCTTACTTCCTATACATCTCCTACAATTTATTCCACTCTAAATTGTCAAGTAAAGGTTCTGTGAGCTGTGCTTTGCTCACCTTTCTTAGTTTCTGAATTATACAATGTTTTGTGTTTTTCAGCGAATGTTAAACAAAGACCTTACAACAGATACAGGTTACAGCAGGTACGGGTCACTAGAGATGTCGAGGTCATAATCACCGACTTCGCCTAAACCTTGCCCAGGGAGGTTACTTGAGGTGCTGATCACGAATCTGACATACGTTTTTCAATTTTCGGCCGATTACGGTAGGTTACCGTAGGTACGGGTGACTAGGGCCGTCGAAGTCATAATCACCGATTTCGCCCAAAGTTCTCCCAGGGGAGGGGTTATTTGAGATGGCGATCACGAATCTGACATCCATTTTCCGTATTACCCTGAAGTATGTTAAATCACATTAGGTGAAGGTGATTAGTGGTAAGGTCATGGTCACCGTTTTTGCCCAAACCTCGCGTTGAGTATGAATCTGATCCTTATTTGACAATTTAGAGTGAAATAAATATGTAGAAGATGTATAGGAAGCAAATTGGTGGAGAAGGCGGCAATCATGAAAGATGCAAAAATGTTGCGTAGCACTTGAGTCGAACATCTGACCTAGCACCTGCGAAGTAGCCCCGCACCCTGCTGAGCCGCCGACTCGCTTGGCGCAGAGCCGTTCGCCGCGTCCCATACAACAGCGCGCGCTCAGGCATGCACGTGAGCACGTGCTGACGGTGCGCTACTCTACTCTCCCCCCCCCCCCCCCTTTGAGGGCCCGTAGCTCTTTTAGTTCGAGAACTCAGCAAAAACGAAACATGTCTTTCTACTATATGAAGGGTGGAGAATCTCGCCGCACCATCCATTTCCCCCGTTCAGACCTACGCCTGAGACCCTTCCCTAGTCAGTTTTTCGAAATCTACCGTTTTCACCCGCAAAAGGAAGTTGTTCGACTCAATGCGGAACTGGTGTCTAGGCGTGATCAAGAACAAGGGCTATCCAACCAAGCATTGACCAGTTCTTCAATAATAAACGTGTTTTGACGGTCTGTTGCAGTACTATGTGATTTTGAGGAAGTGTTCATCATCCATTACCTCATAACCATTTTTCTTTCCATCGAATTTATCTGTAAATATAGCGTTGCCATGACAACATTTAGTAGTGTATTGCAGAGAATTTTCAGGATTCTAATAACCTACTCACTTTTCTCTGCACTCCATGGTTCCAACTTACGATCGAAAAACGCCGCAGAGGTAGGTGTCCGTAAATATTTCGCTGCCGCTGTATCTATATGGCAGAGATCTAGTCCTTAAGCTGTGTGCAAGTGTGATCATCTAAATAGCCGTCCAAGGCGCCTACCCACAAAACCTGAACCCAATGATATCAAAAGGCCAATGACGAGTTAGAAGGAAGTCAACTATAATGATGGAGCCGTTGGCGGTGTGGTTGGAGTGATGGCGCTGTCCTTCATCTCATCCACGAGCCCCATCCGGCGATTAACCGACGCCAATAGGCTGCTAGACGATACATGCATCAACAAAGCCATTCGTCGGGTTACTCTCAGCAAGTTCTTTCTGGCAGCGATAGCGTGCTTGTCAGTCACTAGGGTGAGGGATAGGAAGCAGTGGAAAAAGTTTGCAGGGGTTGCAAAGGACGCAGTGGTAGAAGGCGGTGCTTCCACCGACTATTATTCCTGGGTTGTTCAATAATTAATGCCGTTTTTCTGATAGATGGCGTGAACTGTGCATTTTTGTGTGATACTGATTGCGTGGCTTACATTATTATAGACTTTCTTCTGCCAAGAACCCAGCGCGGTAAAAAATGATGTTGAAAATGGACAATCAAAGAGAGCATTAGTGGTATATTTTACTGCTTTATTTCCGAAAGGCCAAAAATGCGCTGCAAACTTGAAAGAAACGATGTGGAACTTATGTTGAGAATTATGTACCTTACTGGGTCCGGATTCATTAACGATCTACCGGCCGGTAACGATGGAACTTTCCGCGAAACCGGCTGTACCGCGATTCATCAACGCGCGACGTGGTAGGTTTGCGGTGAAAACCGTCAAAGCAGTTAAGGCCCATTCACACAGCTGCGACAGTGCGGCGCGACGGCACGTATAGCGGTCAAGTTGATTGATTTCGTCGTTCGATCAATTTGATCACAATACGTTGCTTCGCGTCGCTCGGCGACGGGGTATAAATGGACCCTCGTTTAGGGGTTGTTTAATGTGCGCGCGACGCGATGCCATGTGGCCTTTGTTGTTCTCCTCGCAGGGTTTTCTTCGTGGCTAGGCTCATTTCGGGCTTTCTTTCTCGTGTAAACTTCCTCGCCGGCACCGAAGCCCATATTTCTGTGCCGGACAAGTCACAGGGAGTTCTAATGATATGTCCGGCACAGAAATGCGCCAATTGAATGACCACTTTTTGGAGCAGATGTTTTTCTAGGCCGTTTTCTTCCACTTGTGTGGCGATTCCTGCATTTTTCTCATGTGAACTTCCTCGCCGGAAAAATTGGGCCTCAACTGGGACGATTCCGTGCTGGACGCGTCACGAGAACCCCCCCCCCGTGTCTAGCACAGAAACGTGGGTTTCCATGCCTGCGGGTGAAATGAGAATCGAAAGAAATGCATGAGTGAGCACAAGCATGGTGGACCCCCCCCCCCCTAGCAAAACATGACGTCGACGAAATACCCTTAATAGCAACGATCCCACAACCGTGTATGGATCAGAAGGCGGGGAAAACGGGAAAAACGCGAAATCACGAACAAAACGGTAGACAAGTCAAGGAATCAAAGAAAAAATGGGCACTATTGTACTTTACGGACTCCAGAGGACGAGGAGGGGTCGAAAAAAATTTTTCGCCCAAACTTCGCCTAGGGGGGTTATTTGGGGTGCTGATACGAATCTGACATCCGTTTTTCGTTTTACGCTGGAGTACGGTAGATTACGGTAGGTGCGGGTGACTAAGCCTGCTAAGGTCATAATCACCGATCTCGCCCAAATTTCGCCCAGGGTGTTATTTGGGGTGCTGATCACGAATCTGACATCCGTTTTTCGTTTTACGCTGAAGTACGGTAGATTACGGTAGGTGCGGGTGACTAAGCCTGCCGAGGTCATGGTCACCGATTGTGAGCAATCCCATTCTTTTAAGCCATTCCTGGAAATCCGCTGCGTCCATATTTAGCTTGTCAAAGTCGCGCAGTTCTCCTGGCAGCGGTTGTGGAACAGTGCTTGGAGGGCCATGATGCTTAAATTCTTATCTCTCGATTAAGCCTTCGCCTATCGAAGAGTTTCCCGCAAAAATGGTTTCCCGCAGATTTGCGAATTTTTAGGCGATCGCTGCGGGACCGCCTGCATGCCCACCCGTAGCACCACGAATAATCCCTATTTTTTTCTCGACCTTTCCTCGTCCTCTGGAGTCCGTAAAGTACAATAGTGCCAAAAAATGCACTGAATCAGCTGATTTGCTAAAATTCTGCAAAAGCCTCCGTCTGCAGAACTGCGGAGCCGTCGCGTCACTGTGCAGTCCTGCGTCGCTGCGCCGAGCTGACTGGTGATGTTATAATAGTTATAATATGTTAATAGATGTTAATATAATAGATGTTTTGGTATTTATCGTGGATCTCTTCTAAGGTTGGTTTTTGGTTACTGCGATCGGTTTCTGGCATTCCCTAAATAATGATGCGGTACTTTCCTGCAAAATTTCACTGAGACACTAGGTTGTTCTATTTTGCAAAGCTTCTTGCTCATTCAGGCTCTTGAAGAAGGTGATTTTTAGGAAACTTTAGGCTGGCCTAGGTCCGTACCGAAGTCTAGCTTGTTAGTCCAAGGGCCCGTTTATACTTCAACGCCGAGCAACGCGACGCCAAGTATTGTGGCCATATTGATCGAGCGACGCGATCGATCAATTTGGCCACTATACATGACATGGCGTCGCTCGGCGTCGGAAGTATAAACGGTGCCTTACTCTCTACAGTTAGATCATCTACTGCACTATATAAACGAGCTCCTTTCAAGTAACTTAAACTATCAGAAAACACCCACAAATACGGAGAGCCAAAGAAAGTCGTACCTGGAGTTAGGATCGTTCACTAAGAATGAGCGAAACCAGACTTCAACCTAATATGGATGACTGACAACTAGAATTACTGAAAAACATCTGTCACCATTGCGAACGATTTGAGGGAATAAAATTCTTCATGAATAGCTTGTCGCGCTAGATGAAGTCTAGCAAGATGATGGAAAACGTGGAGGTCCTCTCTCTTAAACGGGCCATAAAGGCGTGCCATTGAAGCGAAAATCGCCTGCGGTACATCATAGCTTTTAGTTCATAGCACAATATGGGCCTTCGGAATGCATGACGGAAAATTCGCCTCCGGGTAGAAGAATTTTCTGGGTTCAAGTTCGGGACAACCACTCCGTTTCGTTTCCATAACCAGCATCTCGACGCCACAGCAGCAAGCCTAGGTGCCCTTCTAAGGTTACAATATGTGTTTCCCTGCATTGAAGACAAGAAACAGCATAGAACTACTAAGCTAGTGTGTCGGTGGTTCAGAATATGTCCTTCCGTACACACATTCGACACAGTTTACCTCAAACTTGAGTAATTAAACCAAAACTTTAATATACAATTACGGTACATATTAGAGCGTCCTAAAAACATCTTACAAAAGAATGAGGAATAGAAAAAATAAAACATGAGAAGAGCGCCATGTGAATTTTCCCATATGACTCTTTTACAGGGAGCTTTTTCCTCACAGTATCCCACGTAATCGTCCTATGATCGCGAGAAAGTCGCGATAACTACAGACATACAGAGCGTCTGAAAAAAAACGTGTATATTGTTTGAAAGATGATAACTTTGCTCACAGTAAAAGTAAAGAAGTTAAAACCTCATATGAAAGCTTAAGAAAATATAAATTGATTGCGCCATGCACTCGTCTTAAGTCTTGCATTTTGCACTCGATCGATTGTGTTTTGCTTAAATACATGTTATAATTTCCCCATAAAATGGTCGTATCGATTGATTTGTGCTTCATTCAAAATTGAACCTTTAAAACACATTATGGCTTGCGAAAAATGCTGGGTACCCTAAAAATGCAGGTACTGCTTCAAAGGTTCTAGCATTGTTGTTAGTGAAGCTTTTGAAGACGCTTGAGACTCATTTGTAAGCGCAGGTTAACGAAATTTTTGTGGCATGCAATTAGTCAAGATTGAGCCATGCTCCCGCTTGAAACCTTGCATTTCAGACTCGATTGATTGTTGAGGAACTGCACGCATGAATCAATTAATGCGGCAAATCGCCTCTGCACTTCGACGATGCTTTCGAACATTCAGTAGCACTTCAGGATAAATTCCTTCTTCTCGAAGGAAAGCCTAGAGCCGGGCATGACTCTTGTTATTGGATTAGATGTGTAGAGAGTGTTATTAGAGCGATAAACTGTGGAATCGAAGAACTCGCATGTCACGTATCTTTCACGTCATTGCCAAGCTCTAAACGTTAAAAGAAGCACGGTGCAGGTTGATGCGGTCGATTAATAGCAAGATTATGACAAGCATTCAGCCCACGCACAACCAATCGAGTGTAAAATGCAAGGTTTCAGGAGAATGCATGGCACAATCTTCACTATTTGCACGCCGCAGAAATCTTGGTACTGTTCTTTCACTGGAGTGTTAAACATACTTGCAAGCAGTTAGAGCCTTTCAAACATTAGCTTCATTTTTTAGGATACCCAGCATTTTTGCATACCGTGGTGTGTTATTAATACTATATTTTATAGTATTATATTATTAAACCTTAAAAAAGCACAAATCAATCGATATGGCCACTTTGTGGAGAAAGTACCACAAGTATTCAAAAGAAACACATTTAGTCGTGTGTAAAGTACCAAGTTTCGGACGAGTGCATGGCGCAGTCTTCACTTTGAGCAAAGTTATCACCTTTCAAACGGTGTATACATTGTATTTTTGCATGTATTTTTAAATGTATCTTTTTAGAAGACATCCTGTATACAAACTTAAAAACACATTGTGGCTTGCGAAAATGCAGACACTATTTGAACGGTTCTAACATTGGTGATAGTAAGGCTTTTGAAGATGTTTGAGACTCGTATGAAGGCAAAGGGTAACGAGCTTCCTGTGGCGTGCAAGTAGTCAAGATTGCGCCATGCCCTCGCCTGAAACTTCGCATTTTAGACTCGACTGATTGTGCATGGGCTGAATGCTTGCTACATTCTTGTTACTACTTAGCCACATAAGCCTGTGGTGTGCTTTTTTAACGTCTAGAACCTGAGAATCACGTAAAAGGCACGAGTAACGCGAGTTTATTGACTGCACAATTTAACTGTGAGCGGGAGCCCTATTAGGGGGGGGGGTGCAAAAGTAATGAGACAAAATGAAAAAAAAATCTTTATCTTCTTAATCTTTATCTTCTTATAACTCAATTACAACTCAACGATGCTGAGGAATGTATTTGCCATTAAGGGCAAGGGCCTTGCTGCCATCGCTCAGCCAACTTCCTGATCCCATCCTTCCAGAACTGCTTGGGCCTGGTGTTGATCAACTGCTCGACATGGTTGTCAAGGACTGCTTGGGTTCTTGTGTCCCTTCCGACTAGGAAGTCCTTTAGGCTCAAGTAGTAGTGCTAGTCGCATGGAGAGATGTCCAGCGAATACGGTGGGTGAGGCATGTGAACGTAGCCCAGCTGGGCAAGCTTATCCGTGCTTACTTGTTCCCGATGGGGTGCGGCGTTGTCGAAGATTAGAACCTTCTTGAAGCGCTGCGAATGAATAAGAGCGAGTCGCCGGCCCATCTCTTCTATTTCGTTCACTATGGCCTTGAAGTTCATCGTGGTGCACTTGGGAAACAGCTTCCGGTAAACCGATCCATGGGCGAAACCCAAAAGCTCCAAAGATGCTTCTCGCCGTGAACATCTCGCCGAACGAAGGTCGGTAACAGGTCACCAGGCCTCACCCAGACTCGCTGCTTGGCACGATTAAGGTAGAAGACGTACTTCTCATCTTGCGTGAATATTGAGCCCAGGCTGCTCGGGGTTGGGAATTGGGGGAGATTTGCGCGACACAGGTCGACTCGTCAGACTGGGGTTTTGGCATGCTTCTGGAAAGGGCGGAAGTGGTGACTTCTCAGATGGGCTTCAGTAAGTAGCATACAAACATACAAATACGATAAGCACGACACCAGACTCCAGCCATGAGATATATGGACACGGCATGGGGTGTCTCATTACCTTTGCCCCCCCCCCCCCCTAATATTTTCCAAGACGGATTCTGTGAACTGATGAAGCAACATTCAAGCGGAATGGAGAGGTTAGTCGGTGTAATTGCAGAGATAAGGCGACGGAAAACGTTAAACGAAGCACAGCATAGGTTAACGTGGCCAAGAACTAACAAGATTGTGACAAGCATTCAGCCCATGCACATTCAATCGAGTCTAAATCGAAAGTTTCAGGCGGGGGCATGGCGCAATCTTGACTATTTGCATACCACAGAAATCTCATCGGCCTTTACTTTCATACGAGTTTCAAACGTCTTCAAAAGCTTCACTAGCAGCAATGTGGGAACCTTTCCAACATTGCTGCTAGTGTTATTTAGGGCATTTTTAGGATACCCAGCATTTTTGGCCAGCCGTGGTGTATTTTCAAGGCTTGAACCTTATAGGAGGCACAAATCAATCGATACAGGCACTTTGAGAAGGAATCATAACAAGTATTCAAGCGAAACACAATCAATCCAGCTTAAATTGCAAGAATTCGGACGAGTGCATTGCGTGTCCCATAACGCTTATATGTCAGAAATTTTCTATTTTTTAAGCTTTCATATGAGCTCTTAACTTCTTCAGCACCTTTTCTATGAGCAAGGTTATCGCGTTTCAAACAGTGTATAGTGCAATTTTTGAGACACCTGCATTTATACCCTTATAAAGAAACCCAGATATTTAGGGCTTTAGTAGAATTCCTAACAAAAACCATTGAGCACGAAACGACTCGGTTTTCGCGTGGAAAACACTGCGCCGAAAAAAAGCTATTTGCTTTGGTCATTAAATTAGCAGCACCAGATGGGATCTGAAAGCACGTGATGCTTTTGTCTAGATATCTCCCTCTGAGATTGTAAAAAAATGCTCATGATGCACAAAAAATTACATTTACAATTACACTCACAAAAAAACATTAATTTGCACATATGTGGCTTGCTGCATGCTACAATAGTGGTCGTATCTTTTGGCTTTTCTTACGCTTTTATAGCGCTTTTCAAACTGCGTGCTTCATCCAGGGAGGCTATACAAAAGAATAGAATTGCAGCATTCAGAAGGGATGGATGCACAAAAGCGTATTCAAGAGATTGAGGAAAGTCACAACGCGATGTGTCAAAAAAAGTCGGATATCAAAAAACGAGACTCGGGGATGAAAAACTCAAACCCCTATACGGTCAAGCTGCTTGCAAGGCTCTATCGGTGTGAAACGAGCCAATTCTTCCGAATTCTGCTCGAATATTGCTGCCACGCGAGACTGAGTCTCGAATAGGCTCGCTTAGTTCACAGCCACGATACGACACGGCACGAAATCTTCAAACTTGGGTAATTAAACCACTTATTTCAAATATTAAAAGTAAGGGAATTTATGCAAATCTGGATACACAAAAATGTAAGGGGTCCAAACCCAATCGAGGAAAGGGGCACTCCATTATGACATGTAAATGCCCATGACATTATTTATAAGGACATGCAACATAACACATGAACGACCTTACCTGATCCCCCTCCCTTCAAAATCATCGATCTTGACCTGGAAAATAAAAAACTCGCTACAAAACTATGAAGAGGCTGCAGCGACGCTGCTCGTAATGCCCGTTCAAATTCCCGCGCTACCATATGCGTGCGCGTCGACTCGTTCACCGTGGGAAATACGCAAAGGGACGCCCTGAGGCAGTACGTATCACCCCACGGCCTATTTATTTTTTGCATGTGGTCCGCGTCGGTCGCTCTTCGTCGTAGGTTTTGTAGCGATTTTTTTATATTTCAGCTCAGGATCGACGATTTCCAAGGGAGGGGACCAGGTGAGGTCGTTCATGTGTTGTGTTGCATATATTTATGCGTAAACTGTCATTTACATATCATTACGGAGTGACCCCCCGATTAGGTTGAAACTGTAAAGGAAAGTGGGGAATAGTAAGAGAAAGGAAAAGTGAATATCGTCGGTGGTGGATAAAGGACGCAATATGCCTATGCCTTTTGAGAGAAGCTCGCAGGTGAGCACCTAGATAAGAATTTCAAATTCTAAAGCTAAAGTGAGGCAAAGAAAACGTTAAATAACAGCTCTACTCTAAAAATGGATCACTTGTAGCTTTTGCGACAATGGTAAACCATGTTTATTGTATTTATTGATTTATTCTATCTTCTGCGCAGCTATTCGTACAAACCAGTTACAATTGTATGGACAAAGCATAATGTGGAAAGGCAGCAGGGTGAGAAAATGTAGGTAAAAACACTACAAACTGAATGCAGAAAGAAAAATTACTGAGATAAAGAACCGGTGCGAACCTATAGGCAGAAGATGGAATGCAAAAGCATACTCATGTGAGGAGTAAAAAGGCAAGAAGGAGGCCTGACGCTCTGGGAAATTGATGTGAAGAGCAACTGTGTTTTAACTGGAACGAGTTTTGAAGCCGAATTCGAGGACTACTCAACTGAAGGACTGGATAGTTTCACGCGAAATAACTTCTTAAAGTGCATAGCCTGCTGGAAAAGTTAATGGGCGCTAGAAGATATTATTCACCAGATCTGATGTTTCTTTTCGACAAAAGTAGTATTATAACCGGCCGTAAGCCACGTTAGGCATCGATGTGATTACTGGCTGAACCAAGGATTGATAATTGCTGATATTGTCCTGCTGTTGTGAGTTCTGTCCATCGGCAAAGGTTCACACGATTTCCTCTTCAAGCAGTCAGCTCTAGACGAAAATCGATCAAAACTAATCGACAATTAGTTATGATTGTAGCGACACGAGGTTTTTAGGTGGATCTTTGGTAGAGCCTGACGTTTTGATTCTCGTCGTCTTCAGAGGGCAATTGGATCCACCGCAATTGCTGATGTGCAATCACGTCAGTTATCCAGTAGGCTCTGTTTATAATTCCATCGACGCGATATCGCGCATAGAGGCGAAATCGATTGATCGCGTCGCTCCGCGTCGACGCCACGTGGTCGGAGTGAATCGCGCGAACCCGCTACCAAACTCGCCGCTCAGTGTCGCTCTCAAAATCGGCACGATGCGATTGATGGCGGTGAAGTGGGGCTTCAGTTCTCCTTTGCATTGGATCCGGAAATGTGTGCACAATTACGTGTATGCGAGTAAGCAATAGTGCGTAATCCTGTGACCGCGTCGCCAATTGTTCGGAGTACTCATCGTTGTCCGAAACGTGCAATACGACATCGGTCCGTTCGAGTCTCGTTCTCGGCGATCGAAGTGCAAACGTGGCCGTAAGGGCGAATGGACAATCATACGTGGGCGAACATCAGCCCTTGCAGAGGATCCAATCGGGCTCTGAAGACGAAAAGAAGTCGAAACATCAGGCCCTGCTGAATAAAGATCCACTTAGGAACCTCGTGTTAATACAAATCATAACTAGCTAACAACGTCAAATGTCAAGGTTTGAAAAAGAGAAAAGTATGAGATTAATCGGCAATTCTCCTGCGATCAACCGCGTTAAGCTATCGCGAGGTGTGATCAAAGGCGAATCGCACGTCAATAAGCCGAACCCGGACAAAAATCGGTCGATTGTTGCTCTGCAATCGATAATATTTAGCTACCATCAGCTCTATCCAATTGCTAACATATTCACGCGATTTCTAACCCAATTGGCCAACTTCGGACAATGATCGATAAAGCGATCGATAATAGATTTGCGATAGATTATGTTTATTCCACCCTAAAGCTATCCACGGGATAACATATTGACACCATGTCAGCCTCAAAAAGGTGAAACCCCGACGAAAGTCGATGATTTCTATCGAAGATTGATGTGTAATCGATAATAATCAGTTCTCGACAGGTTTGCCTAACGCCGTCATTTGCACGGTTTCTATCTTATGCGGCTAACTCTGGGCAAAAGATGTCAAATCAATCAATAGTATGCTGATAGATGTTGCTCTCTAAAGCGGTTTTCACACTGCCGTTGCCGCTGTTGCAGCAACGAGCAACGAAAAAGGGGCGGAGTTCAATGCTTGTTGTGGCCGCAGCGCGGTGAGACGCGACGCGGCTTGCGAGCGGCTCTCTAGCTGTCTTAGGAGTCGTTTAGTGTGCGCGCGACGCGATGCCATGTGTAGCGGCCGAATTGATCAACCGCGTCGCTCGATCAATTTGGCCAATACACATGCATCGCGTCGCGTGTCGCGCGCAAACTAAACGATCCCTTAAGCTCTCGCCCTTGAATGATTGTCAAGATCGCGATAGCGGTGGAAACGCTCGATTGATCGATTGACTGGGCGATTTTTCAAGAATTTTGTTGCAACCCTTCATTTTCAGTAGAAGGAACGGCGAGAATAAGACCAGATGAGCGCTCGGTCCCGTCCCTTCTGCAGAGCAGTCGGTTCGAAGACATGGACAGGACATTATAACAGACTTCAGTGTCTTTATAACCCCCCAGTTGTCATAGTCTCAAGTATAGCAAGTCACGCGGATCGAGTGCTCTAGCCTCGACTGCTCCGCTGTCTGAACCCTAGCGCGGGCGAGAAGAGACGTAGGATCTATACGAGGAGAATCTCTAGTCAGTAGGTACTGACGGCGCGACGAGTCGACGAAGACATGAGTCATGGTTGTCGTTGGCCCTGTAGCCCACCCCGCGCCTCCGTTGACGAGCATCAGCAACAAGGAATGGTGGCGATTATTCCTTGTTGCTGAGGCCGCGCAACCGTTGCGCAACCGATGCCGTTGTTGCTGCTGCGGAGTTGCGGTAACAGCAGTGTGAAAGCTCCCTAGTTGCTGTTGCTGCTCCTCTACGTCTCTGCGCTATGCTTCATCATTGGTTGCGCAACAGCAGCAACGGCAGTGTGAATACCGCTTTAGTGTGAACTTGATCTCCACGCGATTTCTACGTCAATAGGTCGACTCTGGATAGAATCGATCCACAATTATCGGTCGATTGATATCGCTTACTTTTTGCGAAGTCTGATCAATGGCTGCACATCCGCGAGATTGAAAGAACGCTGACCAGTTTATCATCACCTTGGCAGAATAGGGGTGCTCGAGATGGAAATCTTCTTGCACGGATAATGTACCACTGTGTGGAAGAATACCCAAACATATACATGGATAGAAGGAGTATGAACTCCTTTGTAGGATAGGGTTTGTTAAGGCACACCATCACCATGCTAGACAACTCAGCAGTTTGAGCAATAGAACGAGGAAATATTCTCACATGGGCTAGTGTGCCGGTCTCTGGCCGACTAAACTACGCTTTGATCGAGGATAACCGGATAAAACCGAGGCAGCACCGCTATAAAAGCGGGATGTATAGGTTTCTTTAACGTTTATCAAGAAAAACACAATGAGACGGAACTGCGACGAGAAGCGAGTGATCAGAGGAAAACAATTAACAACTGATTTCTACATAATGTTAGCTATTATCGGGTTCATGCATCTCTATGAGTTACAGTAACGTGTCGCGGATTCCGTCACCAGTAATGTGGCGTAGCCCGCCGCGGATGAAGTAACGGATGAACAATGCAGACTATGCACCGCGGAGCATACTTTCTGTCGAAGGGGATGATTAAGGACATTATTCTTTTTTGCACTTCTTTCACTTTGCTCTTCATGTTTGCATATGCTTGGGGCGCTGAGTGACTCCTGGTGGGCGATCGCCTTGCAATTCACTTTTATGAAGGCAGCAGAGATCGAATTAGCTACATCCACATGTTAATGAAGACTGTACCCAACTAACATACTATAATACAAGCAAAAGAAAGCACATAGGAAGAGCTAAAGAGAGAATATGGCTTGCGCAAAGCCTATGAAGCTTTCGTAGACTAAGGAAGTGTAGAAAAGCAGGAAACTCTATGTGTCTGTTTCTCATTTCGTCTTTGAAATCTTAGGAGCGGATTGCAATCGGACTCAGCACTTGCAGAAAAGAAAAATACGGGACAGAATTAGAAAAGAATCAGGTCTCGCCTGCTCCCGCACGGCATCTGTTCTACGAAGCGATGTGCACTCTTTTCATCTCGTAGAGAAATCCGTCCGAGAAGTCAAGGCACTCGGTCAGCCTACGGTAATCGAGCGCGGGGCTCTGCCTTCTACAGTAGTGGGAGACACCTAACCTGACGCGCCCGCTATTATTTCCTAGCTTTCGCGCGGTTTGATGGGCAGGGGCACACGATACTTGCGTTATCGTTACCGTTCAACATTCAAATTGCAGCGATCAATATTCAATGCTATTAGAAATAGAGATATATGGAAAATTTGGCCAAAGGGAATATGCCAAAACTGTTCAAAAATAATTAATTTATTCAATACACCGAAGGTGTGCCCAAACACTAGTACTACAATGAACAATTGCAAATGTAAGAAATTAACGTAGATTGGCTAAAAATCAAACGAAAACAAAAATACAAAACGCAAAAGATGCGCAAATATAATATACTAAGTATACTAGCACACCACAAAGCCGTCGTAAGCACATTACTAATATTATGTAGGTACCCAATGGTGAGTACCAAAGAGTTATTACTCCTTTTAAGCTATATTGCCTAAGAGTAGCCGGCCGGCTCAATTGATCCAAAATGGGGTCAATAACATCACATTTCGATGCAATCTCGTACAATCAGGTCTACAAACACAAGCTCTCCCGCAGCAGTTCCACAGCAGGGGTTATCCAGCGCAACTGACAATGTCATTCCAACGTGGGCGCATGGTAGCACCTCGCTGAACTAAATACGTACGCTGGGCACCGGCCCTGGGAAGCAACTGCGCATGACAACAACTTGTAGGCTGGTGAAAATGTATTACACATTTCACATCCACAACGTAAAAAAAGTGGTCAAGTGAACGATTGAGCAATATACCCCGGTGAAATGAGACGAGCCAAGAGCATTTAGATATGACAGGAGCAGATGACACGACAAGCAGTGCTCTTGACGGAACTGTGGCTAGTTGGAAGCATAAACATATAATGCTAGCAAACACCGCATTTACCTTTGGTCTTGATATCTCACAGGGCGGTCTCCTGGAAAACAACGAAGAACGGCAGCGACTCCCCTGTAGAAGACGGAATGGCAGTCCTCGTCAAATCAACGGACGTTCTCCCTGAGTAATTCAGTTTCCTGTTTTTGCAAAGAAATACCGCTGCTCTTCTTCATGCGCTTCAATCCCCACTCAGCGAGTAGGTGCTGGCGTTACAACTGCGGCTCGTTTTTCGCGCGTCGCAGACATTTGCAATTAATTAGGTCCTCGACGTATTTGAGATGCACTACACAGAAGAACTCAATTACGTGGTCGTTTACGGCTGTGGTGAATTGCTCGTCGCTGCCACAGCTCACTAACTACTGTTCGTTAAAGGACATCTCCGAAATTTATTCCTCGTTCGTGTCAAACGACATGTCCGGATAGTACATTGAATTAGTAGGTGCCTTTAGCAAAGGTCAAGCCGCCAAAGGCAACGTCATTTGCTATTATTAGAAGTGCTTTTTTAAGGATCGAGCTGCTGTGAACAGGGGCAGCGTTGGCCAACCGAAGCACAACTTTTATGAATGTTATTAGAACACACACGTTCTTCGACGTCTATCCATTTGATCCTATCCCAGATAAAGTCATGCAGGTACCTCTGTAGAGGAACAAAACACCGAACAAGCTGTGAAATTCAGAATGCTGGTACCCTCCTGGGGTCGGATTCATCAATGACTTACATAACTTTAACGGAGAATTCACAGCGGACAACTCAGATAACGCGTCTTGTCGCTCACCATATCGCTTGATAAGCGCGAAATCAGGAATTTCGGCTGTAATTTTCTCTGTTAAATCGCTGTAAGTCGTTGATGAATCCGGCTCCTGATCGGCTAGCACAGTTCTTCAAGCAGATTGTAGGAAAGAAGAAAGGTAGCTGGCAGTTGGTTGTTACAGAATGTTTTGTTGCAATCAAAACAGGCGCCAGACGGGATTGAGGCGAGGAACATTCTGATTTCCGGGGCAGTGATGCTACATCTCACACCACCAGCGCTCTTCGGCTGCACGTAACATCCGCGATATCCTTGAGGCGCACTCACTCGTACTATCGATACGTGTGGCGAATGTGAGCAGCGTATGGAAACGGGCACATACCAACCAATAAGGCCATTTCGAATAGGAATTCCATTAAAGAGGTCGTTAACGGTCGGCACTCCGATGACTGGCTCGCGTCATTCAAGTTTTTTCGAGATCCCATAGGAGTAGAATGTGTGGAGCATTCCAAAAAGAATTGTCTAACATTGTTCGTTATCTTTCTTTATCCTTGCCAGTTTTCAGACGTTTGTCTAAAAGACGAAAATGAAGAGCTCCACCCATTGAACAGTAGCAACGTATAAAGGATATAGGATAAAGGACGGCGTTACTCAATCCCTTCTGGGATGCGCCAGCGCATTCCACTTCTACGGGATGTCGTAGAGGCGACATGAATGCGTATTTGGCAATTCAATGACTTGCGGTGGCCAGCCGATGGACAAGTCAGCGCTTTATCTTTCCCAGACAAGACTGGTACCAATTCACCGACCCCGGAGGGATGGAAGGCTTGGTTGGCCTGGGCGGGAAATCCGAACCAGGAACCTGCTACCGGGTGCACGCGACCGTCGCGCCTCCTCCGACTGCGCTACACGCGCCCTTTTTAGCAACGTATGCGCCTACTAAATCTATCTAGCAGAAAAAACATTTTTTCTCACGATTATGTACGAGAATTGCGCACTAATTTGAGTGGAGGGAGAGTTTTGGGAAGAACTTTGTTCACTCATGTTTTTGTTCGATTTTCTTTTCAAATTCTCTGAATTATAGTAACAAATCAATTTTGAGTTTCCGTTGGCTGAAAAATGATTGGCTTTATCGTAACTAAAAAGACGAAAACTTTTCCCATTACCAAAGCACAATAAACGCGCATACTTCTAGACGAGAATTAATGAACAAACTTTAGATGAAACATGAATTGAACAACAACTTAGGCTCTGAGTGATTATGGACACAACAAACATCCAACAAGAACACTTCCTGCCGTCGAAACACCTCAAACAAAATTTTTTCGCCGTTGGAGCAGCGCGTATGGACTCTCCTGAGATTCTTCTTAGCAATAGCCCTTATCGGTACTATTGTACTTTTGGTACCCCACTTAATTTTGTTCAAAATAGGTCTACAGGGGTAGTCTGTCATGGGAAGAACGAATATCATAGTCGTTTTTTGCGGAAATGTCTTATAAGCCCGTTACATTAAGTTCGAATTGCATAATGCATTGCGAAATAGCGCGCGCTGGTAAGAGACGCAGAGACTCCGCCTCCTGTCGATGCGCACTATTTCGCCGCCCCTAGCCTGCAGCAGAGGTTAGCCAGGGCATAAGTCTTGAAATCTCGAGAAGGCTTGAAAGCTCTGTTGTGTGCTCTCTTTCGCTCACGTGGAGGAGAGCACATAATTGGACAGGGGAAGGGACTCCGGCGTGTGAGCCCAACTAGGATACCCGTGTTAAAATTGCCTTCATCCTAGAGGTCCCTCTCTTGCCTTATTCGGAAGAAAATAAGACCCGAATCTGTAATCGAAACGAGGAGATAAGACTGCATTTACTCTGGCACTCGCTGGCCCCGGGCCGAACAACCACTTGCTATTGGGGTGGAAACCTGTTGCAGTGGGAGTGGCGGGCTGCGCCGATTGGCCAGGTGAGGGGGCCCGGTGCGATTACCTGCACTCCGTTGACACTCCTGTAGGTGGGTTTAAGGGTCGGCTCCTGTTGCTAGAGTGTTGCAGGATAGTCGCTTTCGCACCCCGATTCTTGTGAAGCCATATATCCACGTATAGTACCGCCCTTGTCTTATATCTTATCTATATCTCATGTCTTCTTAATCTCTATATCTTTATATCGTATATATCTATCTTCTTAAGGCCCCATGCACACTTCTGCGGTAACGCCGCTCACCGCTATGGTTAAGGATAGGGCAGCGGCAACGCCGCAGAAGTGTGCGGGCCTTTAATGTCTTTTTTCTTGTCAACAAAAGAGTGGACACTCGCGCGCGCCAAAAAGCAGCCGGCCGTGGCGAGCACTGGGCGGGAAAACGCTCTCGTCGTGAATGTGCCTACCTTAGTCCGTTTATACTTCGACGCCGAGATAGGCGACGCCACGTATTGTGACCACATTGATCGAGCGACGCGATCGATTAATTTGGCCATTATAGCGTGGCGTCGCGTTGCTCGGCTTCAGAAGAATAAACGAGGCCTTAAGCGATGTTCTGCGATCATGCCATGATAGCAGTCAGTTATGATTCCGAATTCAGAAGTCGATCCTCAAAAGAAAGAAAAGAGGCTATTGTATGAAGATAAGAAAAAGACGGGCAACGCGAGTAAAGTCGAGGAGACAGGAAAATTTACAGAAGCTACACAAAAGAAAGAAAAGAGAAGGACATTAGAAGGAATGCGAAGTGGTTCGTTTTGACACTTTTTCCAGAAAAATCCTTGCTCGAAACGATCTAAAGAAAGCGTTTAGAAGAGCAGTGACTAGAGCAGGTGATTTTTTTGCATTCTAGAATTCCTCGGGCTGGTATAAGGAATAGCTATTTGGGTCTACATACTCTGGAATTAAGTCGCAAGCTGAGAGATGTTTGTGTCGTCTTCAAATTGTTGATTGGAAGGTTTAAGAGTAGTACCTCGAAATTCTTTTCTCTGTTTTCATCCGTAACTCGTGATAGTACAATTAAGCAATCCTATCCGAGGCCCAGGTCTAACCTTCAAATTTCGTTCTTCGCGTGTAGAGGGCCAACAGCCCTTTGTAAGCCAAAGAGCGGCGTAGCTGCCTCCTCGCAGTCATTCAATGCGTTCAAAGTATGGCAAAACGTATTCTGATGAAGTGCTAGTTTTAGCTAAGGAGTGTTAGAGTTGCTTGTTGTAATTATGTTGGTTTCTTTTATAATTTCTCTCTGTGCTTGTTCGTATTTTCTCTGACGTGTGTCTTATATGCACGTAGAAATAAATAAATAAATAAATAAATAAATAAAAGAACAGTTAGGAGGAAAGATGGAAAAGGGAAGAAGGGAGACGTAGGAAAGACCGAAGACGGGAGAAGAACGAACCAAGAAGGGGGAAAGGAGAAGAAGGCAAAAGGAAGACGGAAAAAAGAAAGTGAAAAAAGAAGGAAGATGGAAGAAAGAAGGAAGAAGGAAGGAATACCAAAGGAAGAAAGATGAACGGAAGGAAGGAAGGAAGAGGAAAGGACGAAGAAGGCGGAGGTAGGAGGAGGAAAAAAGAAAGAAAGGTGAAAAACGACCGGAATAGGAAGTAAGAACGAAGAAGGAGAAAGAATAACTAAATAAGAGATTATAAGTAACATAGAAAGAGAAACCGTAAGGAAGAGTGAAGAAGAAGGAAGACAGAAGTAGAAAGAAAGAAGATGACGGAAGAGGGAAGAATGAAAGAATGAAGAGGGAGGTAGAAGACAGGGAAAGGAAAAGATGGACGAAAGAAGGAAAGGAATGAGTGGAAGGAGTAAGAAGTGGATAGCAGGAGAAGGATGAAGAAGTAGGAGGAAAGACGGCGAAGATGATGAAGAAGGAGGAAAGAAGGTAGAATGACTGAAAGGGAACAAGGAAGCAGTAGGCAGGAAGACGGCAATTGATAAAAAGGAAGGAAGAGAGAAGGGAGGGAAGAAGGACGCGGGGAAAAGAAAAAGAATGAAGAAGTGAGAAACACGAGGGGAGGAAGAAGGAATAATGAACGAAGAAGGATAAAATAAAAGTAAGAAAGAAGGAAGAAGACGGGAGAGGAAAGAATGAAAGAAGGACGAGTTAGGAAGGAAGAAAGAATAGGTAGAAAATGAGAAAAAGAAGGAAGACGGAGGGATGACGGAAAAATAATGCGGCAAGAAGGAGGGAAAAGGGCGAAGGAAGACGGAAAACAAAGGCGGAAGGAGAAAGACGGAAGAAGGAAGAAGACGACAGAAGGATTAAGAAGGAGGATAAAGGAATAAAAAGAAGGAGACAAAGAGAAAAAAAGAGAAAAAGACTAAAAAAATAAAAAAAAAAGACTTCCCAGAAACTGAACACTGTTTGAAATTTTATAAAAGATTCATTTCTTGAGAAGATATAATAGTTTAAGCCTTGCTTTAAAAAACGAAAAGCGGCTATTTTTCAAGCCAAAAAAGGGATTGCGCCATACCTTCATCCAAGACGTTGCGATTTTTATTCGATTGATTGTAAAATTTATGTTTGCATAGGCTTCACACGTGTAAACAAAACAGCAAAAACAACTGTAAAAACATACAAATCCTCATTTAGATGCTTTATTACGCAAGCAGCACTTACAATCTCAATCAAATAAAACCTGCGATCAGCTTTTCGAGAGTATGACACGATCTGATCATTTAGTGCACGCTACATGATTGCTTCTTTGCTGCGCTTCTAGAAAAATTTTAATCTATTTTTTTCAAAAAATTTTATATTTTACATTTGTTTTTATATTTTAAAATTTTATTTTATAGAATTTCAAACAATGATTTTTACAACTGGAGTGGAGACGCGGCCTATTGGGGATACTCAACGATTGATATTGATGGACAGCGGCCCGAAAGTTTAGCCCTGGGGGTAGTCGAGTTCGCTGAACACGAATCTGAAGTTCGTTTTTCAAGTATCGATCGCTATCAATCGATGTTGATCAAACTATCGTTTTTGGTTTATATCGTTCATGCGGTCCGAAACTTCAGTCCTGTGGGCTATCTAGGTTGCTATACAGGAATCTGAAGTTTGTTTTTGAAGTATCGAATCGTAATATCGAAAAATCAATCGATAATTTCACCAATATCGCCATCAATCGATATTCATCAAATTATCGATTTTTTGTGGATGTCGTTCATTTTTTCTATTTCTTTCATCGGAAACCACGACATAGAATTCGGCTACAATTAAGGACTAGAAGTTTCTACTACAGCATTGCAGTTAAAAAAGAAATTTTAATAATTTTTTAAATAATTTAAACGTCAGCACTGCCGAGAGGCCGCTCTGACGGCTGGTTTAATATAAAAGAAGCTCATGTTGATTTGAAAGGATTCGTTCTGACTTTGAAAGTCTTTGGCTAGCTTAGAAGAGTGTCCAATTTGATTTGGAAAGTGTTCAATTCGACGTGAAAATGGTATAAATGCCTTACAAAAATTGTTTTCTTTTTAATAATTTAAACGATATAAAAAGTAATTCTGTAGTAAGACTACACTCAAGAATAAACGCGTGTGATGGTAAAACTAGGGATGGGTAAGTTTATCAGAACGGAAGGACGTCGTGAGAGTATGCACTGCCATCTAATCCTTCACAGACGACGAAACAGTGACAGCGTCTGACAAGTGCAACGGAACCAACGAGCCGCGAAAAATTCAGGGCGTCGAAGTGGATTAGGCAGAGGAAGGCGTCGCTCGATCCATGGAAAGGCAATGGATGCGCCTGGCTGGCAGCGAGCACGATGTGGTGGGCATCAAATGTGAGAGCTCAAGAAGAGCGAAGAACAGCTTCGTTGTCTGCACTTCTTTCTTGGTCTTGCAGTCATTTCGGTACCAAGAGCGGCTCCAGCGAGATAAAAAGACAGCAGCTGAGCAGGCAAAAAGGAAGCAGATTGTTCGGCAAGGCACCAGTTTATTTGAATGCATTAGTAGTTTCCGCTAAATAAAAATGATGAGCATTTTACAACAACTCAAATTTTGTAGACTTCTTTTGCCTTTTGGAACACACTGTATGAAGTACTCAAGCTGTCTCCGCGAAATCGCATAAAAGTGTAGAGCATGGCGCATTCTATATCGGTTCCACAGCACTATGCTGAACAGGAGGCGCGTGGAGCGCAGTCGGAGGAAGCGCCGGCTGCCGCCTGCACCCGATACCAGGTTCCTGGTTCGGATTTCCCGCCCAGGCCAACCAAGCCTTCCATCCCTCCGCGGTCGGTGAATTGGTAGCAGACTTGTCTGGGAAGGATAATACGCTGACTTGTTCATCGGCTGGCCACCGCAAGTCATTGTATGGCCTAATACGCACTCAACTCGCCTCCACGACATCCTGTAGAAGTAGAATGCGTGGCGCATCCCAAAGGGATTGAACAGCGCCGTCCTTTATCCTTTATCCTTTATGCTGAACATATGGCTTCAGGTTCTTGGTAGGTTACAGCCTTACGTTTCATCTTCGAAGACTCAGTATGTATTTGCCGCACAAAGGGAGTAGTCGTCATGTGTGTCAGCAACGGCCTGATTACTAACCAGGGGTAGGATGGCTGTTTCTGCCTTTTGGCGTTTTTTTTTGTCTTTCTGCTTTCTGGTACCGGATTCATGAACGTGGCTGGTGGTCAATCCTACCCGGATTCACCTCGACAGCCACTTACTGGCCACTTACGGGGAACTTACTTCTGTTTCTGATTCATCACCCTAGAACCCGTAGAAGGCGCCCCTGTCGAGTATTGATTTGGCGGGTGAGTTGGGAACGGGCCAGGGTCGTAGCGTTGGATCAGAAATTAGCAGAGGAGCAAAACCGTTGCTTCGGCGGTAACAGTGTTCCCGAACGCCCTAGCGATGTATCATTTACCTCGAAGCTTACCGCTGAGTCTCCCCGCCGCGCGTTCATGAATCGCGGGTAGGTGGGGAGGGGCTGTAGATTTTACACTTACCCGCCGATAGCCCTGATAAACTCGACTTTCTGTTTTCTGGCAAAATTTTCAAAACTTTCAGCCATCTCTTTAGGCGACACATTGATAGGTTCCTATATCGATCGAGCATCGAGCGCGTTGCCTAATCGATTAGGGGGATTATCATTACGCCAAGTCGCGTTGTGACGAAAGTCTAAACAGCCGCTAAGCCAAAAAGCGCAAAAAAAAACCCTCGTAGCTATCGTGGCAAAAAATAGCACGGCTGCTCAATAATTTTCACTAAAATTAGAGCACCGGTTCTGGGATTATTTTATTTATATTTTATACTTATATTATTTATGTTACTATCTATTCATATTCTACAAGAAACCTTGGCAAAAACGCAGAATTAAGTATTTAAATAACAGCAGTTAGGGAACCGAAGTGGTTGACAGCTCTAACTCTGCTCGTGCAAATATAAAGTAAATAAATAAAATATTATATATACATATTATCCAATTTTATTTTTAAGAAAAAGTATTAAACTAAAATTTGTCTCAAATTACAGCAAAAAAAAGCAAGGATATAGCACATTAAAAGATCACATCGCGTCATAGATAACTCTGATCGCTATACTCTTGGATCTATCCTAATCGGGGGCATATTGCTAGTGATTTGTCTCTTCATTCCCTTGCTTGAGTTTCTACGAGAACTTCATCTGTTGTCCCAAGATGCGGGGCTTTCGTTTAAATTCAGCGGGTGTGATTGTAAAGCATGGAATGACATATGAAACAGACACATTACGGTTGCCCCCTGCCGACTAGGATAGATTCCTTTATTCCAATAATGTTCTAGGATCAGAAAAATTTAAGAGAAATCAAAGTAGAATGCCTCCACAAATAGGAAGTTTTAAAAATTTTCAGGAAAAGTTTGTTGAAAAAATCAAAAATCTACACCATATCAATAACCAACCGGTTATTACTATGATTGGTTTTGACAGTTTGAATTTCTGGCACAGTCTCAGTTGAAGGAAAGGGTTCTTGTTCTACTACTAAAAAGTAAAAAATGAAAGAATGTATGAAAACCGTCGAAAAAACGGCGAAGAAAACGAATATTAAATCAAAAACACGCTCAGGGTGTGCCTCTTCTAATGAGAGGAGACCTCGCGATTCTGCTGGGCTTCCACCGTGGGATTTCCATGCGTTTCTATAGGCATGCAGTTCAGTGTGCAGATGCAGCCTTCGAGGCCTCACTTCCGCATTCTAATTGTTCTTCCTCTTCCTATGGACACGCCAGCCTAAACATGAGAAGCAGACGGTGGAAGAGGATTAGGAGCGAGAAATTGGAGAAATATAGGGAAGAAATAGGGATGGAGAAACTATTAGGGGTGTAAAAAAAGGAAGGACATGAGATTCGAAACAAGGATATGGTTACTGCAATGCGACGAGTTGGTCTGGACAACAAACAACCTGCATAGGATATCGTAAATCCTGTAGTTGGCCTTCTTTTTTCAACCCCTCTGCCATAGAATAACATTGAAAGTGTTTAACAAGGATCCTCTCCTCAACTAAGAAGGACAGGTTGCCAAGTTATGGTGAGCATCTTCGATGTTAATTTGATAAGACGGTAGGGCCCTGTGAGCGGAGTTCAGAACCACAGTTAGTTTTTGCTGAGCGCTTTCCTAAAGACCGGAAAAAGAGAAAAAACGTGGGTGCAACAATCATCAACCCCTATAACACCCACGAGATGTGCCTCGTTGGCACAATCGCTAGGAGTACAGCCTCATAGGAGCACACCGGAGAGTTTTTCAGTTTACGTGTACTGCTAAAACTTTTTTACATATTAGTTTACTGTTATTACGCTTTCACATGATCACCGGAGTCAATTTTAGACCGTCAATGCTTACAACAAACCAAGGCTGTCTATTTGTGTCTTCATATGTGCTAGTTTTTCAACAATGCTTATCTGCACCACCACCATATTATACCACCAGACATCCAATGGCCTAATGACCACCAAACATCTGGTTGGGGGCTTCGCCCCAAGCCCCGAGAATAGAGCACCCCACACGTCTCCTTTTCTTCTTTAGGCCTTCTTACTCTAACTACAGTACAAAACTGGTATCCTATCTTACTATATATAATAGAATATTATGGCCGGATTTGGTAGGACAGAATCTTCAAAATTGCTTCTATGAAGCCCGTACACCATCTGTCTCAAGAACGCGATTTATTCTCCAAAATATCCATTCTACGTGGCAAGAAACAGATCGTGGAAGTCCCAATCCGAAGTGTTTAATCTGCTGGAACAAAACAAAACAATCAGTATTGGTCGACCATAACTACCATTTAATGTCCGATGGCAATAATACTCCTCCGATTCTTGTAGTTATTCCCACTACCTCTTCCCCCCCCCCCCCGCCCTCCTCCCCGCCCTACCTGACCCATGTGCCGGCAGAGAAACGAATTTAAAGTCAAACACGTGCACGCTCGTTACACGAAGGAAGTAAAAGGTGCGCTGAAAATTCAACGCATGCCATATACAGTCTGATCTGTGACACGTATTCTGCATCCGAACGCGCGTTATACGGCGTTCTTGTCACGTGTTCAGAATTCCGACTCATGTTGCATAACGTATGTGACACAATTGCTTGGTCCCGACGCAAGTGTCACCACGTTACAACGACGTCTATGCAACATCTTCTGCACACCGACACATGTGGCATGACGTCTGCAGCACGTCTTCAGAAACCCGACACACGTTGGACAATACTGAGAGAAAACTCTGGTCTGAACCTCCTAACTGGTCCGCTTTTACTGGTCTCCTCTTCCCTGATCCCCCTTTACTGTTCCCTCTTCCTCTGAATCCCGAACCACGTTAGGCAACGTCTACGGCAGGTCTTCTGAGTCCCGACGCACATTAGACGACATCTTCGGGACGTCCTCTGCATACCTACGCACGCTGGGCAACCTCTTCATCAGCTCTTCTGATTTCCAACTTTAGACGACGTCTGGGGCAGTCTCCTGATTCCGGCGCTTGACACTTGATCCTCATCCATATCATGATGCATTGCCCGCTCAAAGTATCGTAAACTTGGATGATCCGCCGCCAAGGATATAGTTCGCCAGCAATCTCCCATGGTTGAGCTCAAAGAAAACCCGGCTGGCATACGCCGCCCTGTCGAAGGCATCCCTTGGCTTTAGTGCCCTCCTCGTGACTGATCGACGGATTTAGCGATATATATACATATATATATATATATATATATATATATATATATATATATATATATATATATATATATATATACCAGTCGTTCATCGGCCTAGCGGCCGCCTCCGACTGGTTGGGGGCTTCGCCCCCAAACCCCGAGAAGAGAACACTCCGACCATCTTCTTTTCCCAACTTTTAGACCTTCATACCTCAAAACAAACTTCATATTCGTGTTCAGCGACATCGATTACCCCCAGGGCCGAAGTTTCGCGCCGCTTGAACGCCATCCTTAAAAAATCGATAATATCGATCGATATCGATTGGTCGACTTCAGATTCGTGTTCAGCGACCTCGATTACCCCCAACACCGAAGTTTCGCGCCTCTTGAACAAAATCCTCAAAAAATCGATAATATCGATTCGATTGGTCGACTTCAGATTCGTGTTCAGTGACCTCGATTACCCCGAGGGCCGAAGTTTCGCGCCTCTTGAACAAAATCCTCAAAAAATCGATAATATCGATCGATATCGATTGGTCGACTTCAGATTCGTGTTCAGCGACCTCGATTACACCCGGGGGATGAAGTTTCGTGCCGCCGACGTGTTCGGCACGTCTGCGGCTCGCCATGCACGGTTGCCGACGTGTTCGGCACGTCTACGGCATCGCCAGGCACGGTTGCCGACGTGTTCGGCTGCCGCGCCCCAACTCAAAGTGTGACGGACGGACAGAGTGACACAGTGACACACACACACACACGCTTGCTGCTTTATATATAGTAGGATATATATATATATATATACATATATATATACATATATATACATATATATATATATATATATATATATATATATATATATATATATGTAGTAAGATATCACCAATGACACCGCGACTGCACATGGATATGCACACATACGAGCTTCCTGTACATTAAACTGGAGACTCTCCAAAAAGGGCTTAATAATTTTTGTTCACGGAAAATTTTAGTTTAACTTTCTCCGAACTTTTCACTCACTTCCCAATGAGTGAACACATTGTTTAAAATTTTACATTTTTTCAATTTTGAGTAATATAATGGTTTAAAGATTGTTTTAAAGGGCAAGAAAACGGCCACTTTAGTGCCAAAGAGAGACTGCGCCATGCATCTCGTCCAATACGTCGCGATTTTTATTCGATTGATTGCAGAATTTCTGTTTGCATGGAGTTTGGACCTGTTATCGATACAACAAAAACAACTGTAAAGAAAACCGACATCCTCCTTTAGATACTTCATGTAAGCAGCATTTAAACTATCAATCAAACACAGATCAAGACAAGCTTTTCGTGTGCATGGCGCAATCTGATCTTCTAATGTGCTATATGCTTGCTACTTTGCTGTGCTTTAAGGCGAATTTTAGCTTATTTTTTCTAGAAAAATAAAATTTTATAAATTATTACATTTATTGAGGTAGATGAACTAAAAAATTTCAGTGAAAGTTATACCAAATTTTACTTGAGGTCGTAACCATTTTATTGAATCTGTAATTTAACTGCCTAAAGGCGTTTTGATTTTGAAGAGCTCGCTTTGATTTCAAAGTCTTAAAGCTAGCTTGAAAGAGTGTCCAATTTATTATTTTGAAAAGTGTCCAGTTCGATGTGAAAATGGAATTTTTGAAAAATGAAAAAAAAAAGAAATTGGAGGGATTCAGAAGAGAAGGCAAATTTCATTGGGAAAAAGTACAAGTGGCCAGTAATCAGAAAGTACTTGCGGGAACACTCGGTGAGGACGGCTGAAAGAATTCAATTTATAGACCATACACCCACACCACAAGTTCGTTAGTCGATGCAATCCACTCCAACCAACGGGAGGCGCCACCATAAGCCTTCACTCTCAGGAGCAGGTAGCGTACATGGGTAGGCTTATCACAGCAGTAAAAGTCCTCCAATGGCATTAAAAGGGGCCGATTTGCTCATGTTGTTGAAAATTCTGACTAAAACCGTTGCAGTTGACTCGCTGCCATTCTTCAGCTTTTCACTATCTAGCAATAGAAAAGGAAAACTTAGAATCTATGTCTCTGTTGCAATGACGCAGGCTAGGTCAAGCTCCCTCACCTATAGGAATCTCAGGGAGCTCAACTGCTTGCTTGGTGAATCCGAAGGCGTCGCACAGATGTCACTCCCGGCTCTTAGGTCATTTATTGCTCGTAGATTTCTATTTTTAGGCTAACTTAGTGTTGTAATTTATGTGGCGATCATTTCTTGAGTCATGAGTTTGATATGTCCTGGTTTCATTTGATTTCCTTTTCTTTATGTTGATCCACGTGTATTGTATGACACGTCTTTGAATAAATAAATAAATGAATAAATAAATGGCAGAATCTCAGAACTTCCTGTGTTAGGTACGCCCTGTCATGGACAAATAGGACCTACAGGCGAATGTTGTCTTCGCACTTCGATCTCAGTCTTCTTCATAAGGGTACGTCATGCATTTCACTTTTTCCTGATGTTGTACAGTTCTTTCAATGAGTCAAAAAAGGTCGCTGATTCCCAACAAGGAAAGCTGCCACTGGCTTAAACGTAGAATAGAGATCGAACGGTTAATAAATAATTGAGTAGGAATTTCTCTACTTCGACAGCGCTTACAAGGGAGGCCCATGAAGTTCCCCAAAGATCCTCAACGTGACCTATATGGTTTTGTAGAGCATGGGACGAGGAACACAGAACTGTGCTACGTTTTTGCTACGTGCCACTGTGTGGTTCGAAAATGGCAAAAAATGGTACCGCTTCAGGACGGGCTGATAAGGCAAAAATCACACTGGGATGGCCCTGTCGTGCTCGTAACTTACCTTACAAAAGATTTGGAGCTCAAATTAAAGTTTGATTATACTAACACAATAATTTCCTACGCTTCCTAGACCGAAGCTGCAGTGTGCATTCAAGTGATTCATTCGCAATGATGTGGGCAGAGACTGGATGGCTAAGTGGATAGCGAATGCTCAATTTGATTTGAGAAGTGTCGTGAAAATGGTGTAAACAATGTGCATGGGCGACTATTTACCACACAATAACCTATTACAAATCAATGGAGCAATCTATTATAAGAAACGAACAGTCGCTTTTTTGAGTACGTTTTGGATGTGACCCGAAGAGACACGATTCACACAAGTGGGAGAAGGCCTAAGGAGTTCCAAGCTTCATCGACGTTCGAAGATAAGAGACGCTGTTGCGTGGGCCAAGATGTCGAAAATTAGTTAGGCCGGCCACGTAATGCGCTTCGCAGACAAACGCTGGACAAGAGCCGTCACCTACTGGTCAAGGGAACGCCAGAACGCCCACCAACACTTCTTCATGAAAGCCCTGAACGAACGATATGACGCTCTTCGTGTCCTTCGAGCGAGGAGGATCCATTGGACCACTCTGGCACGCGACAGGGACGAATGTAGACGCTGCTGGCGCCCGCTCGAGCAAGTCGAGGATCAACGGGACGACAGGTGATACAGGTGATGTTTGTTTGTGCAGTTCCGTTACAGTGTTATTCAGCCGATATGCTATAGTTTGTAATAGCCAAAAGTGGCATCAACGGTATAAACGATTAGCAACGACTCAGATAATCTCTTGCTTATCCTGCTGAGAGGATCTTACTAGGGAAGGGTTTCGACTCCCCATGGAGCTTCAAGTTGAGACCAAGATCGTTCGAAAGACCTCGGAATGCTGATTACGAACATGGGTGTCAAAATTGCAAAATGAAACTCCTGAGCGAGTTATGGCCTGCCGAAATCGGGGGCCTCACCACAGGTTGGCTGTGGGACACACCGGGCGGGAGAGTGGTGAGTCATCGGGCCTCCGTAAGAAGGGCCCACAACTGCGCCGGTGGCGCAGGGGTAGTGCTCGCGCTCGTCGTGTGCGACGTCGTTGGCTCGGTTCCTGCTAAAGCGGTGCTTTTGCAAATCATAATTTATCTTCGAAATTACCTTTTGTTCTGAATTATAACACGTGTGTGATTAGATACCCGGGAGAACGACCATACACATTTGTAAAAATGCTTGAAGGCAAAAAACTGCTATGGTGATATTTTTATTTACTCTGGCATCCCAAATTCAGCGAGAATAATGGAATGAACACCACCTTTGCAGGTGAAAAGAAAATAGTGAGTGAAGAAAAAGCGGTAGATCAAGGAAATGTTCTTCTTCCTCATCATACATGCTACTACCTTTTTACTTCACAGATTTATTTTGCTTTGTTTCATGAATGCCAAGGTTGTTAGAAATACCTTTAGTTATTAAATATATAATGTGGACTCTATTTGTGCAAAATAGTGAATAAAAATGTCACCATAACAATTTTTTGCCTTAACGCATTTTTACAAACGTGTAAGGTAATTTTCCCAGCTATTTAATCAGACACGTGTCATAATTCAGAACAAAAGGTCATTTCGAAGATAAATTATGAATTGCAAAAAAACGGGCAGCAACGGGAACCGAGCCAACGACGTCGCACACGACGAGCGCGAGCACTACCCCTGCGCCATCGCCACAGATTTCGGCCTTTCTTGAGGAGCCCTGATGACTCACCACTCTTGCGCCCGGTGTATCGCACAGCCAGCATGTGGTGAAGCCCCCGATTTCGGCAGGCCATAACTCGCTCTAGACTTTCATTTTGCAATTTTGACACCCATGTTCGTAATCAGCATTCCGAGCTCTTTCTAATGATCCTGGTCTCAACTAGAAGTTCCACGGAAGGTCGAAACCCTTCCCTAGTTCTATTCCAGAAAAACGTAGAGATTATCAAGTGCCCTTCGACATGCAGTAAACAGCGATTTCTGTCGCAAGCTTGAACAAGTGGCAATTAGGACGTGAAACTCTGAAGACGGAAACACCTGCAACGCAAAACAATTCACCTTAATTTTCCGATGTTTTGACTTACGGTAGACATGCAATAGGATTTGCCAGCACTACATATCGCATGAGTAATATGTGGCCACAGATAGACGTTGAAAGCGTTGACTTATAGCTAAACGAGGGTGGAAAAAATAAGTTATGAGCTAGGAAGCTCGCAGCAGTTTCTGAAGAGGACGATTCTTGAAAGTCTAAGAAGGCATCTCGTTAATTTACTGAAACCTTTAAAGTCTTCATTATTAAACGTTTGTGCGGATCAGACGCAAAAGCCGCTCTCCTGCCATCACTCCACTGAAAGTGGCTTGTTCAAAAAAAATTTTTTTTGGGCACCCGAATCCACTCTGGGTGGTCTTCCTAATGATATTGATATAGACACCTAATGGTATTTGAAAAGTTCTGAGATAAACAGACACTATAAGGCCAAACATCGCTGCGAGCTTTGCGAAAATTTGAAAACAAATTAAACAGCATTCCTTCATGTAGTGAAGGATAATGGCAGCTCCAACGTTCAGAAGACGAGAGAACACTACACGATGTGTAAAAATTCTAGAAAAGACTGATATAAGAGGTGAGCTCGCGGGTTAAATGAATAATTAAGTCAATGAAAGCTTAGTGAAATGGCAGGTGAATTGTACTCCTCTACCGTAGTTGCCTAAAAGGTTGTGGGAGCTGTGGGAGTGTAGGAACATTGGTCGCCCCTGGGCTGTGCCATGCGGCTACCAGGCACAACTCTATTCGCTCCTCCCAGAAACGTCTGTTAACTTCCTCGCCGAGGTACGTACTTTTCCGACGACAATGATGTGTTTCCCATAAGCATTTCGACGCAACGACCCACTAAACCGCTGAGTTATCGCCCGCATAATAGCCGACGAGAATGCGGTTTTTGGAGAGCGTCCTCACCAGCTGAGACACATAGAACAACCTGACCGTCGGTGTGCATACCAGGCGAGTACAGCTTCAAAAGTAAATAAATTACCTGAGGTGAACGCGGAGTGGCGTTCTTTACACACTCCTCAGGAGTGGGTGGGACAAGTGACGCGCCGAGCGCCAATCGCGGACAAAGCTACAGTTGATACAGCGATAGGCTCCTAGGGCAGTACTTGTTGTGTATTTCGATTACCAGTTCGATGTGTTCGATTCACGAGAAGTTCTCAGAAGTACAAATCAGAGCGCCAGGAAAGATTACCTGACGCGCATCCCGCTTAAGTATTGGGGTAACACTCCCTATCGCTAGTGAAATTTCCAATAACAGCTTCGGGCACTATGAAGTCTCGAGCAGAGCTACGCTACACATCTATTCCTTCGATGTCATTTGAAAATATACTTTTGTTCTAGACGATTCTTGACATCAGAATATGTTTGGCATCTCATGAAACGCCGTTCTTTTAGTCCATCTTTCTAAGGAAAAATAATTTCCCTCAAGAAATCTCATAGCCCAAGGATCAGAAGCGAGTTTATGTTTTACCAGCTGTCCGAGCGTCCTCTCGGCCGCACCGACGGCTTCTTGACGGCATCGCCGTGGCAATAACTTCTCAACATCAATTGTAGCTGCCACCTATGTCATGGTTTCCTCAGGAAGAATATCTTAACTACGTCGATTAGGGCAAGTTAGAAAAAAAGCGAAAAAATGGACGACGTCCACAAAAACGCTAATTTGCCAAATATCGATTGATGGCGATCGACAGTTCAAAAACGAACTTCGGATTCGTGTTCAGCGACCTCGATCACCCCCAGGGCTAAAGTTTCGTGCCGCTTGAACGTCATCCTCAAAAAATCGATAATATCGATCGATATCGATTGCCTCCAAAAACCCCTCCCGTCGATGATCATCTAAATTCCCAGGCACGGTTGCTAGCGTGTTCGGCACGTCTACGGCTCGCCAAGCGCAGTCGCCGACGTGTGCGGCACGTCTACGGCTCGCCAAGCACGGTCGCCGACGTGTCGGCTACTCAGTGCCCCCATTCCAGTTGTGACGGAAAAACACACACACACGCGCACGCACGCGCCCACGCACACGCACACGCACACGCACACGCACACGCACGCTTGCTCCTTTATGTATAGTAGGATTGCTAATTGATATTAGTTGGTATTCACTGACTAATCATCTTTCTTCTTCCCATAGACTACATAGTTTATTTTCTTTCTTTTGATAATTATCTTCAAAATGGGACGTGCACCGCAGTCGGAGGAGGGGTCAGTTGTCGCGACCACCCAATACTAGCTTCGTGGTTCGGATTTCCCGCCCAGACCAACCAAGCCTTCCATCCCTCCGGGGTCAGTGAATTGGGACCAGACTTGTCTGGGAAGGATAAAGCACTGACTTGTACATCGGCTGGGCACTGCAAGTCATTCTATAGCCAAATACGCATTAGACTCGCCTCCACGACATCCAGTAGAAGTAGAATGCGTGGCGCATCCCAAAGGGGATTGAATAACGCCTTCCTTTATCCTCTATTTTATTAATCGACTAAATAATTTTCTCAACATTGACCACCCTCCGCCAATGTTCTACAAGACTTCGAATTCCTCTGGTGTAGAAATTCAGCGACTTGGAGGCCGAAATAGCTCGGAAGTCATTTTTGAGGTAGTCACGTTCTTCATAACGGTTCCCTTCCAGATGATGTTGAGATGATCGGAAAAGGGGGTAGTCACTTGGGGCCAGATCTGAGCTGTACGGTGTACGTTGGGTGCGGCAGAACTTTCCGTCCGAGTTCCATAATTCTCTGAGAAATCATTTTCGCGATGTGTGGATGCGCGTTGGTCAGTCGGTGTGTCGGTCAGTTCGTGTGTGAGCCATTGACCGAGCTTTTTAACCAATCCAAGAGATAGCAGCCCATTGTCCACGGTGGATCAGAAGCAGCCAAGAGCAGCAGCAAAATACCGCACACCTTCATATGGATGCTGCTCCGCCAGTTTCTTCAGTACGTCCGAAGATATCGTTGTCGGTCGACTTCTTCTGACATCGACTTCTGAAGCGTTCGAACCAGCTATACACAGAAGGAGCCTTAGAGCCGAGTACACGACACATGTTTCGATAGGCTTCTGCAGCGGAGTGCCCAGATTCAAGCTCGTAAAGGAGTACGTCCCTAATATGGGTAGACAGTTCGGCCATGTACAGTGAGATAGGCAAGGAATCCGGAGGCTGGATATGCTATGCAGATACAGCAGGATAGTGTCCTTATTTAGCACTTATGTTGAAATCTTCAAAATATTCTAGAAGAAATCCGGAGTATAGCGAAATTTTCTGCAGATAACTTAATAAATTTTTAAAGCAGTTCACAGACAGCTGATAACGGATCCTATCCATTATCAGCTGTTTGAAAACTGCTTTTAAAAAATTATAAAGTTTCTGCAGATACTTTTTGGAGACCTTAATAGACTCATAGTTCATACTTCTGTTCTTAAAAATCTACTTCTTCATTGAACTGCTGTTATCTTCTTGAAGACTCGAACTGCAAGATGATGAGCGGACCGGTGATTTTCTCTAACAACGTATAGCAAGCAAAGAAGATGAAAGATGGCTGCAAACAAAGGCCTCATCATTAGGTTAAAGGATAAAGGATAAAGGACGGCGTTATTTAATCACCTTTCGGATGCGCCACGCATTCTACTTTTACGGGATGTCGTGGAGGCGACATGAATGCGTATTTGGCCATACAATGACTTGCGGTGGCCAGCCGATGAACAAGTCAGCGCTTTATCCTTCCCAGACAAGTCTGGAACCAATTCACCGACCCCGGAGGGATGGAAGGCTTGGTTGGCCTGCGCGGGAAATCCGAACCAGGAACCTGGTATCGGGTGAAGGCGACAGCCGGCGCCTCCTCCGACTACGCTCCACGCGCCCAACCTTATCATCAGACATTATTATTTCCCAGAATCTGCAAAAGATCAAGCTTTTCCAACCTTGCTTTGAAGATCTGGCTGTTTTTGGTACAGAAATTTCTGCTGGAATACCAATTTTCACGCTACAATATATTTAAACCCACTAGTTATTAGGGCTAAGACGAGTCTCCCTGCGAAGCACTCGAAAACCGAAAACGAGATCAGTAATCGCCCTTCTGCATTGTAAACTTTGAAAATGAAGGGCTAGGGACATGCACTTGCTATTTATAAGGCGATGGAGTGTGACCGGTCACTCCTTTTGTCCTATAGAGTAATAAGCTTCACAGTCATCTTTATTTCCACCACGTTGTTGATCGGTGGTCTCCGTCGTTGTTTTTCCAGCGCTTCTTTAGTCTTTCTTAGCACTACGTAGCCATATGCGTTTTTCAAATATATTCAGATGGACATCCTATTTTTGAAAAGCCGCCGCTGGAGTGTCAGGACTGACAAGGGAAGGGACTGAAGCTTACGTCTGAACGGGGGGAGCGAGTCATATAGGGAGAATCCTCACCCCTCAATTGGTTTGAAGATGTGTTTATTTTTTGCCAAGTCGCTAAACCCAAGGAGTAGGAGGTCACAATGGGATACGGCGCAGCACGCGTTTGAAGGTCTTGTACGTCCGTGATGCTTCTGCAGCCAGTGGCTCGGAGCACAGGTGGGTAGAGGGTTGACTTGTGCGAGGAAGGTCAGGGATTTGGTTCCCCTGCATTGCTGCACTTTTGCATTTCAACTGATTGGTAGAGATTTGGGGGATTCTGACGTCTATACCATTTTCAGACGTTTTCTGCGCATTTTTCCAGCGGTACGTTGTGGTATTCAACATGGTGATGTATAAATGTTCAAAACAAGTGATACACAGGTGCAAAGCGCATGAAGACCACTGGGCACCTTACGGGTAGCGTATAAAGCCTGCAGGCTCCTCATAGTCTGTTTCCATACACGGACCAAAGGCCTCGGGAAAACCATCCTGCTCGGATTTTCATAGGAGACCACGTTGTGACGTCGGAGGTGGTTAAAATGAGAAACGAGGTGTGCGGATCCCGCAAATTAAGCCAAACGGCATCGATACCCTCTTTCCCTCATGTCTGCCAGTCACCTGGAAGTCAGAGTTCTGCTGAAGGTTTTCTAGAACCTATTAGGGGGGGGGGGGGGCAAAAGTAATCAGACAAAATGAGAAAAATCTTTATCTCTCTATAACTCAATTACAACTCAACGATGCTGAGGAATGTATTGGCCATTAAGGGCAAGGACCTTGCTGCCATCGCTTAGCCAACTTCCTGATCCCATCCTTCCAGAACTGCTTGGGCCTGGTGTTGATCAACTGCTTGACATGGTTGTCAAGGACTGTTTGGGTTCTTGTGTCCCTTCCGACTAGGAAGTCCTGTAGGCTCAAGTAGTAGTGGTAGTCGCATGGAGAGATGTCCAGTGAATGCGGTGGGTGAGGCATGTGACCGTAGCCCAGCTGGGCAAGCGGGCAAGCTTATCCGTGGTTACTTGTTCCCGATGGGGTGCGGCGTTGTCGAAGAGGAGAACCTTCTTGAAGCGCTGCGAATGAATAAGAGCGAGTCGCCGGCCCATCTCTTCTATTTCGTTCGCCATGGCCTTGGAGTTCATCGTAGTGCTCTTGGAAAACAGCTTCCGGTAAATCGATCCATGGGTGCAGACCCAAAAGCTCCAAAGATGCTTCTCGCCGTGAACATCTCGCCGAACGAAGGTCGTTAACAGGTCACCAGGCCTCACCCAGACTGGCTGCTTGGCAGGGTTAAGGTAGAAGACGTACTTCTCATCTTGCGTGAATGTTGAGCCCAGGCTGCACGGGGTTAAGAATCGGGAGAGATTTGCGCGACACAGGTCGACTCGTCAGACTGGGGTTTCGGCATGCTTCTGGAAAGGGCGGAAGTGGTAACTTCTCAGGTGGCCTTCAGTAAGTAGCATACAAACATACAAATACGACAAGCACGAAACCAGACTCCAGCCACGAGATATATGGACACGGCATGGGGTGTCTCATTACTTTTGCCCCCCCCCCCCCCCTAACAACACCAGCAATGTCCGCTGACGGTCGAGTGGTGATCCACCTGCTCACGCTGAAGTGTGGCCCACCTCTAGGCAAGGAATCTTCGAGGGAAGAAATCAAGCTGGCCCAATTGATGGCCAGCATACTCAAGGACTTCGAAGCACGTCAACTTGAGGCTGACGAAGACGAACAGCTGGAAGTGGTGGAAGAAGAAGAGGATGATTCTTTTGGGCGGCTATAAGCAGCACATTTAGGACGGCAACGTTGCCCCAGGGAGAGATTGTCGTGGATAAAGTGCGAAACGCTTAGTACGCCGTAGAAACGTCAAAACAAGGAAGGCGTACACTGCGGTGGCGGTAAAGTGCTCGCGAACTTGTCTTTCAGCCTTAGAAATGCGTTCACGATGGGGATTTTTTGTAGCTGGGAATCCCAAGCACGTGGGGGTCTCATTCACATCCACACAGTAATACACACAGATACCGACATGCAATACTGCAGTGTCAAAAAAGCTGTTCTCGATACGAAGCTGTCAAAAAATCCTATTTTGACATGGCCACGATTGACACCGATCGATAGAACTCATCCTTCTCTGACACACACACACATACACACACACATACACACACACATACCACACATACACACATACACACACATACACACAAAATACTTCTCATTTGCTCTCTTAATTTGAAATAATGCTTGACGGGATATGTTGTTACAGGATGTTTTGTTGCGGTCAAAACTCTTGCGCCAGCCAGGCGGGACCCGAAACCGCATCTTCTGCTTTCCGGGCAGCGCTGTTCGCCTTACACCACCAGCCAAGCCGTCCGCGTAACACGGGTGGGTGCTGAAAGACTGGAGGATATCGCGGATGTTAAGTGCGGTCAAACAGCGCCGGTGGTGTAAGGCGAACATCGCTGCCGGGAAAGCAGAAGATGCGAGTTCGAGTCCCGCCTGGCGCAAGAGTTTTGATCGCAACAAAACATCCTTTAACAACATATAGCCTCTATATCAGCCGCTCCAGGCTTAAGCAAATGTGTTAAAACTTGATGTGCTAAATTTGCAAGATTCTGGCCTTCCTGCTCCGTCGAAGGCGACAAGGCCGAAACATCAACCGAACAAAACTGAGCTATCTTGGATAGCGTTCAGAGTTACAACGACATATAGATTGTTCGGAAAGTTCTCGGCGTTTTGTGGTACTACTTTTCATTTGCCTATTATTAAGTAAAAATTCAACTTGCATTGGGCATTAATGCTACCTTCTGCACAGAATTTTTCGCTCTCTCTCTCTCTCTCTCTCTCTCTCTCTCTCTCTCTCTCTGAGTGAATAATTTATGTTTCAACGCTAATGTGTATTTCTCTTCTTGAAAGGCTCATTGAAGTATGTCTAAGGACCAGTTTCGAACGGTATTCTATTTTGACTCCAAATTGGGACAGTCCGCTGCCGAGACAGCTCGACAAATCAACCAAGTGTGTGGGGTGGGGGGCTAACTGTATTGGAGAAAGCACTGTGCGCCAGTGGTTCAGTCCATTTCAGACCGGAGATCTTCTCGAAGATGATCCCGTAGCGGTGGAGCTAGAGCAATCCTGGACGACGTGATGAAGGAATTGGCGGAAGCTGAACCATCCCAGAGAGTTCGCAGGATCGCGGAGAAGCTAGTCGTCAGTAAAACTGATGTTGCGGATACTTTGAAACGCCTTGAGAAGGAGAAGAAGCTCGAAAAGTGGATACCCTCCGAGTTCAGTGAGTGGCAAAAACTGTCGCGTTTTGAGATTTGTTCTTCTCCACTTTTACGCAACAAAACTGACCCGTTTTTGGATCGAATCATCGCCTGCGATGAGAAGTGCATTCTGTATAATAACAGGAAACGTTTCGGAGAGCGGTAGGACCGACGACGCCGACGAACCCCTAGGCACTTTCCAGAGGCGAACTTCCACAAAAAAAAACTAAAAAAAACTAAACTTTGGCCTATCCTCACTTGAAAGTAGTAGGCAAAAAAAAACGACCTCCTACTTCTCAAAGATACTGCATGGCAAGACCAGCGTAAGGATCAGTGATCTTCTGTCGTGGAGAAAATCGAGCACTCGTGGGGGTGCTGTTAAGCATGATGCTGGTAGAGCGAAGTTGAATTGTCGACGATTTCTCTCTACGCTTAGGACTGTTACTTCCTTTGAGATGTTCCCACAGTGTCCCTGTTGGCTATGACACCTTTAAAAAACCTTGGATCGAGATTTAAGTTCCTAATACCTTTGAGGACTTTCGATCATTTCCTCTGCTTCTGCCTCCGTGTTGCTCTATGTTGCTGTTGTTTGTTTCTTTTTTTTAATTGGTCAAAGGTATGTTGGCAAACGGAACGGACAAGTTCATGAGGAACGAACAAGTTTCTGATGCCCCATTCTCGCTCAACGGAAAGAACATCTCCGAATGCTCCAGCTACGTCTATCTGGGTCGCGAAGTCAATATGGCCAACGACCTAGCGCCAGAGCTGAGCAGGAGGAAACGTGCGGCTTGGGGAGCTTTCAAGAGCGTCGAAGAAGTCGTGAAGAAAACGAAGAACGTCCGACTCCGTGCCCACCTATTCGACTCCACTGTTCTTCCTGCCCTAACATACGCCTCAGAGACCTGGGCCATACGAAAGCAGGATGAGCACGCGATCAGCGTCCGCAGCGTGGAATCGAGAGGACGATGCTCGGAGTGACACGACTCACGCAAGTGAGAGAAGGCCTCCGGAGTTCCGAGCTTCGCCGACGCTCGAAGATCAGAGACGCTGTCGCGTGGGCCAAGTTGTCGAAAATTAGGTGGGCCGGCCACGTAATGCGCTTCGCAAACACCCGCTGGACGAGAGCCGTCACCGACTGGATTCCGCGGGATGTCAAGAGAACACCAGGACGCCCACCAACGCGTTGGTCGGACTTCTTCGTGAAAGCCCTGAACGACCGATATGACGCTCTTCGTATCCCTCGAGCGAGGATCCATTGGAGCACTCTGGCACGCGACAGAGACGAATGGAGACGCTGTTGGCGCCCGCTCGAGCAAGTTGATGATCAACGGGACGACAGGTGATACAGGTGATGTTGGCAAAGCTTGTTGTTGTTTTTCTGCGGGTTTTTTATATATACACGAGGAAACTTGTGTAATAAAATATATAAAAAGGTAATGGTCACTGTGTGGTGGCCGGCGGGTGGTGTGATCCATTACAACTTTTTAGCACAAGGCCAAACGATCACAGCAGAGTCCAACGTAAGAAAATCGACGAAATGCACCGAAAATTGCGTCAACTTCAGCCAGCTTTGGTCAGCAGAACAGGCCCGGTTTTTTCTGCACGGTAACACGCCCACCTGCACGTTTCACAAATCACTTTTCAAAAATTTAAAGAGTTAAGGGCTGAAGCTCTCCTTCACCCGCCATATTCTCCAGATCTCTTACCAACCGACCACCACCTTTTTAAAACACTTTCAGAAATCTCTCGCTGGTAAAACCTTCACCAATGAGGACCATGCCAAAACAGCATTCTTTCTTCAAAAAGGATTTTGTCGAATCTCGACCACCTAGTTTTTCGCTAATGCAATAACTCGACAGGAGTCTCGTTGTCGAAGATGTGCTGATTCGAACGGTGCTTGTTTCGGCTAAATTCGATGAGATTCGGGAAAGTTATGAAAGTTCAAAGTGAAGCACTCAAAACGCTGAGAACTATCGGGACAACCTAATATTACTAAGAGCAGTTTTTCCCCGAACCTTGTTTGCTTCAAGAGTCAGGTATCGTTCTTTCTGCAGAAGCCATAGTGTTCTCTCAATAAATTTATTAACGTTTTATTTTTATCTTTTGTTAGAAGGTTAGTTTTTCTTCCATTCTTTCATAAGAAGGTTTATATCTTCCTTCCGGCCTATAGGCATTACTCATTTCAATTTTTGGAATGTGCACATCAGAAGACGGAGCGCGTGCTGTCAAAGTCAAACATGTGTTTGTTTGTTTTTTTCGAAATACGGAATTTTTACGAAGCTTTTTTAAAACGTCGTCACTCTTCCATTTTGTCGCCCTTTTCACTCGAAAACCACAAAGCGCGGCCCATATCCTCTCTAATACAATATGCGGACATCAGCCAAGTGCAGACCCAATGAGGAAGTCTCGCTGAAGGAAACATTTTTCCAGGTACAAGTTAGACCTATTGCCGTGCGCAAAATAATCGCCAATAAAAGGCTCTTAGGCACTTGCCTGCCTTGAAGGCCATCCAACCTCATACTCCATGCATTATGCTTCCAAATATGTGCTCCTGACTGCCGCGGGCGACCCGCCACACGTCACTGGTGAATGTTCGTAATTGACGACAGCCTTGCAAACCAGCAACACCGATGTTGCACAGCAGACCGCCCTTCTGAATTTCAGAAAAGGCCATTTGGACCAATTCAGAGAATTGTTGCAGGCTTTTCAGGAAGGTCATACTTTTATGAGGAGAACTGACACTAGAGTTGAGCTTTTCGATATTTTTGTCGGAAGTCGAACACTCGAACAACTCCATCTTTTGCTGCTTTCTATTAACGATGCAACAAAAAACATTACTAAAATATGGTCAAATTCAACTTAATCTTCTCACAAAATTATACTTTTTTTGCTATTATTTAGCACATTATTTTACAAGTGCTCCGTCACGATTGCGTGCTTCGCGCGATGTTGAAGTATCACTAATTCCCCCTCCCTTTGCTGGTACTGCTCCCCCATTACCGCCCTCCCCCTTACTGGCACTCATTCACCATTACCGGTACTTGTCCAGCACTACTGGTCCCCCTTTCTGGAACTGATCCCCCATTGCTGGTATTGGCCCCTTAATGATCCTCCTTTAGCGGATCTTCAGCAGGTCTACTGAATCCCTAGGCACGTGGGGCGACTGTTCAGTACGTCTTCTGAGTCCCCTGGCACGTGGTTGCCGCTTTTTTCGCGACCCTTCATTTTCTTTTATATATATATAGGGGGATTAATTGGTTCTTCACTACTGGTCTGCCCTTGGTGGAACTCGTTCCCCATTATTGGTACTGGTTCCCTCAACGATCTCCCTTTAGCGAACGTCGTCTTCGTCAAGTCTTCTGAATCCTCTGGCACGCAGAAGGCGTCTGGGCATTTTCCGCTATTTTCGCGCCCGGTAATTCCCATCCTTTTATTCCCCCTCCCGTCCAATTTCGCCGATCTATAGTAGCTCTCAGCGGATTATTGTACAGTATGGCCTCGATTATTGTACAGTATGATCCACGGATCTCCCTCGATAGAGAGCCTTCGGGCTCTCTTGTTAAGAGGGATCTCGGGCCGCTTGTCGCAGGGCCACGTGGCGCGTCCCCGGGTGGTGGATAGGGGAATTAAACGCGAACCAAATGCGACCGTGTACTGCCCAGAGACGCAGGTGGGATGCAGGGGATGGACTCCTTGCTCCTGCTGTGTCGGGTCGATGCGTTCCTTGTGCGGGGGAGCGGCATGTTCGTGCACAGTGTGCGTGGATGTGTCCGTGACTGTGCGGATTGTAACTGTGTCGGCTCGGCCAAAAGCTTGCACTCGGTAGACTGGGAGTACATGTAAGGCGATTCGAGGCCGCCTTAAGTCTCGCCCCGTCCCTTCGGGCAGTCTGGCTGGCTGCCCGGAGTACCCCGCCCGCACGACAGAGCCTGACTAGCTACCCGTGTTGTATTCCAGTCAAACACAGCAGCACTAAAGGGCCTCATTCCCCTGACCCCGAAAGAGCCCCCATTTCTGCAGCGATGGGAAGGACGAGTACGGAGAGGCTGCTAAAATCTCAGGGCCTAACCAGGCTGCGCAAACTGAGAAGGACTAGGATGACGATCTGTACTTACAACGCCCGCACGCTTGCGTCGGAAGCATCCGTCGAGGACCTGATGATGCAAGCCAGGAAGATCAAGTACGACGTCATCGGACTGACCGAGACGAGAAGACACCACCCCCTACACGCCGCCTACGACTCCGGAGAAGAACTGTTCCTCGGAACATGCGACAGCAGGGGAGTAGGCGGCGTTGGTGTCCTCGTCAACACGCACTTGGCCATGAACATCGATTCGTACGAGTCTCTGACAAGCCGAATCGGACGTCTGCGACTGAAGCGATGTGGCTCCGTGCCAGCCTTGACTGTGTTCGTCGCGTATGCCCCAACATCCGACTACGACGACGAAGACGTCGAGGCCTTCTACGTGGAGCTGGAGAAGTTCTATAAGGAAGATCACACCTTCTACAAGGTGATCGTCGGCGACTTCAATGCCAAGATCGGGCCACGAAGGTCGCTGGAAGAACTTCACATCGGAACCCACGGTTTGGAGTGGAACGAGCAAGGTGAAAGGCTGTCTGAGTTTATCATGTCGACCAAGACCATCCATGGAAACTCGCAGTTCCAGAAGCCTCCCTCCCTACGATGGACCTGGGAATCCCCCGGTGGCCAGTTCCACAACGAGATCGACCACATCATCTTCAATCGCAAGTATTGCCTGACCGATGTCTCCGTTGTCCCCAAGTTCTACACGGGATCGGACCACCGCCTCCTTCGCGCGAGGTTCCGCTTTTCGCGTCAAGGAGAGAAGGCCGCGAAGTTCAAGAAGAGGAGTCCCAGAACGACCATCAACTGGGATCTCTACACTTCTCTTGTCGGCCTTTGGGAAGATGCCGTCATGGACAACGTCGACGAGGAATACGATCGCTTCGTGCACCATCTCCACGATAGTGCTAGGGGAGCCGAGAGCTTGAAGACCACCAAGAGACGCCTGTCTCCGGAAACTCTCGAGCTGATACGCCAGCGTGGAGCAGCACGAGCGTCAGGCAACTATCAGCTGACGTCCGAGCTTGCAAAGCTATGCAGAGCGGCGATAAAGGAAGATCTGAAGGAGAGAAGGGCGGAAGTGTTGGCTGAAGCAGCAGAGGCAGGGCTGAGCATCCGCAATGCCCGCCGGAACTTCGCCAACTTCAAGACCAAGATGACCGCTCTCCGACGTCCTGACGGAACCGTCACCTCTTCCAGAAGGACCATGGAGAAAGTCATCCACGACTTCTACTCCGATCTCTTCGATAGCCACGTCCACCTGCCCCTACGCCATCTTCCGCAGGATGGATACGTCATCCCCTCTGTTCTCCCTTCCGAGATCCGACACGCCATCTGGTCGGTGAAGAAACGTACAGCACCCGGTCCTGACAGGATCAGAGCTGAACACCTGAAGAACCTCCCGCCAGCGCTCATCAACACCCTGGCGCGGCTCTTCACACGATACCTGTCCGAATGCAAGGTTCCATCTCAGTGGAAGACCAGCAAGACCGTCTTGCTGTACAAGAAGGGAGACGTGCACGACATTGGCAACTATCGCCCGATCTGCCTGCTGTCCGTAGTCTACAAGCTGTTCACTCGAGTCATCCTGAATAGGATCAGCAGAACGCTGGACAAAGGACAGCCATGCGAGCAAGCAGGATTTCGGAGAGGATTCAGCACGATCGACCACATACACACCATTACGAAGCTCATCGAAGTGTCGCGAGAGTACAAGCTGCCGCTGTGCCTTACGTTCATTGACCTGAAGAAGGCATTCGACTCCGTCGAGACTGAAGCGGTCATGGAAGCCCTGCTCACCCAGGGCGTTCCTACTCAGTACATCAGAGTCCTTCGAGAGCTGTACAGTGGATTCACGACCAAGATCTCACCATTCTACAACGACGTCGTCATTGACGTGAAGAGAGAGGTTCGACAAGGGGATACCATATCCCCGAAGCTCTTCAGCGCCACCCTCGAAAACGTCATGCGCGAACTAGAATGGGAGGACATGGGAGTGAAGGTCGACGGCCAGCAGCTGCACCATCTTCGTTTCGCTGACGACATCGTGCTCATAACACCGAGCATCAGCCAGGCGGAGCGAATGCTGGCCGACTTCGATCGTGTATGTGGGAACGTTGGACTGCAGCTGAATCTTACGAAGACGATGTTCATGAGGAACGGATGGGTTTCTGATGCCCCATTCTCGCTCAACGGAACGAACATCTCCGAATGCTCCAGCTATGTGTATCTGGGTCGCGAAGTCAACATGGCCAACGACCTAGCACCAGAGCTGAGCAGGAGGAAACGAGCGGCTTGGGGAGCTTTCAAGAGCGTCGAAGAAGTCGTGAAGAAAACGAAGAACGTCCGACTCCGTGCCCACCTATTCGACTCTACCGTTCTTCCTGCCCTAACATACGCCTCAGAGACCTGGGCTATACGAAAGCAGGATGAACACGCGATCAGCGTCGCGCAGCGTGGAATCGAGAGGACGATGCTCGGAGTGACACGACGCACGCAAGTGAGAGAAGGCCTCCGGAGTTCCGGGCTTCGCCGACGTTCGAAGATCAGAGGCGCTGTCGCATGGGCCAAGTCGTCGAAAATTAGGTGGGCCGGCCACGTAATGCGATTCGCAGACACCCGCTGGACGAGAGCCGTCACAGACTGGATTCCGCGGGATGTCAAAAGAACACCAGGACGCCCACCAACGCGTTGGTCGGACTTCTTCGTGAAAGCCCTGAACGACCGATATGACGCTCTTCGTGTCCCTCGAGCGAGGAGGATCCATTGGACCACTCTGGCACGCGACAGGGACGAATGGAGACGCTGCTGGCGCCCGCTCGAGCAAGTCGATGATCAACGGGACGACAGGTGATACAGGTGATACAGAGCGATCTATTGGTCCTTCACCACTGGTCTCCCCTTAGTGGAACTCGTTCCCCATTATTGGCACTGGTCCCCTCAATGATCTCCCCTTAGCGGACGACGTCTTCGTCAAGTCTTCTGAATCCTCTGGCACGCAGAAGGCGTCTGGTCATTTCCCGCTATTTCCCGCTATTTTCGCGCCCCGTAATTCCCATCCTCCTATTCCCCCCCCCCCCGTCGCCGTTCTATATTAGCTCTTCTCCATTATTGGTACTGGTTCCCTCAATGATCTCCCCTATTATACAGTATGACCGCGATTACTTCCAAGGCTGAAGTTTCAGACCGCCTGAACGACATCCATAAAATGGATAAATCAATCAATATCGATTGTTGGCGATCGACACCTCAAAAAACGAACTTCAGATTCATGTTCAGCGACCTCGACACTGAAGTTTCGGATGACTTGAACGACATCCATTAAAAAATCGATAATATTATATTGATTGCCTCTCCTGCTGTTGTGTGAAAGCCTTCCATCGATGATCCTCCCCAGGCACGTTGAGCGCCGTGCTCGCCACGTCTTCAGAGCCCCAGGCTTGTCGGGCGACGTGTTCGGCACGTCTTGCGAACCTCCAGGCACGTAGAAGACCTCTAAGTATTTTCCGCTATTTTCGCGCCCCTTAATTTGTGCCCGTAATTTCCCCCTCCCCATTTTATGACTCAGCGTCGATCGATAGTGTGACTCATCGCTAAGCGGCTTATTATACAGTCTGGTAGAATATTTGTCTAATTTTAAAAATACATCTGCCAATGTTATTGACAATAATTTCTCTACTAAATCAGTTATTTACAAGAACTTTATAAAAGTCCTTTAGAACATCGCAAAAATATTCAATTGTTGAGCAAAACAACAAAAACAAACGACAAAACAATCTGTGTTTATGACATTAAAAACGTCAGCAGAACGCTGCAAGCTACTCAAGAAAAATCAAACAAATAAAGCCGAATAAACCAGCAGTATTACTATGGCGAGCTGGTGTGGCTGGAACAAAGTGACATGGCGAAAGATTCAGTGGCCAGAGCCGCTGATTAAACGGAATCGCTACAAATAGCGTTGGAATCAAGCGAAATGTAATGCGATTTGACCGCATCGGAGCCCGACCACAGATGACTGAGTAGAAATGAGACGAAATATGCTGAGTCGAAAGAAAAAAAAACACGAAAAATAGAGCGATACGGAGTAAGCATTGCAATTTGCCGATCTCTGAAGTAGGCTGGACCGCTGTGAGCCAATGAAATGAGTTAGATCAAGATTTTGTTATTCACTGTCAAGATAGGCACTTATTCTCTATGCTTGGAAATCGAGACACAATATACGTCAAACTTTTTTCTGTCCCTTGTCTTCGTCTTTTTCTGTTTCCATTTTTCGCTCTCTTTATTATTATTATTATTATTATTATTATTGTTTTTGCCCTTCATAGGTTTTTTTCTTATTCTAGTGCCTTATAGCTCATTGTAGTGTACAAAATAAATAAATAAATAAATAAATATATGAATAACTGCAAAATCAACGATTTCTGCTAAAGCCCGTGTTTATACTTGTGTCGAAACAAGGCTCAAATTTATTTATTTTTTCATTTATTCACGCCTCTACAAGTTTAAACCATTATTTTTCTCCAAAAAAGAGAATTATATAAAATTTAAAATAGTATTCACTTAGTGGATAGTTGAATTAAAACTTCAAAGAAAATCATACTATTTTCGCTGAACAAAAAGTTATTCTAACTATCATTTACTCTCTAGTTTAATGTGTAAAAAATCTGAGCCTTAATTTAGAAAACGTTCACTTCGACTTCACAAGCGTTGAGCGTCCAACTTGACGAGAAAATGAAATGCAGAAGCAGAAGCACAGTGGGCCTGTTCATACTTCGTGACAAGAACGACTCGTCCCCAGTGCAAAACATGCAAATCGATTAAAACCGAGCAATTGGTGTCGAAATCTGTTCATACTCCAGGGCCGGCGCTGTCGGTCCACTCGCTCTTGTCGCTCTTGTCGCCTGTTCATACCTCGCGCCGGCGACGGAAGCGACTGGAGCGACTGGGGCGACGGACGGAATGTGGAGTACGCAATTACACTGCACTAGTGCTGGAAGGAAACGATTCCTATTCTGCCGTTCTTCGGACCAAAGTACAAAAAAAAATGCTTTTTTGTTTCTTTTGAGTGCCAGATTGACGAAGTAGGTAATATGACTGTCTAATTGTGTTTCTGTTGGCTGTAGCTGAGTTGGAAATTACGTTATGGTGCAACTACGTACACCACACTATGTTCGTCGCTCCCCTCGCTCTTGTCGCCTGTCCATACTTTCCCCGTACTGCTGTCACCTTTGTCGCTCTTGTCGCTGCTGTTCCGAAGTATGAACAGGCCAAATGTCAGCACTGAGTCGGAGTAGTGGAGAAAGATGGAGTGTGAAGAAAGGCTTCGACAAATTCTTCCTGTCATCCGAAAATTTCCCGTTTCAACGACTGCTTAAAAGACGAACGAAATGGGCACATCAGTTTTTTGACAACTGAGGGACGTATCCGCAATGTATGTGGGATGTGTGTATATGGGGTTTGGATGGCAGTACTTGTGCCATCCAGGGTTTCAGCCACGTCGATGTCGATAAGCCGTAACCAGAGCGCTGCCACTAAAAATGCAATAAAATAAGCAAAAAACGCCTACTCAACACTAAGCGATTAACATATTCAGGCCAGCTTCCGATATCTATGCAAGATGGCTTCCACACGGCTCTTCATCGTCATGTTCCGGTGTTAGAGTTCACTGAATTTTTTCAGCAAGCAATTCAGAACCAGAGGCTACCCACTCTGTAAATAAAAACCTTGCTCACTACCTACTTTTTAAAAGACGAAAGAATGGCTTGGCTATTTCGCCAGATTAAGGGGCGCGTGTAAGTCGAAGGAGCTGGCGCGTGCTCCCGATACCAGAGGCCGGATTCACCAACAATTAAACTCATGGGTATGCGAGGTGTAAGGGAGCAATAAGATACGAGTCATGTAAGGATAAGGCTAGAGCCAGAGATGCAGGCTTCATCGTGAGTATCTCTACCCCCTATACCCGCGGGTTAGTCGTTGATGAATCCGGCCTCAGGTCCTTGGTTCGGAGTTCCCGCCCAGGTCAACCAAGCCTTCCATCCCTCCAGGTCGATGAATTGGTACCATACTTGCATGGGAAGGATAACGCGCTGAATTATTCATCGGCTGGCCACCGCAAGTCATTGTAGGGCCAAATACGTATTCATGCCTCCACGACATCCCGTAGAAGTGGATTGCATGGCGCGTTCCAAAAAGGGATTGAGCAACGCTGTCCTTTATCCTTTTATCCTTTCATGTAGCCAAGAATTTACTTATTTATTTGCGCTCGAAAGTGCACTACAACGGCAACGAACTCGTCAAACGAACAAAATAACCGTTAAAAGTAACAGTCGAATGAAGTTTCAATTGAATTCAAATTAGAAATGCATCTCGTTTAGTAAATATAATCTGGCTCGACTGATCTCATAGCCGCTTCCTCAGCAATGTACCTTAACTAATGTATAGACGGTTAGAAGCCGAAAAACAGTTACTCATAGAAACATAAAAACCTGTCCGAAACAATGTGTTTGGGAAGGATCCCGCCCAGTCCAACAAAGACTTTCATCCCTCGGTGAATTTGTAAAAGACTCGTTCAAAAAACTCTTGACTGCATCGACCAGGAGGCACCGTTAGTCGTCAATAGGCGAAATACGCATTCAAATCGTTTCCACGACATACCTAGGAGTAGAATACCCCGTAAAGAAATTGCTTAACAAAATCCTTCATCTTTTACAATTCCTTCTTTTATTTGGCTTTCTTTCTCTTTTGTTCTAATATACCAATCAAACGTATTATGTGGCGATTCGATAGGGTATCCCTGCTGATTCAGGAGGAAAGATAAGAATGAGGAAAGAGAGGAATGACAGGGGATCTCCTGGAAAAATTCCTCTGACATTAGAGGGTTCAGAAGACGTTCTTTATTAATGTATAACATGTTGGCTTAAGCAAGGAGCGGCTGATACAGAGTCCATCAGCTGTTACAGGATGCTTGGCTGCGATCAAAACTCTTGCGCCAGGCGGGACTCGAAGCCGCACCCTATGCTTTCCGGTCAGAACGCTACCCCTTATACATTTTTAATTTCCTTCACGGTGTCATAGAAACCCAAGTAATTATCCTCCTTCGAAGTGCTGCCAAGGACTCGATCGTCAGAACGTTTCAGTCGCATGCTTCCAAGCAGTTTTTTCTACGTCAGGTGGCGGCAAACTACATGAAAAAGCGACGGACATGAAGGTATGGAATGACAGGAGGAAGGAACCTCATGACTCTGTTGAAGCACATCCGTCCGTCAGCAACAACAGTGGAGCATCAAAGCGAGCGATCAAATTTCAACAAACGAGGGAATTCGGTGGAGAAGCTGACAAATCGCACAAGCATCCAAACATCATGGTCACAGCTGATAGCAGGAACTGAATCTGAGAAGAGCTTCAAGAGGGGCGGCAGCAAATCTCTGCGTGAATAATAACTAATCAACCACCTGATCCCAGTTTCCTGCACAAAATTTTGCACCCTACGACCCTCAGTCACTAGGGGTGGAACCGATAAGCTGTTTTTTAAATCACCTAAAACCACACTAAGAGCCACCTTCTTTACGGTTAGAGCTGGTTTGAGGTATCTCAAATGGAGTAAGACGAGGACTGTGCCGACTTCTCTTCCTTCGTTCAAACGTATGGCAAAAGCGACTATATTCAGTGCAAAATAGGAAATCCGGTGGTGCGTTCTCCACGTTTCCAGTCATCCAACCATTTGTTATCCTATTGATCCTCCATGTCTACAGACGCTCTATCATCCTATCGTTGTTCTGGTTGTGTTGATGTGGTTTGGGTTCTGTATAACGTCTGTCTTAAACAGCGTAATAAATGAAATGAAATGAAAATAACAAACTCGATCGAATTCGAATGATTCAACAAGGCAATCCAATGATGTCCATCCGAATTCGATTATTCGAGAAATCGAATTTTTCAAAGTTTATGAGGTGGATTAACAAAAAATTGCGTGTTCCAACACATTTGCTTAAGCCTGGAGCGGCTGGTAGAGAGGCTATATGTTGTTACAGGATGTTTTGTTGCGATCAAAACTCTTGCGCCAGGCGGGACTCGAACCCGTATCTTCTGCTTTCCGGGCAGCGATGTTCGCCATACACCACCGGCGCTGTTTGACCGCACGTAACATCCGCGATATCCTCGAGGCCTGTCAGCACCCACCCGTGATACGGGGACGTTACGTGCGGTCAAACAGTGACGGTGGTGCAAGGCGAACATCGCTGCCGGAAAGCAGAAGATGCGGGTTCGAGTCCCGCCTGGCGCAAGAGTTTTGATCGCAACAAAACATCCTGTAACAAAAAATTGCGTTTTTGGAAAGTATTCAAACTCAAAAAAAAAATCACACTGTTTGAATATATTCAAATTCGAACCCACGAAAAATATCAGCATTCGAAGCCACTGGAATATTCTAAATTTTTGCAAGAGCATAAGTATAGCCTGAGCCCTGATTATGTCAACTATTGATCGACTGTATTGCCTATTGTTTAACATTGATCGATCTGTATTGCCTTTTTGAGTTTGCACTTTCGCGCCCTATTGTTTGTCTCGCAGAGTTTCGCGCCCCGTTCTCCCGCGTCACCGTATTCCTCATCTATTAGGTTGTCCCATAAGTCTTCGCCGTTTTTTTCAACGATTCACTGCAGATTTCGCCGGCGGTCTCTTGCTTAGCGCTGTATAGCTTTCGAAAGAGAATGATTTGCTCTATCAGAACATGACATGTATTGCATTTCTTTTTTCATCATGAATTTTGTCAATTTTTAGGTCGTTGAAGTGAAAAGTGAAAAAGTGAAAAAGTGAAAAAGTAGCCATTTCCGCACTTGTTCTCTCGGCTTAGGTTTGTAATTTTTTGCGCAGTTTTTTATAGCATTTGGAATACAAGTTCTGTAAAGTTCTGTACTACAAGAATATGTGTTAGTGCTATTTGCTCATTTGTCCTTTATTGATTTTTAGGTCACCAAATTGGGACGTTCAAAGGAGGATGGTTATTTTTGCCGACAGCTCCTGCTCTGTGGTTGGACTTTCTGGGTTGATGTTATATGTCATTCGAAAGAGAATGTCTTGATCTATAAGAATATTTGTTGAGTTTATTGATTTCTGTTGATTATCAACAAAATGCCAAAAAGAGAAAAATCATCTTCACCAACAACTCCTTCTCCTTCTTCAGTTGTTGATATTCGACAGAAATCAGCGTGAGCCAGTAAACGCGACACAAATTCTTACTGAGCAAAACATCCTCTTTCAAACGACATATAACACCAAGCAAAAAAGTCCAACCACAGAACCGGAGTTTTGGTAAAAATTCGGACGGAAAAGTCGGAATTCCCAATTTGGTGGCCTAAAAAACAGTAAAGGGCCAGTGTGAAAATAGGACCAACACATATTCTTGTAGTACAGAACATTGTCTTCCAAGTGCTGTAAAAAACTGCGCAAAAAATTACAAACCTAAGCGGAGAGAGCAAGTGCGCAAGTGGCTACTTTTTCACTTTTTCACTTTTCACTTCAACGACCTAAAAATTGACAAAATTCATGATGAAAAAAGAAATGCAATGCATGCTCTGACAGAGCAAATCATTCTCTTTCGAATGCTATGCAGCGCTATGCAAGAGACCGCCTGCGAAATCTGCAGTGAACCGTTGAAAAAAAACGGCGGGGACTTGTGGGACAACCTAATATAAAAGGTGGTGGCGGGTGTCGAGCGTTCTACCCCCTCGTGCCGCTGGCCCGCCCACCCCCCAACCTCTGGGCTTGCTCAAGAGTTCAATGGCTTCCTAACGAGACTGTGGAGACGCAGACATTTGCCACGCCTCTATATAGAGGGCGGGGGGGGGGGGGGAGGGGGTAGAACGCCACTCCGCCGTAACGGTTCCTGCTGCAATCCAGCCGGTCAAGGTCGACGACGTTGACCGTTCACTGCAGGAAGAACATACAGCCTTATGCTCTCTTGTAGCCCAAAGGCTGCATTATAATCTCCGTGAAAAGCTCAGGATTTACGAGGAGCCTAAATTTTAGTCTACATGACGTTAACGTTCATACATCCGAAACATGAATCCCAGACCAGTGGAGGAACTCGCGCTGTCTCCCTCACAAGAAGGGTGGCAGAAAAGATCTTTAAACAAGCGTCCTATATGCATGTCTGCTGAACGCGCTTAACACGCTCTCCACTATTATTATCCTTGCGCCCATTTGGATGAAGTCAAACCAGTGAAGCAGGCCGGATTCTACAAGGGAATCAGCTGCACTGATCACATCTAGACATTCTCGAGGATCGTTGAGGTTCGACGGGAATACAGTTAGCCTCGTCACCTTCGTCGACAACGGGAAGGCATTCGACATCATTGAAACGAACGCTATTCTGTCTATGCTCATTGACCAAGGAGCGGACTTATCCTACATAAGAACACTAGCCGACTTGTTGAATTTTTGGTTTCGTAAAACCGTGTACCGAGATTGTTACAGCAGTTTATTCAGCTTACGGTTTGGCGGGTCCGCTTTCTTCGGGCCTGAAAGAGTCCAAATATGTAATGCTTGAAGAACTACTCTTCCAAAGGTCATTTTCATTCTACAGAAAAAAACCCAAAGACAAATAGAATGAAAGCGATATGGAGAAACGACAAAGAGCTAACCTTTCCGGTCGAATCCGAGAAGCTCCATCCAATCACCGTCATATGGAGGTCGACGAAGAGAACGACGTAAGCTCTAGGGACCACCCACCCTAAGTACCTCTTAGGGGCAGCCGTCTGCTGCGCTGGATGCAGGACGACAGTTCAGCCGTTCTACCGTCCCTTTCCACTTCCATTGGAAAGGCATGACAGGGCGATACCTTGTCGCCGAAGCTCCTCAACGCAGCGCTGCAGTGGTTAATGAAAACGCTCGATTGGGTCGAAAATGGCATACGTATAGAAGGAGATTTCTATCAAATCTTCGTTTTGCTGGCGACATCGTACTCTTCTCGATCTCTACCGCCAAAGCAGAGGTGATGATTGCTGTGCTAAACGAAGCACGGGAAAGGGTGGGACCGCGTATAAACCTGAGGAAGAGATAGTCCATGAAGAACGTCTTCTGCGGGAGAGAAGGAAGGGACTGAACCGGAAGGCGCTCAAATCAGTGAGACGTCGTCCTGCGTCTACTCCGGACGTTCGATGAACATGGGAACATGGAGAACGATATTAAAGACGAGCTGCATGGGCCGCTTTCAGACCTCTCAAAGAGGCTACAGACGATCTGACGGACCCCGACCTCCGAGCAACCCTATTCGACTAGACTGCTCTCCCTTTTTTTCGTTCACCAGCGGATACGTGGGCCCGCTTTGCTGCTAAGTCGCTACTTAAAAAATTGTAGACAAAATACTTACGACTTAAGGGTTCCAAATTAACTTACTTGTGCCTTTAGACCTTCAAAATAAGTTACTTACCAACAATTCCGCGGTTAAATAACCTGCAAGTTGCATGCTAGCATTGCGCTATTTACTTTGAATAGTCGAAGTAGATGTTTTAAAGGAGTACGGCAGGGAGACACGATTTCTCCCAAGCTATTCACAGCGGCACTCCAGGATGCCATGAAAGACTTGAACTGGGACGATAAAGGCTACCTTGTCGACGGCAAACGGATCAGCCACCTTCGCTTCGCCGACGATATTGTTCTCATCTCTACCAGCACGGCAGAAGTCGAGGAAATGCTGAACGAGCTCAATGTGGCAGGTATGAAGATTGGATTGGACATGAATATGTCCAAAACGCAATTTATGGTCAACCAGTGGTGTGACACGGGACTCGTAAAGCTAAATGGAGTCGCTCTACAACAGGTCGACTCCTACGTCTATCTGGGAAGAGAGCTGAACATGGATAACGACCTCGCTCCTGAAATTGCCCGCAGGAGACGCGCAGCATGGGCAGCCTTCAGTTCGATTCGCGAAGTCACCGATCAGGTCAAGGATCCCGGCCTCAGGGCCTCGATATTCAACGCCTCTGTACTGCCTGCGATGTGTTACGCGACGGAAACCTGGCCCGACAACAAGACAATCGCCAGAGCGATGCAAACTACGCATCGTGCACTGGAGAGATGTCTTCTAAGGACAAGCCTTCGTCAGCAATGGCAAGAAGGCCTACGAAGCTCGGAGCTACGGGAGAAGTCGCAATTAGCAGACCCGCTGCAGTACATGAAGAAGTCCAAATATCGCTGGGCCGGACACCTGCTTCGACGAAAGGACGATAGATGGAGTCTCCGTGTCACAGAATGGCTCCCGAGAGACCATAAGAGACAACTGGGACGACCGCCAACGCGATGGGCAGACTCATTCTCAAGATCTTGCAGAGAGCGGAGTCTGCCTCACTGGCTGCAAACAGCCAGAGATCGAGCGGTCTGGAAGAGCTGTGGTCCCCGCTGAGAAGACCTCCAGCCGACAAAAGGACCATCAAAGTATCAAAGTAAGTCAAAGTAGATGTTAGTAGCATGTAACATTTATGCAGGTATAGGCACAGGTTCAGAGGCCTTATTTAACTCATTTGCACCTCTTATACAGGGTGGTCCACATGAAGTGTTACGGGATGCAGAAAGTCCATTTTCGGAAATTTCTCGCCTTCTTTGTGCTCTGCGGCGGTGTTATTCGTTTTCTCCGTATCTTTTAGTCCACCACCTATGGTCGGTCTTCTAGTTTCTGAGTAAACATGGTTTTGCTTGATGATCGTTCAGCAGTAGTCGCTATGTTCAAAAGCAGGCCGTCCGTTTCCACGATTTCGAAGATGTTCAAACAGCATCGCATGCAAGTATACCGCGTCGTCAAACGTTTCGAAGAGACAGGAGGGACCGTCCACGACAAACTGCAAAGACGTCTGCCCTTCGAAATGCCGTCAAAGACAAACTTCACCGAAATCCTGCAAGAAGCGTCAGCAAACTAGCTAAGGAGGACAACTTAAGTCACTCAGCTATGCATCGACTGATCAGGAAGGATCTGGGATTCAATCCCTACAAATTCGTTAAACGAAGCACCTTATTGAGGAAATGAACGCCTCAAGATTGGAGAAAGACAGAAACATGAAGGCCCTTACGCGCGGTGACAAGCTCGACCGGATTCTCTTCGCAGACACGAAGATATCTACCGTCAAACCACTCCAAAATCCGCAGAATCAGCGGAAATTGGGCCGAAAGGATCTCCAAGAGCCGTTGATGTCGGAAGAGCTCGTTCTCCACAGTCCTTGACGGTATGCGCTGAAACATCGGGCCTGGGCAAGACCAAGCTTGTTTTTATTCAAAAAGAAGTTGAGATCGTTGCCAAATCTCCCCAAAGTGGATCCTGGAGGACTTGGTGATACCTTGGGCACAAGAAAATGCCAAATATATCGACTGAACCTTCTAGCAAGATTTATGGCTAGCTCACGGTTCCAAGAAGACTCTGAAATGGCATGAGACCATTCTTCCGGATTTCTGGACGAAGGAGGTTTGGCCTTCAAACTCACCGGAGCTCACCCCTATGTATTTCACCATCCAGTCATTCCGGGAGCAAAAAGCCTGCTCTTTCAGATATAGTTCACTGGATCCGCTGAAAAGAGCTCTGGAGAAGGCATAGGAAGAAATTTCACAGGAAATGATCGCGCGCATACACAAGAATTCCTGGAAGAGATTGGAAGCTTGCATTGAAGACGAAGCGGATCATTTTAAATATGATGTATGACATCTTAAGTAGAATCTTCTTGTCTTTCGAATGCTTGTATCGTTTTCTTATTTGAGTTGGATTGTGCAAAGTTGTATATACTTTTCTGCGTAACACTTCATGTGGACCACCCTGTATAAGCTATGTAAGCACTTATAAGCTTTAAGGTCGCATCACAGAACGCTATAGCAATGTCTTCTGAGATGCCTGCAACCAGCAAACTCAACTTCAAGCCGGATGTGCTCCGAGAACAACGTCTCATCTTCGTGGCCCTGCGGACTACGTGTGGAACGGTAAACGCCGGCGAGCCGATTTTAGCAAGAGGAGAAAAAGCGACGGTCTGACAAAAAGAGCTCCGGAGTGGACACGTGGAAGACTTCCGACAAGGTCAGCCGATACTTATCATCCAAATGGCATATCGGTTGGGAGCGAATCAAGCTGCTCATCAACGTCACCAGGTTCCAATGGCAACGACAACCGGATGACGACGGCGCGGTACCGAGCGAATGTAAACCGGGTTCTGGCCATGGCACGCACGTCGTGTGAGGAGGTGCCAACGAAGTATCTTCGTGTTGAGGGAAAAATTGAAACAAATAAATTTCTAACAAGATCAAGCAACTCGTCTTAGTAGCCCCTTTCAAAAGAATCCTTGGATTTTAGCGTCTCCTCTGTGACGCGTTGGTGAAGAGGGGAACGTTATATTATTTTAGAAATATGCATACCATTTTCACGCCGAAATACAGTTTTAAAATCAAGTTGGGCACTCGTTTAAGCTAGCCGAGAAATTTCGAAACCAAAGCGAACTCTTTCAAATGGAAATGGGCTTCTTCTACATGATACCAAAGGCTCCTAAAAAGGTTAGACAATTTTTGTTCGAGAAAAATTTTAGTATCATTTCTTTGGAGTTTTAATTATCTACCCAATAAGAGAACACATTGTAAGAAATTTTATAAAATTCTCAATTTTCGAGAAAAATAATGGTTTAGAACTTGAGCAAAAAAAGACTGCGCCATGCCCTCGTCCAAGACGCTACGATTTTTATTCTATTGATAGCCGAATTTCTGTTTGCATGGAGCTTAACACTTATTAACGATATAACAAAAACAACTGTAAAGAACACACATATCCTCACTTTAATGGTTCATATAAGTGGCATTTACTCGTTCAATCAGATAAGAGTTACGACAAACTTATTGAGTGCACGGCGCAATCTGTTTTTGTACAGATTTTAATTTATTATCATATTTTCTCTCAAAATATAAACATGTTACGAAATTGTTAACCTATTGGGGCAGGTAAGCTTCAAAAAATTTCAAAGAACGATATTCCAAGTATTCCTTGAACAGAAAACCATTCTAACCATTTTATTGAGTCTGTAGTTTAACCTACGTGAAGGTCGTTTCGACTTGGAAGAGTTCGTGTCGTCAAACCGACTTACTTTAGATTATTTGCAGTGTGATTTATTGGAAGATTGATTTTATGTAATGGAATGTCATTGGCATGTTGTTGTTGTGATATCTAGGCGTCGGATCTATGCGACGGAGAAGAAACATAAAGCATCGTGATATAAACCAGCGTCGCCTAGTCGAAGGGATTGATTGCTTTTTCACATTTCTTTAAGATCCATTTTGTCCCACATCATGTATTGGGTGCTGATTCATTCTTAATTCTCATATGTGGTATTTTTATTAAATAAACGGTTTAATTACCCAAGTTTGAGGTTGTTCGTGACGTGGCGGTCGCAAAATTACCACGTGAGCTTCAGAAGCTTTGGCGAGCCGAACGTTTGAGTTACACGAACGACTTCAATTGGTGCATCGGCCGGGAATGGATTTCATGTTTTAGAGATAGCTTAGAAGAGTGTCCAAATTTGAATTGAAAAGCGTCTAATCAGAAAAAAAAACGAAAATTGCTAGCATGCATATAAAGGTCTAATGTCTTGAATGACAAAAAATATTAGGTGAACTTTGAAAGCTATTTTATCCATTTTAGATTAAACTGATTTTAAATAGGCAAAAATTTTTCACTCACATGTCGCATTAAAAATCTAACAGCAATTTCGTAAGCAGCTGCTAAAGATTCAACGAACGTTATGAAATGCGTTGCTTTCCTTGAAATTTAATTCAGTGTTTGGCCTTCTACGTTTCAAATATCAGGGCTTAGAAACGCAGCTTTACCATGGAACAACATTGAGAGTTCATTCAGAACTTTATAGGAGCCTTGGAGCAAATAGAATGCTGTGTTAGGACAGCAGGAAGCCAGGCGTCACCTGCCGACCTGCGGCTTTTCAGCGTCGCAACAAAAAGTTTCTTCGAAAAACATGACGACTTCACAACACTCCTGCCTCCAACAATGTTTGCGGAGCCGTTGGCGGATCACACTGAATCACGTGGCCCCCCAAAACAAACAAATATGAGCAAAGCCTCTATGAAGGGAGGCTCTTGGGATACTAAGGAAGACTACGGGACTCATAGAGGTTTGAAAATGAATGGAACATATGGGAAAAATAAACTATTAAAGTCGCGTTGCTTAGTCTTTGACCTTTCAATGAAGAATGGGTGGTGAATTCTGCAAAAGAAAAAGGAAGAGGAACGAAAGAAAAAAGAAATGGCTGAATGAAGAATGAAATCAAGTTATTAGAGGAGTGTAGAAGTGATGCGTAAAAGAGTTATAAGACCACTTGACGAGTGTACTGGTCTACAATGTGGCCTGCATACAAAGGCGAGACAGACAGTCAGGGCACCGCGCCCTACGCATCTGGATGGCACTCCGTCTGATGTTCTCAGGAATAAGTCGCTCAGCAAGGGTCTTTTACCTTAACAATAGATAATAGAACATCAGTTTTTGGGCAGAAAACCGAATGCGCCGTTTGGTCTCAAGAAACCGAGAGTTCAAGTCTTTATATTTTTTTATTTATACGCTAGATTTTTTATAGCACTGAATAAAACAAGCGTAAGAGTGATGAAGAAGAAACCCAATGTAAACGCAACCAAAAATTACAACCAAAAACGCACGGCAACAACGAACATGTGTGAAATCATACACGAAGATTTACAGCTGACAGACTAGGAATGGCCTAAATTTTGACGTCAATCCATGGGGGAAAGGAGACCCTAGCGAGGCTAGCTGTCATGAGGGTAGATGACGTATATTCCACAAGTGCAACTCGACGAAGCGCTCAGTTCAATAGGGTGGGAAACGTTCTCACAGGCATCGAATGAGCCGGCTATTATGAAGCCTATTAGTCGGAAAAGTCGAATCAATCTCGGCAAGAGCGAATTTCAATCTGTTTAGCCGGCCTCTTTCCACGTTCTCTGAGAAAAAGCGCTCTGTGAATTATGGCCCGCCTAGATGCCGTTCTTCAGATGTCTCCTTCTCTTGGAGGGACAAGTTTCAGATAACTTCACGACCACTACTACTTCGGTCCATTGCCATCTCAGCTTTCGATGATATGTCGAAAATATACGATGACGTTCTTTGGAATCATTTACAGTCACAGCGGATAAGTGTTCTAGTACCCTAAGTACCCAAATATGTCACATGTGATAGGTGGAGACATTCGGAGAGTGGGATGGACATGGACATTCTGGACCAAACGAGCGCTCCATTCACCGTTTAGCGAACGACACCTATAGACACGCTCAGGATGCCGAAAATTTAACTTCGAAAAACGAATAGGATCTCAGTTGTTGATGATAATCAAACGGAGGCAAAAAACGCGAGAAGGTATACCATTTTCAGTTGAAATTCAAGGTTTTTCAAAATAAATTCAACGACTTCCGAATCAAACTACACATCTTCTTTGCAAGTTGTACGTTTCAATGTTTACTTCTTTTCAAAAAATTTCCGCTTGCAAAAAAGGCTATGCAACGAAAAATTAGAAACAACTAGCAAGTTGAGCAGTACTCCAGTAGTAGTGCGATGCAAGTACAAAATAAGCAAGTTAAACGATAAAACTACAAGTGATACAACAATACGACAAACAATACAGAATACAAATAACAACACAGCAATAACTATTCAAAATAGCAGGATGAGCAAATGAAAGTAAGTCCTTTTTTAGGCCTTCAGGCGTTTGTAAGTGTGATGTGGATCTGCCGAGGCCTTTTTTAAGTGTGATATGGAGTTTCGTTAGAGCGTTGAAAATCGTAGAAACTGATACAGATGTCGAGTTTTTCATCCTTGAGAAATGGATGTCGCTCGACAACCTCTTCAATGAGAAGCAGGTCTTAGCAATAAACTTTTTTTGCGTTGCTACCCATAGATTGAAAACTGAGTGCTGAAACAACGGGTGACTGGGTGTGAACTCAAACCATTACCTCCGCGAGTGCGCTTAACTATTTCGCCTTCTCGTTTGCACGAGTTGATAATGCTTCGTACAGTGTTCTCTATGACACCAGCAATCTGAGCAGCTTAGTGTGTGATCCTTCCGTCGACGAACACTAACTTAACCAAGATCTCCTTCTGACTCCGAGACACTCGATTGTATCGGACGCATTGTTGGCTTGGTTGAACTTGATAGTTGCTCATGTTGCCTGCAGACATGGCAAATCGCCCAATGACAAGAAAAGTGGAGAGCTCCATTTATATGGTACGGGAGGAGATTCCAGAGGACGTTGAATTTGTTTTAGACAACGTTGAATTTGTTTTGAAGAACATTGCATTTGGTTTGGACAACGTTGAATTTCAACTGAAAATGGTATACATGGTGTTAGGCTCTGAACTGATCCCTAATTTGGCCCGGAACGGAAAGAGCAGCTCAATGTCCTCAACTAATGCTGTGCAATGGTCCTTGTAACAGCTAGGATACGGCCTTCAGTGAAGGGATAATTATTTACATTGCGTCTTGAAACATCGTGACTAGGCGGAAAATTACGAATATTGTTGCGAATTAGTGGCTTCATTGCGAGGGATCATGCCTGTTTAAGCGGAGGACCTATACATACTTTGAGCCGTGGACATAGGAGGTTGCCAAGAAATCTAAGGCCACGAATGAAGGTGAAGACCCCACAGAGGAACTAGGTCACATCTCCTCTCCAGCAGACGAAGATCTCCCCATCTGGTAGCGTTCCCCTTTGCATTGGGTTCGTCTGGATTGACAGCCACACATACAGCACCATTGACCGCGGGTACACTATGCTGTAGTGTTTACGCTATACTCATATATACAACACGAGGGCACTAAATATAACGCCGTAAACTCAACGACTTCTTTCTTTTCCACACCACAAGCGATAATTGGTTAATTATACACAGAAAGCACCAAAATCTTGATCACAGCAGGTTCAGACGAGCTTCCAGTGAAGCCTTTCTTATAGCAGCTTCTTATTGGGCAGAAATTGCGGCAAAGCTCCTCAAATAGGCTCCAGAAGGTAAAGTTTGAGGGCAAGCACAAGGTCGGCGTCACAAAGACGCCCGCACCAAACAGCAGCATGCGCTTTTCAGCGGCGCCTTCACCGTCCTCTTGTCGGCAGCCGCAGCAATAAATTCGACGTTTTTTGCTGCAGCGACAAAAAGTCCCCGCTGCCGCAGCAGAGCGTGCTCAAAGGTGCGGCGCTGCCTTTGCCGCGCAGCAGAAGAGTCAACGGATCGATACTATCCGTAATCATTGCTTTCGCAGCAGAGGCAGGGAAGTGTGTTTGACCCTTAAGACCCTCACAGAGTTCTGCGGCGTTGCCGCTGCCCTATCCTTCATCATGGGCAGAGACGCAGAGCTCGCCGCCGGCGGCGTCCCTGCCCTATCCTTAACCATTGCGGCGAGCGGCGTCGCCGCAGAACTCTGTGGGGGCTGTTAGGGCCTATGGTATGCTGCCGCGGTACCGTCCGCGGAAGGCCTATGTTATACTTCGGCGACGCATCGGCTACGCTGCTGCCGCCGACGTCGCCGGCAACAGCGTCACCGAATTATAACATAGGCCGAAGGCAGGGAATCACGCCGGGATCCCTCACCAGACCAATCGCCAGGCGCCGCCACGTGCGCCGTCCGTGGATCGTCGCCAACGCAGAATGAGGGGCTGTTGTGCCTTCCGCCCGTAACCCCCCCCCCCCACCAGACTTCTGCGGCGAGCGGCGGGCGGCGGACGGCGAAATCGATGAGTCACGCCGCTCAGCGGCGGCTGCCGGCCGGCCAGCGGCGCCGCTCAGCGGCGACAGCGAGGTACTGTAGTCTTTCTAGTCGGGACCAACTGGTGCTTAACAATAACGCGTTCGTTTCCGCTCTGGATCCCCGTCGCGAAAGGGCTGAGCGCAGACAGACTCTCCCGGCGCCGCTGGGCTCGCCGCTGGCGGCGAGCTCTGCGTCCCTGCCCTATGATGAAGGATAGGGCAGCGAGAACGCCGCAGAAGTCTGGGGGCCTTAAGACATCTGGGAATATGCGAAATGCGACGCTGACAGTTCTCGATTTCCGACAGTTCCTGCGATGCAGTTCTCGTCCGCGGACGTGGCGCGGACACTACCGCGAATTATACCATGGGCTTAAAACCCCGTTTATACGTCCGACGCCGCGTGACGCGATGACACGTAAAGTGGCCAAATTGATCGATTGCGTCGCTCGATCAATGTGGCTATAATAGGCCTAAGTTATACTTCGGCTACGCTGTGTTGCGCGAGCTGCTACGTACTGCGTAGCAGCCCGAGTAACACAGTCGCCGACAACAGCGTCGCCGAAATATAACATAGGCAATACGAAGTTCGCGTTGCTCAGCGTCGAAGTATAAGGCCTTTGTCATACCATCGCTCACACCGAGCGACGCCTAATGATATGCTCCCATATCGATTCCATTGCGCCGCCCGATCGATATGGGAGAATATCACTAAGCGTCGCTCGATGTGAGCGATGGTATGACAAAGGTCTAAACGGGACCTAAGAATGAACGGTGCGTCGCGGCACACGGGCTTTTATGAGCGAGCCCACGCCGATCGATAGCGCGCGCGGGCGACCAATTGGAAAAACTCCTCGCAGATCACGCGGATACTACGGGAAGCGGACGATCCAGAAAGGAACAGACTACCGCGTTCGCGAATCACGTGGACAGATGGAGTGAGATGACAGAGAGGCAGAAAAGTCATCTCACAGGGCATAAAAATTCCCCTTTCTAACCATTAGCAGAAACATCCAATTGGTCGCCCGTCTTCTACATGACAATGCATAGTAAAATGCGATTCTCGAAGGACTATGACATTATTGAACAGCAAGGCTCGAAGAGAAAACACGGCCGCTGCCACACAAGAAGTGGTAATGACGCATTGACCACCGACCATGATATTCGAATTTGCGGCAGTTTCTCGAAGGCAACGTTGCGGATTAGCTTCGTTTACAAAGCAGTACTTTTTTACATGAGGCAACGAGTGCAGAAAAGCATTTCCAAGTTTCACGGCACAGTATCATTATGATACACACGCTTTGAAAGCAGATCACTGATAGTTTAACATAGAGAGATATGAGGGTGAGGTTCTTTTTCTACACATAGGCAACTCAGATGCATTTACGTGCTGCCTCTTTTCAAGTTTAGTTGTGTTATCCATGCTATAAAGTGGAGAAAAGCGTCATAGGTCTATTATAACAAATGTAACAAGGTAGGTGTTAAATTTACGTTTCTGACCCTTGGACGTCTACGAATATTGAAATCCAAGATGCTTCCCAGTCAACTTTGTCTCTGGCCTCTTGTTCCATTTGTTTTTTGTTGTAGTGCAATGCCGTAGTAGTGTATTGCTGCTGTAGTATAATGCTGTTGTAGTGTATTGCGTATTTCGTAACGTTAAACGACATTGAGTAAACCCTCGCAATGTACGGTACGCGAAAGGTTGACTACCCATGCTTTTTTTGTGTTGCACAGTTTCGTTCTCCAATAAACCGTTCGTGGTCTCCGACGTCTACGGCGACCTCCACAACATTTCTATATCACATTTCCTTATCTGCTAATAACTGCTATAATAAGTTCCGTATTTGCATTGCCCAAGCGTAGTCCGTACTGCTATTGTGGAGATACAGGGCCCGGCCAGGAATCATGCACTTAGAAGATCGTAGCCTTGACTCACTCTGTTGTTCAAGAGCGAGATGTCTTCATGGCAAGACTTTCTTTCTAAGCTAATGTTCTGTTTTTAAGGCTTTTACTAAATACTAAATGCGGGGGGGGGTACTCTTTGGCAAAATAAATACCAGTCCCCATAAAATGTGTGAATGTGCTCTTACGGAATACTTTCTTGCTAGTTCTAAAAATTTAAGTTGTATTCCTTGCTTTTTTGCTTTTCTCTTCTTTTTGTCAGTATTTTTCGTCTATGTTTCTAAGTATTCATCTTGATTAATATTTTGTTATTATTATTGTCATGCTTTCTAACGACTATTTCTAATGCTTGGTATTGACACAATATTATGTGCTTTGAATAAACAAACAAATAAATAAATAAATAAATAAACATCGCGAGCAAATATAAACGCTCGTATTCGTAATCACTTCGTATATAGTAAAATGCCAAAAGTAAATAAGGCACGTAATGACGAAGTTTAATTACCCAAGTTTGAGGCCGTTAACGATAATCGCGTAACGAGCCCTCCTTCGACAACCGAGTGGCCCTCAAATTTATAGGAAAGCGAGCGGAGGACTGGAGAGGATCTTCGGAACCTTGACCACTAATCGCGAAAGGGGAGTGGTACTCGTCGAATTGTTGGTTTTCCTGTAAGGGCTCATGCGAAACAGAAACCAAAGCATTTCTTGTTGTTTTGTTCGCATGCTTTGGCTCTTTTTTTTGATTTGTCATGCACAGCTGACTAGCCAGTCGTCCTTACACCTACAAGACAAGGGCTATGAGGCGCAAAAATACACAGCCTGCTTAGAACGACACAAACAAACGACGTTGAAGTTTTCAGCGATAGTCTATAAACTGCAGATTCTAGAAAATAGGTGAGTTATTGTCCTCAAAATCTTAGATCTTTCCACTAGAAGTACACAACAAGAGTCAAAGTCATTGTTGTCTACAGAAAGCCATATGGGAAAATTAATTATCATTTTTGTTAAATTGTGGGAAAGCTAAAATTTCCAGGAACACTTGAAATTCTCCGCTCGAGGTTTTCGGAGTAGTCGGCAAATAACATTGTCGGACGTTCAATTAACTTCGTGCCCAGATCATTCATACTGCTTTCGTAAACAACAAAATTAAAAAGATTTTAAACACCTGCTAGTAGGGAACGAGGCATTTAGCATGTTCTTTAGAAGGATAGTTAAGGCTAACGGGGCACTAGTCGTTTAGTCGGCAGAATCAAGGGACTACTACCTGGCCAATTTATCACGCAGAAGAATGACCTGATGTAAATCCCGGCCAATTGGAGGAGCTAAGCACCCAAAGAGCAGCCGAAAGAAACACGATCTCTGTGTGATTTATGGCCTAGTAACCAGATAACGACTCAGTGACGCTGTCCAGTGAATGGAGCAGTGGACGGTAGAAGGGTCGTTGAGTTCCGTGCGCGGTATCATACATCACGGAGTTTATGAGGGGTTTCTCTGACACAGGATGAGGAAGATGGACAATGTCTACGCGATAAACTGGTATTTGCTCGACCAAATCCGACTTACGGTGTTGGGGTTGCCAAGCAAAAACTGTCAATAAGCTAGACGCTCCACTCAATGGGGTTTAACCTCAAACTTGGGTAATTGAGCCAGATGTTTCAATTGGCTTGGACATCACTGTCAGGGCTTAGACAAAATCAGGCTGAAACGATCCATTCAGAGCTTTAACCTAGAACATATTGGATCGAGTCTAAAGATGTCGTGCTGGCCATAACAAAAGCAGAATGTTCCATGAAAATATAGTGGCTACACACAAGCTTATCAGTACTTATCAGTATAATCTTCAAAAACCTTATCACACAACGTAAAAAAATCAAGATTACGCCAGATCACACGTCGCGAACCGGATGCTTCGGAAAATCGAAGACTTTGGTCGGGAGCGTCTAACCCATCCACGTTACAGCTCAGACCGTGCGCCGAGTAACTACTACCTTTTCAGTTCGCTACAGCACTTCTTGGCTGGAAGACGATTTATTAATGTGGACCTCGTCAAAACGCACACCCCAGGATTCTGGGCTTGAAAAGCACAAGAATTCTAAAGCTGTGGGACTGACCAGCTACTGCTAGATGGGAGCCATTACTGCGTTCCGATGGATCTTGCTTTGATTGAAAATTGTTACACGTTATTTGTTAATAAGCAATGATGCTGTTGAAGATGCTTGAGAATACACAAATTTAGTTGCCAACCTAATATTTTAAACGAAAAGAGGAGTGCGTTTTCTCATCGAAGGGAAGAAAATTCCTGCTTTCTTATATTAGGTTGTAACGAATTAAATGGCACTAGCTCGCGCCATTTTTTGGCGCGTCTTTACGCGTTTGATCAAGAACAAACCGTAACATGTGGCATATCACTTAGAAACGCAAACTTTGCTCTACCGGTGAGTACCAAATTTTCTATGTAAAAGTGGGAAAACTTTAGAGTTTTATTGACTTTTTTGCAGATGGACAAAAGGGCAATCCGAGGCATTTACTTGTATGAATTCAAGCTGGGCACTACAGCTAAGGAAGCGGACGAGAAGATCAACGCCGCATTCGTTCAAGGATGTTCCACAATTCGGACGGCGTATCGTTGGTATCACGGATCTCCCTCGATAGAGAGCCTTCGGGCTCTCTTGTTAAGAGGGATCTCGGGCCGCTTGTCGCAGGGCCACGTGGCGCGTCCCCGGGTGGTGGATAGGGGAATTAAACGCGAACCAAATGCGACCGTGTACTGCCCAGAGACGCAGGTGGGATGCAGGGGATGGACTCCTTGCTCCTGCTGTGTCGGGTCGATGCGTTCCTTGTGCGTGGGAGCGGCATGTTCGTGCACAGTGTGCGTGGATGTGTCCGTGACTGTGCGGATTGTAACTGTGTCGGCTCGGCCAAAAGCTTGCACTCGGTAGACTGGGAGTACATGTAAGGCGATTCGAGGCCGCCTTAAGTCTCGCCCTGTCCCTTCGGGCCGTCTGGCTGGCTGCCCGGAGTTCTTCGCCCGCACGACAGAGCCTGACTAGCTACCCGTGTTGTATTCCAGTCAAACACAGCAGCACTAAAGGGCCTCATTCCCCTGACCCCGAAAGAGCCCCCATTTCTGCAGCGATGGGAAGGACGAGTACGGAGAGGCTGCTAAAATCTCAGGGCCTAACCAGGCTGCGCAAACTGAGAAGGACTAGGATGACGATCTGTACTTACAACGCCCGCACGCTTGCGTCGGAAGCATCCGTCGAGGACCTGATGATGCAAGCCAGGAAGATCAAGTACGACGTCATCGGACTGACCGAGACGAGAAGACACCACCCCCTACACGCCGCCTACGACTCCGGAGAAGAACTGTTCCTCGGAACATGCGACAGCAGGGGAGTAGGCGGCGTTGGTGTCCTCGTCAACACGCACTTGGCCATGAACATCGATTCGTACGAGTCTCTGACAAGCCGAATCGGACGTCTGCGACTGAAGCGATGTGGCTCCGTGCCAGCCTTGACTGTGTTCGTCGCGTATGCCCCAACATCCGACTACGACGACGAAGACGTCGAGGCCTTCTACGTGGAGCTGGAGAAGTTCTATAAGGAAGATCACACCTTCTACAAGGTGATCGTCGGCGACTTCAATGCCAAGATCGGGCCACGAAGGTCGCTGGAAGAACTTCACATCGGAACCCACGGTTTGGAGTGGAACGAGCAAGGTGAAAGGCTGTCTGAGTTTATCATGTCGACCAAGACCATCCATGGAAACTCGCAGTTCCAGAAGCCTCCCTCCCTACGATGGACCTGGGAATCCCCCGGTGGCCAGTTCCACAACGAGATCGACCACATCATCTTCAATCGCAAGTATTGCCTGACCGATGTCTCCGTTGTCCCCAAGTTCTACACGGGATCGGACCACCGCCTCCTTCGCGCGAGGTTCCGCTTTTCGCGTCAAGGAGAGAAGGCCGCGAAGTTCAAGAAGAGGAGTCCCAGAACGACCATCAACTGGGATCTCTACACCTCTCTTGTCGGCCTTTGGGAAGATGCCGTCATGGACAACGTCGACGAGGAATACGATCGCTTCGTGCACCATCTCCACGATAGTGCTAAGGGAGCCGAGAGCTTGAAGACCACCAAGAGACGCCTGTCTCCGGAAACTCTCGAGCTGATACGCCAACGTGGAGCAGCACGAGCGTCAGGCAACTATCAACTGACGTCCGAGCTTGCAAAGCTATGCAGAGCGGCGATAAAGGAAGATCTGAAGGAGAGAAGGGCGGAAGTGTTGGCTGAAGCAGCAGAGGCAGGGCTGAGCATCCGCAATGCCCGCCGGAACTTCGCCAACTTCAAGACCAAGATGACCGCTCTCCGACGTCCTGACGGAACCGTCACCTCTTCCAGAAGGACCATGGAGAAAGTCATCCACGACTTCTACTCCGATCTCTTCGATAGCCACGTCCACCTGCCCCTACGCCATCTTCCGCAGGATGGATACGTCATCCCCTCTGTTCTCCCTTCCGAGATCCGACACGCCATCTGGTCGGTGAAGAAACGTACAGCACCCGGTCCTGACAGGATCAGAGCTGAACACCTGAAGAACCTCCCGCCAGCGCTCATCAACACCTTGGCGCGGCTCTTCACGCGCTACCCGTCGGAGTGCAAGATTCCATCTCAGTGGAATACCAGCAAGACCGTCTTGCTGTACAAGGGGGGAGACGTGCACGACATTGGCAACTATCGCCCGATCTGCCTGCTGTCCGTAGTCTACAAGCTGTTCACTCGAGTCATCCTGAATAGGATCAGCAGAACGCTGGACGAAGGGCAGCCATGCGAGCAAGCAGAACTTCGGAGAGGATTCAGCACGATCGACCACATACACACCATTACGAAGCTCATCGAAGTGTCGCGAGAGTACAAGCTGCCGCTGTGCCTTACGTTCATTGACCTGAAGAAGGCATTCGACTCCGTCGAGACTGAAGCGGTTATGGAAGCCCTGCTCACCCAGGGCGTTCCTACTCAGTACATCAGAGTCCTTCGAGAGCTGTACAGTGGATTCACGACCAAGATCTCACCATTCTACAACGACGTCGTCATTGACGTGAAGAGAGGGGTTCGACAAGGGGATACCATATCCCCGAAGCTCTTCAGCGCCACCCTCGAAAACGTCATGCGCGAACTAGAATGGGATGACATGGGAGTGAAGGTCGACGGCCGGCAACTGCACCATCTTCGCTTCGCTGACGACATCGTGCTCATAACACCGAGCATCACTCAGGCGGAGCGAATGCTGGCCGACTTCGATCGGGTATGTGGAAGCGTTGGACTGCAGCTGAATCTTACGAAGACGATGTTCATGAAGAACGGATGGGTTTCTGATGCCCCATTCTCGCTCAACGGAACGAACATCTCCGAATGCTCCAGCTATGTGTATCTGGGTCGCGAAGTCAACATGGCCAACGACCTAGCACCAGAGCTGAGCAGGAGGAAACGAGCGGCTTGGGGAGCTTTCAAGAGCGTCGAAGAAGTAGTGAAGAAAACGAAGAACGTCCGACTCCGTGCCCACCTATTCGACTCCACTGTTCTTCCTGCCCTAACATACGCCTCAGAGACCTGGGCTATACGAAAGCAGGATGAACACGCGATCAGCGTCGCGCAGCGTGGAATCGAGAGGACGATGCTCGGAGTGACACGACTCACGCAAGTGAGAGAAGGCCTCCGGAGTTCCGAGCTTCGCCGACGTTCGAAGATCAGAGACGCTGTCGCATGGGCCAAGTCGTCGAAAATTAGGTGGGCCGGCCACGTAATGCGATTCGCAGACACCCGCTGGACGAGAGCCGTCACAGACTGGATTCCGCGGGATGTCAAAAGAACACCAGGACGCCCACCAACGCGTTGGTCGGACTTCTTCGTGAAAGCCCTGAACGACCGATATGACGCTCTTCGTGTCCCTCGAGCGAGGAGGATCCATTGGACCACTCTGGCACGCGACAGGGACGAATGGAGACGCTGCTGGCGCCCGCTCGAGCAAGTCGATGATCAACGGGACGACAGGTGATACAGGTGATCGTTGGTATCCGAAGTTCCGGAATGGAGATGAGAGCTTGGAAGAACATGAAGGTCGTGGGAGGCACAGTGATGTTGATGAGGACAAGCTGAGAGATGTGGTAGAGGAGGATCCACACAAAGGTACCAGGGAGATAGCGAAGGTTCTTGGCGTCAGTCACAACACAGCTGCCCGGCATCTGAAGGAAATTGGAAAGATCAAAAAGCTGGGTGCCTCACGAGCTGTCTGAGGAGCAAAGAAACCGACGATATGAGATCTCGTCCGCACTGCTTCTACGGAACGAAACGGACCCATTCCTTGATCGCATCGTAACCTGTGACGAGAAATGGATAATGTACGACAACAGGCGACGATCGGCAGTGGGTGGACAGCGATGAGAGCCCCAAGGTTTTTGCGAAGCCGGAATTGCACCAGAAGAAAGTAATGGTGACAGTATGGTGGTGTTCGCTGGGAATTATTCACCACAGCTTCCTCCCTCCCGGTGAATCCATCACGGCAGAGAAATACTGCGTTGAAATTGAAGAAATGATGAAAAAGTTGAAGGATATCCGGCCGGCCTTGGTAAACCGAAGGCGAGTTCTCCTTCTGCACGACAATGCTCGCCCCCATATAGCACGAATGACGTTGCAGAGATTGAATGGGCTGAGCATTGAAACTCTACCACATCCTCCGTTTTCTCCCGACCTCTCCCCAACAGACTACCATTTCTTCAAGCATCTTGGCGACTTCTTGGTGGGGAAAATATTCAAATACCAACAGGATGCCGAAAGTGCCTTCGAAGATTTCGTCAATTCCAGAACTTCTGATTTTTATGCTACTGGGATAAGAAAGCTTGTGTCACGTTGGCAAAGATGTGTAGAATCAGAAGGTTTTTACTTCGATTAATAAACTTGCCTACAAGCCGAGATATTAACTGTTTAAATTTACAGTGGTTCAGTGCCATTTATTTCGTTACAACCTAATATGTTGGTTGCACGTTACCCAGCACACATTGCTGTTACTCAAAGTTTGCTTGGATGAAGTGCGACTTTTAAGGTGCCAGGTGCCTTCCCACCCCAATTAGAAATCCGGGAACTGCTTGCATATGGGCAACACGTTTGCACTCGCAGTCTGATTATTTCTGCGTTATTATTTATTTATCGTGCCTTTTCTTAGGACCCCCTCCAATTATATTTACCTTTGTCCCAAAGTTCTCAGAGTGCTTCACATTGAACTACCATAACTTTCTCAAATCTAATTGGATTTAGTCGGAATGAGCACCGTACGAATCAGCACACTTTTGTCAACGGGTCATCAGATGACTTAATCCATAAGCGAGAAAATTGGATGGTCGAGATTCGACAAAATCCACGAAAGCTGTTTTGGCTTGGTCCCGATTGGTGAAGGTTGAATCAGCGAGAAACTTCTGAAAGTTGTTTGAAAAGGTGGCAGACAGTTGGTCAGAGGTCTGGAGAATATGGCGGATGAGGCAGAGCTTCAACCGTTCGTTCAGTTTTAGAGTAGTGATTTGTGAAACGTGTGGGCGGGTATTATCGTGCAAAAGAGACTTCTCTTCTGTCGACCAATGCCGGCTGAAGTTGACGCAGTTTTCGGTGCATTTCGTCGATTTCCTTCTAGTAGGACTCTGCTGTGGCAATGGATCACACCAGCCGCCGACCACCACACAGTGACCAATACCCTTTTTTTGGTGGAGGTTCGCCTTTGGAACTGCCTAGGGGGTTCGTCGGCGTCCAATCACTTTCAGGAACGTTTTGTGGTTACCATGGAGAATCGATTTACATCACAAATGCTAATTCGATCCAAAAACGGGCCAGTTTTGCCACGTAAAAGTAGAGAAGAACTAATTCCGGAACACGAAAATTTTTGCCGCTCACTCAACTCGTGGGACACCTACTTTTCGAGCTTTTCACCTTCCCAAGGCGTCTCAAAGCATCCGCAACAGCTGCTCTACTCACATCCAGTTCTACCGCGAACCGGCGAACTGTTTGGGATGGTTCAGCTTCCACAAATTCCTTCAACTCGTCGCCCAGGATTGCTCCAGGTCGACTGCTTCGAGGCTGAAAACTTCGGTCCGAAATTTAATGGACCACTGGCCCACAGTGCTTTCTCGAACACTATTAGGCCCCACACTTTACTGATTTTTCGAGCTGTCGCGGCTGCGGATTGTCCCAATTTGAAGTTGAAATAAAATATCGTTCGGAATTGCTTCCTCGAAATACTTCAATAGGACCATCAAGAAAAGAAATATAAAAAAAAACGGTCAGACATCAATTATTCAGTCAGATAGAGCGAAAAATTCCGTACAGAAAGTAGCATTAATGCGCAGTGCAAGATGAATTTGTACTTAATAGTAGACAAACAATAGTAGACGCTGGTATACCATCGCCCTACATCCGACTTCTCGACGAATGCTTCTCGAACACATCGACTACCATCCAGCTGTTCGATCGAAAGCTTAAAATTCCTATCGGGAAAGGAGTACGGCAGGGAGACACGATTTCTCCCAAGCTATTCACAGCGGCACTCTAGGATGCCATGAAAGACTTGAACTGGGACGATAAAGGCTACCTTGTCGACGGTAAACGGATCAGCAACCTTCGCTTCGCCGACGATATTGTTCTCATCTCTGCCAGCACGGCAGATGTTGAGGAAATGCTGAACGAACTCAGTGTGGCAGGTATGAAGATTGGATTGGACATGAATATGTCCAAAACGCAATTTATGGTCGACCAGTGGTGTGACATGGGACTCGTAAGGTTAAATGGAGTCGCTCTACAACAGGTCGACTCCTACGTCTATCTGGGAAGAGAGCTGATCATGGATAACGACCTCGCTCCTGAAATCGCCCGCAGGAGGCGCGCAGCATGGGCAGCCTTCAGTTCGATTCGCGAAGTCACCGATCAGGTCAAGGATGCCGGCCTCAGGGCCTCGATATTCAACGCCTCTGTACTGCCTGCGATGTGTTACGCGACGGAAACCTGGTACGACAACAAGACAATCGCCAGAGCAATGCAAACTACGCATCGTGCACTGGAGAGATGTCTTCTGAGGACAAGCCTTCGTCAGCAATGGCAAAAAGGCCTACGAAGCTCGGAGCTACGGGAGAAGTCGCAATTAGCAGACCCGCTGCAGTACATGAAGAAGTCCAAATATCGCTGGGCCGGGCACCTGCTTCGACGAAAGGACGATAGATGGAGTCTCCGTGTCACAGAATGGCTCCCGAGAGACCATAAGAGACCACTGGGAAGACCGCCAACGCGATGGGCAGACTCACTCTCAAGATCTTTCAGAGAGCGGAGTCTGCCTCACTGAATGCGAGCAGCCAGAGATCGAGCGGTCTGGAAGAGTTGTGGTCCCCGCTGAGAAGACCTCCAGCCGACAAAAGGACCATCAAAGTATGAAAGTAAAGTAAGTAGACAAATGAACGATAGTAACACGAAAACCTGAGAACTTTTCGAACAACTTAATAGATCTTGGTCCGGGTACCTTCCGATATGAATACCGCACCCCTACCATTAACGGATCCTGTCTCTGGAGTTGCTTCCGTTGCCCCGATGGAGCCAAAGCGAAACGAGTACGCTAAGAACCCTTCAGGAACCATAGAGCTCAACGTTAAACTGTGGCATGTTAGGCTTAGAGACTTCAGATGCATGTTTACGCCATAAAAGCTGCCGCCGCTCCAGCAAAATTATGGTCACAAAAAACATGCATGACTCACTTTCAGACCATTCACGAAGGGACTGCCAAGAATGGTGGCTAAGAGGTGTTCCGCGTAGAAGCCCTGGAACTGCGCACCTAGACCCTAATGCTGATTGTGAGATAAATGTGGTTAGAACTGTATCCTAAAGCAAGAAGAAAAGATTTCATTAGATTTAGATTTATTTTCTCGGATAGATCAAGCAGCGTCTTGCATTCTTGGAAGAAATTGGAAATCCAAGACAAAAACGTGAAAGAAAAACAGAAATTGTGGACGTTGAAGGAACCTTCAGAGACCTCTGTGCAGCAGAGGCGGAAGAAAATAAAGCGAAGGATTTATTCCTATTCTGGAGGAGATAACACGATGAGAACAAGCAGAGGTGAGCTCCCACTCTCGTTCAAAAAAGGCTCAAATGCCAAAAAATCAGACCTGGCGGACGAGGTTCGAACCGCGCCACCAGGAGGGGCTGGCTGCTAGTAGAAGATCATCGTGTTGATCGAAGGAGAGCAGCGAGCTGTCGTTCTCGACAGTCATAAAATGACACTACTACTGAATAAAGGTATTCCTGAATGTCTTTTGGATGAAATGAACCTTAAAGGCTTGGTTGTCAAGATAGGGGGTGTGTTAGTTCAGTCGGAAAAGGCTCCGGCTGTCGTGTACACCTCAAATGCCAGCCTCCTGGTTGAGTTCCCTCCCGACCAGGCCAACCGAGCCTTCCATCCATCCATCGCCTGTAGGTTGATGGCAGACGTTCTAGGAATGGTAACCCACTGATAGTGCCCATTTTGTAGCCCAACTAAAGAGGAAAGTGAAATCAAAACGAGGCAAATCGAAACTTTATGGAGTGCACCGCGCGCAGTACCTGCTGAATGAAGCAGAAGACCTGCTAGCCCATTTCCTGGCTCCGGAAAATCCCTGAATCCGTGGCTTTTCCAGAAATAGCTTTCACTAGTGCTGTCCATTAGGCGACGATAAAAAGAAAAGGCGGAACCCATTAATGTGAAGCGGCTTATCAGTACAAACGAGAAGAAGTCGATGTGAACTAGTCAGCGAAACCTCCTCCTCGTCAACGCTGCACCAGCAGGTGTCGAGGGCGTAAAAGCTCGCCGCACTGAGGAGGTGTTCGGGCAAAAACGCTGTCCGCTGGGCATTGTGTCAGATGGGAAAGTGGAAACTAGCGGTTATAGAAGAAGTCTGCAGATGTATTCAGCCGATTCGCGACATCGTTGAAAGCGCCTGATGTTTGCTCGCTTAGCCTAAGGCGTTCTGGAGAGACGAATCGACATAGTGTTAATTTTTTTGCCAGAAACGTGCAGCATAGACAGCAGCATAGGTAAGTTCAAGGGGAGAAGCGATCTGGATTGAGATCTCTATACTTCAAAGTTTATATCGTTTCCACTTTTTCTCCTTTCCTCAGGTCGTAGCTTACCGCGACAGCTCAATTATATTGTATAGGATGTTCTCGATTTTAAGTGAAGCATAGAGGGAGTGTAGCAGAGTCGGAGAAGGTACTGGCTGTCGCGTGCATCCGATACCATGCTGATGGTTCGGGTTTGCCGCCAGGCAAACCAAGCCTTCCATTCTTCCGTGGTCAGTGAACGGTGACAAAAAACACTGGAAAGGATAAAACGCTGACTTGTTCATCGGCTGGCCACCGCAAGTCATTGTATTGCTAAATACGCATTCAAATTACCTCTATGACATCCCGCAGGAGTAGAATGCGTGGCGCATCCCAAGAGGGACTGAAGGTATATGTCGCGTAGGTGAGCAGCATTGGTAGGAATGAAAGCCTAAACCAATCAGACTGCATTGAATGGGCATGCCGTTCAGAGAGGGCGTTACCCTAATGGGCTGGCATGCCGTTCAGGATGTGCTCTGCTTGATTATTATTGGCTGGCGCGCTCCCACCTACCAATGCTGCTCATCTACGCGACATGTATCGGTTTGAATAACGCCGTCCTTTATCCTTATCCCGACAGAGGCGGCGATTAGTTCAGTTCACGGATAAGTTGTAATAATTTCCTACTTCATAGACAATCAATCGAGTCGAGGGAACATGGTTCAACCTTAACCATTCATCTGTAAGAGAATTTTCGGATTTTTCTGCTCTTCCATATAAACTTTAACCTTCTCAGTTAGTATCACTGACAGTAATGATTTCCCCGTTCAAAAAGTGCTTACTGAGGAACCCTACGTATCTTACAGCGCCTTTCCATAATTATCATTTTCATGTGTTGATGTGTCCAGCAGTAACAAGATTGAAACAAGCATTTAGCCCATGCACAATCAATCGTGTCTGAAATGCGAGGTTCCAGGCGGGTGCATGCCGTAACCTTGAATATTGGCACGCCACAGTAAACTCGTTACCCTCAGCTTTCATATTTGTTTATTTATTTCTTTATTTCATGCACTCATAAAAGTGCGCTCAAGATGCGTTTGATTTCGTTTTATGCTCACTTTATTTCTAATGTGTCCGTTTTGAAACTGGAAAGTATCCTCATTAAAGTGAAAATTGCTATAAAACCTATAGTTTTCGAGCTTTAAATGCGTCATCCTAAGCAAGAAACAGGCCGTTTCGATGGATAGTAGTATATAGTCATTATGAAGATGACCATTTAATTGTTCAAAAAAGGTGTGCGCAACCCATTGCTATATAAGGTGCCCATACTCGCAGTAGGTGGAAATAAATTAGCAGTCGAAAAGAAGGCAGGAATGGCTAGAACAGCGGCGATCAGAGGATTTAGGTAATGGACCACGTCGCCACTGGGCCCATCTGGTCGTTCGGAGCGGTCGAATCACTTGATGGCCGTGTTTTGAGTAAACGAGGAGGAAGAGCTGCCTTACCAGGCAGAGCCAGACGAAAACAAATTCACCATAAAGTCAGTGAGTGGAGACGTCGTCTGACTGCTGGCATCCACCCGTCACAGCTGTGGAGACAGGAACGGATATCCACCACTTGGTGGATGCTTGAAGGATGAAAACCGCTTCTGAAGTTGCCATTGCATTGCCGCTGCCTTTGCGAAGTGGACAGGCTGCACCACGGCCTAGTATAATATTCATTGGAAGCCCTTATGCTCGCTCAAGCCGAAACATTTGCAACGTACCCGCCTCAGAAGAAACCTGCGAACGAACTTGTCGTTGATGAGCACAGAGCACGATCAGGCCTGAAGACGGCCAACATCCTACGGATGGCATATTCCAACAGTTGAAGTGGCAGCAATGACAGCAGTATGGTTGCGGACAAAATCTTGGGTCTACACTCAGTTCCCCAATGATGACTTTGCTGAGAAACGCCTCCTTATCTCCTGTCTTAATGTATAACGTTGTCGCTTCAATCTTGTCTTGTTGCCTGGTTCTGTTTTTTCTTTTTTTGGTTGCACGGCTTAATCTGTTTTTTTGTTGCTCTGACATATAGTGCGTGTCTTTGAGACGTAAATAAATAAATAAATAAATAAATAAAAATAACTACCTCTTCACGTCAAATTGGACACTCTTCAAGGCAAGCCTGGCGCTTTCTAGGTCAAAGTGAGCATCTTCCAGCTAACTGGAGACCCTCCGTGTGAGGGTTGAAATAATTTTTATTGAAGGAAAACTTGGTATGACTTTTTGAAATTTTTAAATTCACCTACCCAATAACAGAACAAGTCATGGTGCGATCTCATCTTCTAATACACTTACGTTAGTGATTGCTGTTCTTCTGCGCTTTAAAACAAAGTTTAATTAAAAAAGAAGAAGAAAAACGAAATTTTCATAAAATGTCCAAATGTAATCACTTATGTAGGCACATAAATTTAAAAATTTTACTAGAAATTTATACTAACCACTATACTAAACTATACTTTATTTATGCCACATACTGACAAACAGAAGACACTGCTTGAGATTTCTGAAAATTTTATTTACTAAAGAAAAATAATGGATTAAATTTCTTTCAAAGAGCATACCATTTATTTAGAGTATTAATGGAAGAGAGGGCTTGCGGCGTATTTGTGGCGGGTCCCACTTCCACACAATATATGCAAATTATATATGCAGAGCGGACAGAATGCGCGCGCTTGTCGCGGATTGATTGCGTTCTAGAATGTTCTCGTCGGGCATATATGTATATGTTCCCTCGGGATAAGGAGGCTTAGCTTCTTCCTGGGTGACCGTCCTTTTCGTTCGTTTCCCCTTTAGGGCCTTTCCTTTGCAATTTCCTTGTTTCTCTTTTGCGCTCTAGTCCATTTTCCGTGTCGCTTTCCGTGTCGTGATCTGCTCGCGCCGTTCCGTCCTGTGGTGTTCTTGTCGCGTTTTTCTTGTATTTGACTCGTGCGCGTCGTTCTGATAGTTCCTTTCTTAGCCGTAGATCCTTACAGGTGCGGTGATTTTGTTTTTCGTGGAGGTTTATTGGATTTGCTGTGAGGTCGTCGATATTCTGTGGGCTTATCCTATTAAGGTTAGTTTTAGTTTTTTTTATAATTTAAATTCTTTTAAAACCTTCCTCACTGAGGAGTCTCATGGACGTTTACTGCTTCTTTATAATGTGCTCGTCTGAGGGTTAGGGATGAAACGAGCATATTAGTTCCATATCCTTGACTCTTTTTCACTAACATTATGTTGATTTTAATTATTTATTTATGCTGACAAACAAAAGACACTGTTTTTATTTGATAAGGAAAATAATGGATTAAATTTCGTTTCAAAGAATATATCAATCATTTAGTGTATTAATGGAAGAGATCGCGCCGAGCACTCGACAAGATTGTCGCGATTTTTATTCGACTGATAGAAAAACTGTGCTTTGTGAAGTAGCACAGATATATGTAAACGTTACAACAAGAACGTTTATTTATGAAATACACACACCCTCACTCCCCTGATTCTAGTTGGTAGCATAAACACTATCAATCAAATTAAAAATCGCGACAATTTAGAAGAGTGCATGGCGCAGTCTCTTCTTTTAAAGCACTAGCTTATTGATAGCTTTATGTGCTTCAAAATAAAATCCAAAACTCGTTCATTATTTTTTAATTAAAATTTTGACAAAATTTCAAGAGGTTCTCTCCGTAGACCCTCACTCAGACACAGGGAAGGGCGGCTTAAGAAAAAGGCACTACCCCAGCTACGAAAATTCTCTTTCTGGTGCCGTTCGTCTCCGATGAAGTGAGCACTTCTATAGGAAGTGTCTGAAGAGATCTCGGCTGGAAAATTTAGTTGCGGTGGTTGGTCCACCACCGGACAGCCTTAAGACCCAGTTGGTTCGCAATCGACTATATGCCGATCTTGTGAAACCACTAACTGTGTGGTTTGTCACGCGGGAAAGGACGGTGACAGCAACTTATTGGGTGTACACTACTGGTTCAATCCGAATCGGGGAGAGGGGGCAGTCCGTAATGACTTCTAAACTCTTAGTTACGCATGAATACATACAACACACAATATAACACATGAACGACCTTATCTTACCTGATCCCCTCCCTTTCGATCCTGACGATCCTGACACTAAAAAATTACGTTATGAAACCGTGAAGAGGCGGCTGCGGCGCTGCTCGTAATAGCCCTTTGAGTTCCCGCGCTATGCGCCAATGCCTGGGCAATACGTAGAGGGACGCCTGCAGGCTCTACGCATGGCCCCACGGCGTACTTCTGTTGAATGGAGTAACAAGTCATTGTGGACTGCCCCTCCCCCGATTGGGATTGAACCGTCTACCTGATCTCTTGTCAAGCTGTAGCTATGAGTACATCGGCGAAACCGGCCATCCTCTGCATGCGAGGATAAAGGAGCATCTGGATGGAAAGAAGCTTAGGGCATCCACTGCCCTAGGCTACCACAGGATCAATTGTCATGGCGGGGAGGATAATGGAGTGCAGGTGGGGATTTTGAGGCATGAGGTTCAAACGTCGGCGCTCAAAGCTCTCAAGGCGATCCGAGTCTATTAAAAGGATTCCAAAGTCAAACGCAAGGGGGAATGCCCGAGCTCAAGCCCTACCTCAGCCTCGCATTCTGACCTGAGCATCGATTCATGAACGACTTTACCCTTGGTTATGTGAGTAGATGGTATAAATTAATGCATTGTCTGGAATTCATAAAAGCGTGGAGATGGGTGAATGCTAGGGTAGAATTATATCATTCACAGAATTATGTTGCACCATGGATGCCAAACTTGCCCTCTGCCAACTATCATCAGAGGGTAAAGTTATCCATTCCCATTAGCCCGTTACCTTACCAATCGAGAATCCGGCCCCTGTGGTATGTAGTTGCTGTCCCGCAGCACTGCTCTACCCTGTGCGGCTCCCGCTGGTGCTTCTGTGGACTACGGTCAGGTACGGGCACTTGGATTCTCTTCATTGTTCGGGCTTTCAAATTTTGACATCGAATTGGTTGATAAGATGCTTGATAGGGTAACCCCTAACTCATTTGACCCTTTCATGGTCTGAAAAAGGCAATCCAGCCGAAGTGTTAGCAAATAAAGCCGTTTAACAACCTCGTAACGAGTTTAGCAACTCTAAAGATAGACTCGACCATATGGAGGCCCAAGAAGAGTCGATTATGGTTACTTTTAAAACAGTTTATCAATTGGAGAACAACACAATGTACATAAAAGAAGAAAAGCACTCTCCTAACACGCTGTTTATGCAAATCTGCTCAGCTTAGCTCTCATAATGGAAATTGAATTGGTTTATCGTAAGCACATTACAGTGATTCTGAAGAATCTCTGAAGAAGCTACGCGTCATCGTGCTCTTTTGCTGATCTAATGGAACTTATGGATAAGAAGCACGCGGCGCAACACATCACACAACAACAGACGAACAGCCAGATCAGAATGACGACATAGGTGAGCGAGATTATGAGGAACGCGACAATGTAGGCGACTTGGTTACAATACGTTTCCGTGCCAGCGGTGTACGTTACAATATTCACCACGCTGTAGGTCCAGTATGTTCCGAGAATAAGCCTTAAAGAAGGATTTTAGTGGCACTTAACGACAGCAGAGCTTAAATACCATTTTCACGTCGAATTGGACACTTTCCAAATCAACTTGGACACTTTTTTCGTCAAACTGGACACTTTTCATGTTGAGTTAGGCACTCTTCTAAGCTAGGCTGCTAAGACTATTGAAATCAAAGTGAGCTCTTCCAATCAAAACGACTTTCAAACAAGCTAAACTACAGACCTTCCATGATGGTTAGAATAATTTCACGTCCAAAGAAAATTTGGTATAACTTTCTTAAAATTATTTTTTAGTTCAGCTGCTTATCACGACCGTGAGTCAAATTAGAGGAGAAATATCTATTTGTAATGATGAATTCTTTTGTAGAACGGGTTTCGTCATCAGTAGTAATATCTCTTTCTCAAAATGTTCGATTGAGGACTGCGGAAAAGCGTCGCATTGGTGATCAAATGCTCTGATAGGTGCGCATATAAGCTCGGTGACGACTCAGACTCGGTACTCGACATTGGTGCAGCAGCGACGGTGAGGATACGGTGCAGTTTGCTTTCCATCTTCTTCTTGCTCTCACATGTCAGCAGTTTCTGATCCATTACGCTTTATTTAGGCTGTTAGGCTCATTAGTTTGTCAGTTTCATTCCTGTGTAATTCGTATGTAGCTCCTCTATGGTCGATTTACCGTTATTACAGGGTGCGCCATAAATATGGCCACTTTTTCGCCTGTCATTTTTTGTATTCGTTTGTGAACGTTTTTATGTTTCCATTGTTTCTCCGGATTCTACGTGTCATCTTAACCGCATATAGTGTTTTTTTTGCATCTCCACACTGCCTCTATCAGAAATGGTAAAGTCTTGTGGTCAAAGAGGCGCAATCTTGGATCCGAGAAGGGCAGGACTTTCTGTTCCCAACATCGCTCGTCTGCTGAAGCTGCCCAAGATGACAGTCTATCGCTGTGTGGAATGTAACTCTCTCGTTGATCGTTCCCGACCTGGCTGCCCGGTATCCGTAGCTACGAGCAGTCTTTGAAAAATCGTGAAAGAACAATTCAAGTGGAATCCAGGCCGCAGCATGAGAAAGATGGCAGCCGACCTCAATGTATCGGCTACGACGATGAAGCGAGTTGCTAAGAATGCACTTGGACTATACCCCTACAAGTTCCGTCAACTGCACGGACAAACGCCTGCACAGATGGAAGGAAGAAGAAAAAAATGCCCAAGACTCCTCGAGCGGTACGACCACTGCATGACGCTCTTCACTGATAAGAAACTTTTCTCAATTGAGCAGCATTTTGATCGCCAAAACTCGCGGTTATTGACTGAAAGTGGTGAGGATGCAGACACCGTTAACAGAAACTCTCATGCAGCTTCCCTGATGGTTTGGGCTGGAGTTTGCGCCACATGACGGACACGATTGGTTTTTTTTGAAAAATGAGCCAAGGTCAACACCAATGTCTACGTGAACGACATTGTGATGAAGGAGTTGCTTCCCTAGGCTCAAGAACACTCTGGGAATACAACATGGACCTTTCAACGGAACGGCGCACCCGCTCATAAGTCCAAGAAGACTCAGGAGTGGTGCGCAAGGAATCTTCCCAACATCGTCCCTGTTTCTGAATGGCCGACAAACTCGTAAGGTTTAAGTGTTATGGATTACTGCGTTGGTTCATTCTAGAGGGTGAAGCCTGCGCTAAAAGGCGCACTACGACTCGAGGATTGAAATCTTCACGGGAAAAAGCATGGAAGGAAATTCCGCAAGCAACCTTGCGTGCCGCCGTTGAGTCCTACCCTAAGCGTTTGAAGGTTATCATTCTTGCCAAGGAAGATCATATTAGATGGTATCCATTTTGCGTGTAAACTAGACTGTTAGTAAATTGTTGAGGAAGTTTCGCTATTCCCTGACAAATTCCCCGTGAGTAATTTGCTTTTTATTGAGTGACCATATTTATGGCGCACCCTGTATATTCTAGAAAAGTTTGTTATGGTTTAGTTACCCAAGTTTGAAGTTGTCCTGGAATAAACTGTGTGATCTACCGCGTGGCAGCAGAAGTACGATGTTCATGAATTCACACTGCTCGAACCAGTAAAATGATTTTGTAAAATTTATATTTTTATGAAAATATATTAAATTAAATTTGGATTTAAAGCGAAATAACGCAGAAAACATATCGTAAATTCAAAAAACCAGGTTGAGCCATGCGCTCGGAAAGCTCGCTGCGATTTTTACTTGATTGGTAGTGTAGGTGGTGCCGCTTACATGAAAGCTCCATGTGAGGTTATGTGTTCTTTACATTTAATTTTGTCCTATTGTTTACATGTGTGAAGCTCTATGCAAGCAGAAATTCTGGTATGACTCGATTAAAAATGGTAACGCCTTGGTCAAGGTCAAGGTGCTGCGATTTTTTGGCACAAAAAATGGTCGCCTTCCTGCTCTTTAAAACAAGTTTTAAAGCATTATTCTTCTTAAAAAATGAGAACTTTATAAGATTTCAAAGAATGTGTTCACGTACTGGGTAGGTGAATTAACAAAGAAAGTTATGCAAAAACTTTCCTTGAACAAATAATTATTCCTGCATTTTTGGGAGAGTCTCTAGTTTAAGGCAGAAAATGCTCATTTCGATTTGGAAGAGTTCGCTTTGATTTCAAAAATCCCCAAACTAACCTAGAACAGTGTCCAATTTGCTTTGAAAAGTGTCCAATTCGGCGTGAAAATTGTACATATCCGTAGCCATTTTGTAGGAACTCACCATACCAACCAAAACAATGAAAATGATAACTCTATGATGCCTCGAAAAGCGGATATGGTACTACCACTAGCCTAAAATAAGCTAGCTATAAGCTTAGTCACTTGTGATTGTAACCGTTGTTTAGAAAATAGAATTAGGAAGAGACTTTTTGGTCTTTTCCTTGATAAAGCATAACAGTGCGAAATCTTACATAACATGGTTCTTGATTTCAAAACTTTTTCGTAATGTTCAACTCTATTTAGTAATTTGTTCGTGCGATATTTTTATTTTCACCGATCAATGCAAAAATCACGGCACCATCAATATTTGAAGCCACAAGCGCTCTACTATGCAGATTCTCTATATGATTCTTTAAAAATCTATAGTGAAGCTTTATAAGATTTCTGATATTTGAAACTCCTTGATTATAATTCGGCGTTATGCGAGTTGGTTGGTGCAGACAAATTTAATGGCCCGCATAGGATACTATAGAGCGCACCTTAGATAGGCATAAAATGCAAACAGATCAGGAAACATTAAATTGAAATTAAAAGAAAAGCGAAAAGCTCTCCAATACAATACCGCTCAAATTCTTTGCAAAAAAGACGCTTTGCGACGGATTAATCCGTCACAAAGCGTCGCATTGCCATAATTCTTTTCAAAGTTATTTGTTCATAATCTAATTAACACCATTAGAAGCCCTGTCTCATTTTCAATCCAGCATCTAAACGTAATCTAAAACGTATGCACAGTGGCCTAGTTGTGAAGCTTTCGCATCCTCGGCCCCGCTAATTGATTTACGACCCCTCCGAGATCCCCATTGGCATATCCTTAAGGCTTTTCGTTGACGAGTTTCATCGAAAATCAGAAATCTTCTATGGTTTCAGCAGATCCTATTTGTTGCGCATCATGTGTCATTGTGGTACTAAATAGTGCCAAGTTTGAATAACATAGGCCCGATTTCGGATAAGCGCAAACGTGTGGAAGCATAAGATTCAGTTAAGAATTACCCAACTAGTAGCCTGTTACAGAAGACAGTATTCTACTATTGCATTGTAGGAACGATGGTCTTTATAAAACGTGTAAAATGGCTTTGAAAAATGGACAGAAGTGACTAGATTTTCTTTTTTCTAACAAGGGATTGGTCCAATTTCAATATGCAGCGTAGAATTTTTTCTATCTTTGAACTTCGGTTGCTCCTGTACAGGAT